>CM017439.1:14648996-15095336 GCA_007726485.1 Eragrostis curvula | reverse complement strand
TAAGTATTAGGTGCTCATGTGCACAAACTTATCGAGAGCCATCGATTGCATCTGCACGTCTAAGGGCCTGTTTGGATCCACCCAGATTTTAAGAATCCAGATTTTAAAAGTTGTAGGGGATCCAAACATGGTAGATTATGCACCAGATTCTAGAATCTAGATTATGAGATTTTAAGAATCCCATAATCTACTCTAAATCCAGCTTTAGGTGATTTTATTTGCCAAAAGACCCACTACTCTTGAATATTTTTGATAATTACAGTTTGTGCCACTGTTTTATCCTAATATAGAAAGGACAGGCTGGTTATTAACTACTTCAAAAACTGTTTCTAAATTTTCAGAATCGGGGATCCAAACACCTTCACCCAGATTTTTTTAGAAACCAGATTATAGAAAATTATACCTAAAATCTAGATTTTTAGAAGCTGATAGGGATCCAAACACCACCTAAAATCATGGGTGCAAATTTTCATTGATGAAGGAAATATTTTTGCAAAACCTCTTGGATTTATGATTCCTAAAGTCATGGATGGGACTTTCCAAACTTACGATGTTCAGCCCATCAAAATTAGATCTTGTGGTCCAAAAAATTTGTGCACATGTGCACCAAACACTCTCTGTGCACATGATATTGTTCCCTGGGTAAATGACCAACAATGAAAAAAATCACGAGGGACAAAAACTAACAACATTATACCAAAGAATATCAAGGGCATCCAAAATTATACTTGTCAAATACGATGGAACGAGTGGGCCGGGCACCTCATCCTCTTTGGTTTTATAGTTTGGTTGATATGAGAAGACATTAATTTTCATTTGAGAGTACAATATTACTATTGTAACTTCATGTTCAGATTCGTGAGTGCCATATCTTTAACATGTGTGTACATGTTGAACATATCATATACATTAGTTGCTCAAGGAGCTTTTAGTGTTAGAGAGGCTAAGATATTAATACATAATTTCCTTTTTTTATATATAAAAAAAGTGCCTTTAGGGTTGCATCAACTCTTTGCGCATAGATATGAAAAGTTTGCTTTCAATATACTACAGACAATCTGGTAATCAACCAATGAAGCGACCTGGGGCTTATCATAAGTCCACTGATATAATCTACTAATTAAAGAGCTAGAAGAAAGCATATATATGAAGTCGGTTCATTCAAAAGCCCACGCATTCTCCCTGCGAACCTCCTCCTCCTCCTCCTTGGGGTAGTCGTTGACGATGTTGAAGCGCGTGCGCATCTCCTCGGGGGTCTTGCCCTTTATCTCTTCCACCACCGCCTGGCACGCCAGGTCCAGCAGGCTCTGAATGTTGAGGTAGTTGGCCGCCTGCATCTCATGCGTGTGCATTGCATCACGCGGTGTGTGAGAATTGAGATGGATGGATCGCCATCTTGATATACCATTGTGCGTGCATGAACTTATATGTTGCGTTAATTAGGGTTACTTACGAGTATGAGGTCGAAGAGGACGCTGTCGTCGCCGACGTTGATGAATTCCCTGTCGAAGTGCTTGAGCGGGCTGGTATCCGAGATGTTGGTTGGTGGCGAGGCGACGCTGTCATCGCCGTCTTTCTTAAACGGGTCAGGCTCGTCGAAGTGCTTGTTGACGTACTCGAGGACGCGGCCGAGGATGGGGCCGGTGACGTTGGGCAGCGGGATGCCGTCGTCGGTGGCGCACCCTTCGTCGAGCACGCCCTTGATCATCACCGAGGCGGCGCCGATGGCCTCCTCCCGGACTTCGAAGGACTCGCCGTCCGAGCTCGTCAGGCGAACCATCTTCTGCGACGATGTCGACGCCATCGATCTGACCGACGTTGTCTTTCGTTTCGGTACCAGGCAGGGGATCGATCGGGCTAGAGGTTTATCTAGATTTTCTGTTCTGTGGCGCCTCTCGCTGGACGTGACGTGAAACTGCGATTCGGGGCGACGTGGAACTCTTTTGGCATACGAAACCGTAGGCTGCAGCCCATGACACAACCATGGCCGGCCCATGCACGCTACTTGTCTAAATGGGCTTGTGGAGACTGGAGATGACGACATGCAACTATAGGCCCATTGTTTTAGAGGAGGTCAACTATAGTCATATTATTGTACATCTTGATTGATGAACAACAAATAACAATACACAAACTATATGATCTACAATTCAAAAAAGACTATTTGATCTACAATGCTCCTAAAAAGGATCTACAATGTAATACTAATACGTACCTGTCACCGCACCTTTTCTTTTCATGATTTCAATTCAAATCTGGTCACAATCACGGACATTTTCAGGGTCCACTCCTGTCAGACGTAGTCTACAATGGTTAGGACATTCTATACAAATTAAAGGTTTACATGGAATTGATTACACATATCGTGCTGCCATTGTGGTTGCAGTTTCATGATGAAACTGAATCATCTGTGTGTAGATGTTCTGAAACTTGGCTTTTACATCAAACAGAACTACCACAAAAAGTTCATGCGCACCCTCAGACTAGCACACCAAGTTTTTATCACCTCGCAGAGAAGAGCTTTTCATTGCACCATTTTTTTACTACGAATAATACCCGATTGGGTTAGCTCCTACCATCGATTGAGTGGCTTTTGACACGAATTAGATAACGACTGCACAACAATTAAGGTTACATGACATGTATTTTGTAGAAAAAAGAAAGATTTCAATAACCTTCTTGCAAGTCGAGATCTTGGGTATAAATATGGCTGAAATCCAATTGCATCGCGCGCGCGAAGGAGAGATTCCTAGATTTCATCGACGAGAAGAGCCAGCCATGTTAACTAATGTTGTTCCCATGCTCCGGCATGTTGTCTTCCTCCAGTCACCGGCTGACTCCAGGCTTCAGCCCTTCTTGCACCTACGCTCTCGTGGACGACGTTGGGGTATGGTACCAATTTTCCAGAGCTAAAAAGATGTGCATGCATGCGCATGCATGCAGTTGGCCATTTCTTGGCTCCTTATTCAGTACAATCTTTCTGCCTGAATTTCTTTGTGTAGTATACAACTAAAACGTTGTACGTACTATTCAGTTTCAACTTCTTGGCAATTTGTTTTTTTTTCCGATTTGGTATATGCATGGATCTTGATCACCCTTTGTGAATGCATGCCCGTATGCTCAAACCTTATGAAGGTGTCTGTGAGGCTGCACATGCACATCACGAGATTGAAGAAGTCACAACTGGTGTCTTGTTGTCGATAGACATGTCACCCTACCACTGAAAGACTAAATAGTCGTAAGTGTTGCGTCAGAGCTCAAGCGCATGTGGGTGTGGGTTCCACAGTAAGGGGACCTAACTAGTTGAGCTACGAGCAATTTTGCATATCATTTTGAAATTACTCACAGTATTTTTCTCCAGTATTTATTCATAGTGTTGATTGAAAAAGAAAAGAATATTAGTATTATCAGAAATAATGCTTCATTTTCACTTCTCAATTTCTCAAATCGATGGAGACACTGTCACTTGTGGATCAAGCTGCTTCTCGCGCAATATATGCTGGTGTCATTGTCGCACGTGCCACCCGAGTTAGGCCTATGTATTAAATATTCAATATGTGAAGATATGTTGGCGGATTAAATATGCAACACGAGTTAAGCTTTGGATTATTAAATATGCTACACGGGATAGGATTTTCTATTGAACAGCCTAGTTTAGTGACCACTTTGGTTTTTATGAAAATTGGTATTAATTTTTAATGTCCTCTCGCATGACTTTAATTTGCCAGGTCTGATTCAAAGGCTTTTATAGTAATTCCAACTTTAGTTATCAACATGCATATTATTAAATTATTTTTTTCAAAAAGTTTCTAAGATATACTTGTAGTAATATTTGCATATAGCCACAGTAATAATATAGATATAGATATTCTAATTGTAGAGCTTTTTGATGATACATAGTATTGTTGAGGATATCAAACAAAATAATGGTACTGATAATAAACGATATATGTTTGTAGGGTGGATCGTGGAGTCGTCCTTAAATAGCAAATCACATGAGCAATCTCAATGCGATATAGTTCTTGGAGAGAGACGGCAAAAGGTGCATATCATGCTAAATAGATGAACCCATCATTTATACAGAACTAGTTTAAGATGCATATCTCTGATTTGAGAACACGAAAATGATTTCCCTCAAGGATGAACCAAAAGACAATCAAGAGATGATCGGTGCCATCAGAAAAACGCTGAGGTCGATGGGCAGTGGTGAGATTAGTGTTTCAGCTTATGACACAGCATGGGTCGCCCTCGTGAAGAACTTGGACAGTGGTGGTGATGGCCCCCAATTCCCCTCAAGCATCAAATGGATCGCTCAGAATCAACTCCCGGATGGTTCGTGGGGCGATAACAACTTTTTTTTGGTTCAAGACAGGATCATCAACACCTTGGCCTGCGTCATTGCTCTGAAATCATGGAACGTTCATGAAGATCAGTGCAAGAAAGGTGAAAATACACTATGATAATTGTAATTGGCTAGTCTTGGTTTCAACATTGATGGCATTGTTTTTGAAGACTATGTCACGGCACCAACCTGACCTTTTGTAGGTCTGTCATTTATTCATGAAAATCTGTGGAGGTTACCTGAGGATGACGAGGACTGGATGCTAGCCGGTTTCGAGACTATCTTCCCCATGCTGCTAGACATGGCCAAGGACCTGGGGCTTGATATGGCTTGTGATGAGCCTATATTGCTCACAATTTGTGCCAAAAG
This sequence comes from Eragrostis curvula, assembly GCA_007726485.1. Classification (NCBI taxonomy): domain Eukaryota; kingdom Viridiplantae; phylum Streptophyta; class Magnoliopsida; order Poales; family Poaceae; genus Eragrostis; species Eragrostis curvula. The sequence continues at coordinate 15,090,625 of CM017439.1, read as the reverse complement.
AGACCTAAAGCTTGCTAAGTATATATACTTGTCGTGTTAATTTCATTGTTACTTATAGAGATTATTAGAGCAATACGTGTGTCTTGCTAAGTACAAATCTTGCTTTTGTCACCAGCACATGCTGGTTCTTACAAAATTCATAAATTTCGAGGGGCATCACATAACTTATGTGCATGTTGGGATCTCATCTGAATCTGATAGAAAACATTCATGTCGAGTGGACGCGGGACTGCTGATAACGAAACTTACATTTCAGTTTTCAAATTAAGTACCTGATCGCAGTGTACCACTAGCTCACCATATGTTTTCTTATTTGTAGGATACCTAGAGATGTGTTGCACTCCGTACCTTCAGCTTTGCTCCTTAGCCTAGAAGGAATGCCAAATTTAGACTGGCAAAAGATATTCAAGCTTCAGTCTCCAGATGGCTCCTTCATGTCTTCAGCTGCTCCTACAGCCTATGCTCTTATGCAGACCAGCGACCGGAAATGCCTTGAGTTCCTTGACACAATTGTCACCAAATTCAACGGGGGAGGTAAGTAGAACATCAATAATATCTCTTAGCTCCTTTTTTCTTTAGATGGGTCAGTGACCAGGATTGCCTCATGTGTCTGTGTGTTACATTTCATTTAGTACCCTTTGTCTATCCTGTGGAGATGTACGAGCGTTTATGGGCCGTGGACCGGTTGGAGCGGTTAGGCATATCCTACTACTTCAGAAGTGAAATTGAAAGCTGCTTAGACTATGCCTACAGGTAACTATCAGATGACGGGTTTTATCCTTCTTGATACTAGTTATGCTCGCTGACACAAATATTGTTGAACTACTCGATGGCAGTCTGCCACCCAATGGCCAACATAGTACTTACCATTAGGAAAAATTTCCTTTTGACTATGGGTCGGTAGCCAGGATTTTTTCCTGTATTCCAATAACAAATAACAGTAAGGATCCTGACAGTATTCTTGATAACTTTCCGGACGGTTTACCCAAAAAACTGTTAATTTCTATCTTCTAGGCCAGGGAGTGATTCAGTTGACTATGCGCACATGTCTCTCGGGCAGTTTTATAATTCTACTCGACCGATCTACGCGCCAATGCACCATGGATATATGCACTTTGTCTCTGGCACGTAACGTACGCTAGCTTGCACAGTCACTGGACTCAGGAAGGCTTGGGTTTCACAAGGAACTGCGCCGTGAATGACATCGATGACACATCCATGGCATTCCGTCTCCTCCGTCTGCATGGCTACAACGTCTCTCCTTGTGAGTTACTACTACCATTCCTTCTCAATAAGTTCATATTGAGTCTCAAGTTTGAACTGAATCAACGTACCCATTTTGTATCCAAAGGCGTGTTCAAGCATTTCGAGAAGGACGGCGAGTTCGTGTGCTACCCGGGGGAGTCGAACCATTCAGTGAGTGCGATGTACAACCTGTACCGTGCCGCCGATCAGGCCACGTTCCCGGGCGACGACGGCGTCCTCCGGCGGGCCAAGACCTACTGCCGCGCGTTTCTCCGGGACAGGCGAGCCTCCGGTCAGCTTAGGGACAAGTGGATCATCTCCAAGGGCTTGCCCGGCGAGGTACTGGAATACTAGTGCCCATACTAGTAGTTGATTACGACTGAATTGACGGTCTGCTTGAATCAAATGACAGGTCGCGTACGCGCTAGACTTCCCCTGGAAGGCAAGTTTGCCACGCATCGAAACAAGGATGTACCTGGAGCAGTATGGTGGCAGCGCTAACGTGTGGATCGGAAAGGTCCTTCATAGGTACGCACACGTCCAAGTTTACATTTCCAGTTCTGCAACTGCAACACGATTAAAAAACGCAGTGCTAGTAATCCTGAACTTTTCCAGGATGCATCTGTTCAACAACGACCTGTTCCTTAAGCTGGCCAAGGCCGATTTCAGCAGCTTCCAGAGACTATGCCGATCCGAATGGCACGGCCTCAAAAGGTGAAGAAAATCCATGGTACATGATGATACATTTGTCAACCAAATGTGACAGCTTAAATGCATTGGAAATTGAGAAATGCAGGTGGTGCGAAAAGAACAATCTTGACATATACGGCGTGACTCCAGAAAGTGCATTGAGGGTGTACTTCCTTGCTGCAGCAAACATCTTCGAACCAGACCGAGCAGCAGAGCGCCTCGCATGGGCGCACACGGCAGTGCTTGCTGAGGCCATCTCATCGTACTTATGGAGCAACAATGGTTACACTGACGGCATGAGGGAACAACTCGTCAGTGAACTCATTGGTTGCGGCGACAATGAAGCAAGGTTTGAGCAGGCGCTGGAATTTAAGTGCAAGCGAAGCGATTCGTAAATTTAATCTGGTTTTGTACTGATCAAAGTAAATTGTGGGGATTCAGGGGAGCAAATGATTTGGCTGAGAATGGACTTGTACATGCACTTAACGAGCTCATCGACCTCGTTGCATCTGACGATTTTTCCAACACTCTTCGTGAAGCTGTACTTAAATCTGGACACATTAGCCACAATATTCATTCAGATACATTAGGCTTTTTTTCGTTTGGTTTTTGCAACGAGATTTACGCATCTATTCTTGTGATGCAGTGGCAGGAGTGGCTCATGGCAAGGATCCCGAAGGAGAGCCATGAATCATGTGGAGGAGATACATCACTATTGTTAATTCGCACAATCGAGATTTGCTCAGGAAGGCATGGGTCATACAAGCAGAATCTCAACCTCTCAGAGTATTCCCACCTTGAGAAACTTATCTTTTCCATCTGCTGCAAATTGTCCAGAAGAGATCAGGTATACACACATTATCACAAGTTCACACATATCCTTTTCTGAACTGTATATGGTTTACCAAATTATTGATTTTTTTTACGATAAACCAGAATGGAGAAAGAATGGGCAACAACAAGAAATTAGCGCAGCAACTGGATTCAGAAATGGAAGAATTGGTAGCCCAGTGTGTTCTACAGAGCAGCAATGCAGTCAACAGACTGACAAAACAGACATTTCTCCATGTGGCGAAGAGCTACTACTACGTTGCCCATTGTTCACCTGAAACAATCGATAACCATATCGCCAAGGTCATATTCGAAAGTGTTGTTTAGGCATTGGCCATTGTTCCTGTAACTGAAGTTGTCATTTATCACGCCAAAAGTCGTCATTTATAGCCTATCGGAACACATATATTTGCTGGTAACTGGTGTGTTAGAAAGTGTTGCAAGCTAGCAACCTATATTTGGAATAAATTCTGTGAGAGCTGAACTGATTCCTATGAAATTACTGTAAAATTTATGTAAAACTGTTGTGTTCCATAGCAGTACTTGACCAACGCTTGTATTTTTTTTTTTGTACCTCGAGCAAGAGATGTGTCGGCGTTGTGAAACCGGCCGACGAGTAAATTTAGACTGCGCGCTTGGTTGATCGAGTGGAAAATGAGTAAGACAGGGTTTAGACTGGTTCAGGTCGAAATGCCCTACGTCCAGTATGAGGTTCTTGTTCGTGTTGCTCGTAGTAGGGGTTACAAGTCAGGCAAGAGAGGGAGAAGATTCCAAGTCTCTAAGTGTTTGCGAATGAGGTGTGTGTGTGTGTGTTCGTCCCGGCATTGGTTGCCCGAGCGAGTGAAGGCGAGGGAGTGAAAGTGAATCGATCGACTTGTTCGGGTTTCGCCCCCCTTGCCGCGTCCCGTCTCCCCCTTTATACGGTCAAAGGGAGATGGGAGTTACAATGGAGGAAAAAAGAAAAAGAAAACTAGAGGGAACGAGATCGTGCGTGTACATGGGTGCGCCCGCCTTCTTCGCAGCCTCCTCGTCCGGGCGAGGACGATGACGTCGTCTTCTGTCTAGCTGCGGCGGTCGCTTCTGAGTCCTGTTGGGCACTATTCGGGAACTGTTCCGACCCTGTGCGGTACGGAGTGGAACTGTCACTGCGTGTGCCGCCGCTTGACAGCTGTGGGACGTGCGAGGGCGGCGGCTCGCGTCGCGGGATGGGCTAAAGGTCGCCCACTTGCGCTCGAATTAAATGTGACCCAACTGCCGGGTTGCCGTAGCCACGCTCGACCTTTTTCCGCTTCGCAGAGGTCGAGCGTCTTGGGTCGCTCGGGGCGGACGCGTCCCCGACCCTGCGGGGGTCGAGGACGCCTTCCCAGGATGGGGTGGTGTGCCACGTGGCCATGTATTCGAGTGGGAGCCGGGTGCGGCCCGTCTCCCTTTCCTGTGTGTGTCGTCCCAAGCCGGAAAGACTTGGGTCCGGTCAGCGGGGGTCGGGGATGGTACGGAATACCCCTTTGGTCGGTGTCGAGCCTCGGGTTCAGTCGTATTCCCCCTAATCGTGGGGATTTAGTGGTTAACCGCGAATACCTGAAAATAGGTATCCGACAAGATGTATAGTACTACTTTCTTGATATGTTACAACTGTGCTGATGTGTCACAGTTGTGTTGCGTTACAAAAACTGCAGCGACGCAAACGTGGTCGCAAATGGCAAACGTACAGTACAGAAAACACAAAACACACACACACACACACACACACACACACACACACACACACACACACACAAGAGAAATAGATGGAAAAACGAGTGCAAGCCTTGCTATGAAAGCCAGCGATCGACCCCGCGGCACTGGCACGCCCATGTAGGCGCCGTCGACTAGACGCGAGGCACGGGCACACGAAGGAGGCGACGGAGCAGGAGGCCGGCCTTCGGGCGCGTGGTGATGCCGAACGATTCGGTCATGTCGAACTCGGCCGGGTCGTCGGACGACAGGCCCGGCGCCTCCCAGTCGAAGTGGAAGAGGAGGCTGGCGAGAGCGAGGTCCACGGTGGCGAGCCCGAACGCCATGCCGGGGCACATCCTCCGGCCGGCGCCGAACGGCAGGAGCTCGAAGTCTGCCCCCTTCAGGTCCACGGCGGCGTCCTCGAACCGCTCCGGCCTGAACTCCTCGGGCGCGCACGGCCAGCAGCGCTCGTCGCGGCCCAGCGCCCCGACGTTCACCAGCACCGTGGCGCCCCGCGGCACGTCGTACCCGAGGACGCGGCTGGGCTCCCGGGACTCGCGCGGGAGCAGCAGCGGCGCGGGTGGGTGCAACCGCGGCGTCTCACGCACGACGAGCCGTAGGTACCGGAGCTCGCTGGTGAGCCTGTGCTCGTGCACCGCGCCGTGCGCCTCGAAGGCCCGCCGCACCTCGGCCGTCGCCCTCTGCATGGCCGTCGTTGTCTCGATGCCGGCGCCGAAGATATCCTGCGCACGTCGAGCATTTTCAGGGACCTGATCCTGATATACGGTGGTCCATGTTCTATGCAAGAAGCGTATGTGCGCACTTACGAACACGACAGCTTTAATGACGTCCATGTCGAGCGCGAAGGGGATGTCATCGCTCTTCTGTAGCTTCAGCAGCACGTCGAGAAGGTCCTCAGCCTCGCCCCCGCTGCGGCCATCGTCCGTTCTCTCCAGGTGCTCTGAGATAACATCGTCGAGAAGGCCGAACACCGTGTCGCGCCACGCCTCGGCGCGGCGCACGTTGCCGCTGACCAAACCGGCAAGCCAAGACGACGGGCACACGCTGGCCTGGTTAAACGCGGAGGCGAGCTTGATGGTGCGGTCAATGGCGAAGCTACGTTGGGCACGCTGGATGCACATGCACCCACGCCAAAATCAATGTTCAGTTATAACTAGCAAATTTCCACCATGTAGGCACCCCTATCGGCCCAGGACAGTGCACCCCCCAAGGCCCAGATCACCATGCAAAGCACTAACAGTCCAGCAGTCCATCAAAAGTCCAATAAGGCAAAGTAAAATATTGTTCCAGAAGGTAACGCAGCAGCAAAGCCCATCGATTGCCTGTTGGCCTGCTTCCTGCCTATTGCCTAATGCCTAACGCACGCACGTCACACAATCGCAATTGATCGATCCCAATTCCGGAATCGCTGCCCTAGCGCTACCGCTCCCTCTCGCCGTCTCTTGACGAGACCCAATCTGCAAGGGAATCCCTCGCTGATCATCCAGTGTCAGAGTTGAATGACAATTGCCGTCGCTGATCGGCCGATTTCTCGACAGTTGATTGCCCCAATCTGCAAGGGACACCGCTAGCTACTTGCACATTGCGGCCTGCTACTGTTTACTGATCGGACTTGCCTAAGGTAATAATCAAATTCAAATGCTAGACTAAAATTAGTGTTTATTTATATCTGTTTAGGGGTTCTGCGGATTTAGAAATCGCAAGATATGATAGTTTAATTTTCTACACCTAGGGATTATATCTGCATAGTAGCCGATAAACATTAGTTGAAAAGTTTCTTTATTCAATGACAGGTGAACGGATGTTGCGATTTTATAAAAGGAAAACGCCAGAACCAGATGATCATGATGGTATTAATTGGGAAGAGGAGATTAAATATGATCCTGGATTGAGGAAATTAATTGATGATTACCATCCTAATCAGAGAGAGAGGGTGAGAAGAAGGTATCTGCAGAATGGGCCATCTCAACCTCGCACATGCAATTTTCCAACCACACAAATAGGAGAAAAGCAAAGGAGATTTGTTCCGGAATGGTTTGATGAGTTTGGAGGTTGGCTTGAATACAGTGAATCCGAAGACAGAGCATATTGTTTTTGTTGTTTCTTGTTCAGAGATAAGAAGGATCCAGGATATGAAGCATTTGTTGTTAAAGGCTGGAATGGCTTCCATAGGAAGGACAGACTAAATACTCATGTGGGTAATGTTGGTAGCTTGCACTATAAAGCAATGAAGAAATGTGAAGATCTGTTGAAAACAAAACAACACATCGATGTTGCATTCAAAACTCAAAGTGAAGAGGGAAAGCAAGCTTATTTAACTCGGCTAAATGGATCCATTAATGTTGCTAGGATGTTAGTGAAGCAAGGGTTGTCCTTTCGCGGTCATGATGAATCAGATAAGTCATACAACAAAGGTAACTTCAGGGAATTTCGTGATTACACAGCAGAGCAAAATCCAAAGTTGCACAAGGTAACACGTCCAAATGCATCAGCTAATAGTCAATTGGTTGCTCCTGAAATTCAGAGGGATATTGTTGAATGTTTTGCAATGGAAATACTACATTCTATTCTAGAGGAACTCGGAGATGATGTCTTTTGCTTGCTGGTTGATGAGTCCAGAGATGTTTCTTGCAAAGAACAAATGGCCGTTGTTTTGAGATATGTTGATAAATGTGGAATTGTAAAAGAGAGATTTGTTGGTCTTGTTCATGTCAAAGAAACAACTTCAGCCTCCCTCAAGTCTTCTATTGACGCTCTATTTGTGAAGCTAAAGCTAAGCTTGAAACAAGTAAGAGGCCAAGGCTACGACGGCGCCAGCAATATGAGAGGTGAATTTAATGGACTGCAATCACTAATCATGAGGGAAAGTCCCACAGCTTATTATGTGCATTGCTTTGCTCACCAACTTCAATTGGTCCTTGTGGCTGTTGTGAGAAAGCATGGAGGCATTAGTGATTTCTTTTCAAAGATATCTGACTTATTGAACGTTGTGGGTGGATCAGCTAAGAGAAGAGACATGATTAGAGATATCAATCATGAAACCGTGAGTAAAGCATTAGGTTGTGGGCAACTTCAAACCGGGACAGGATTAAATCAGGAGCAATGTCTTCAAAGGCCTGGGGATACTCGTTGGAGTTCTCATTACAAAACTCTAAAAAGTTTATTTGACATGTTCCCTACGGTAGTTGAAGTGCTGGAAGTTGTAAGAAAAGATGAGAGAGATTGGAAACATAGAGATAAAGCATCAAACCTTCTCGACTACTTCCAAACTTTTGATTTTTCCTTATATTTGCAACTCATGTTGACTACATTAACAATCACGAACATCCTGTCTCAAGCATTGCAGCGGAAGGACCAAGACATCGTGAATGCCATCAAATGTGTCAAATCAACTAGATGTCATCTTGATGATCTGAGAAGAAATGGGTGGGAAAAAGTATTAGCGGATGCGTATGACTTCTGTGACAAGCATGATATCATCAAGCTGGGAATGGAAGATCCATATATTGATCCCAAGAAGCGCAGAAAAAAATCTGGAATAACAAATATGCACTACTACCAGGTTGATTGTTTCAATGAAGTTCTTGATTGGATACTACGAGAGCTTGATAGCCGCTTCAATGAGACTAGCTCTGAGTTGCTTGTTTGCTCCTCTGCTTTTAGTCCAAGAGATTCATTTCATGATTTCAATATCGAGAATTTGATGAGCCTAGCAAAACTTTATCCTACTGATTTTAGTACAATGAATTTGAGAGATCTTAGACACCAACTTAGTATTTACGTCATTGATGTGCGAGAAGATGATAGATTCTCCAACATAGAAACTATTGCTGAACTTTCTCAAAAAATGGTGGAGACTAGGAAGCATCTTACCTACCATTTGGTTTATCGCCTTTTGAAGCTTGTATTAGTGTTGCCTGTTGCTACGGCTGCAGTTGAGAGATGCTTTTCAGCCATGAAGATAGTGAAGACATATTTGCGCAATAAAATCAGTGATGATTTCTTGAGTCATTGTCTTATTGGCTATGTGGAAAAAGAATTAATGAGAAAAGTTACCAATGAGTCTGTGGTTAATCGTTTCATGGAAATGAGCGGACGAAGATACGATGATTAAAAGGTAATGTTGTAATTTATTATATTTGTTCGTCAATCATTTTATTTTACCAAAGAAAAAATGAATCACTTGTAATATTTCTTTCCTTTTTGTTTAGGCAATTGTGGTCTTGGAGGTTGGAAGATATTGCTGTTTCAATGTCGTCTATCTTGTGTTCATATGTTACCGACCTATTTATAAGTGGATTCCTTCATTTTGGTAAACATATTTAGTGCTTTTTCCTTCGTCATAACTTATGTTGAAGTACGGCTGTATCAAGTTATTGATTGTGTGGTAATTTAGGTGGTTTTTTTTTTAAATTATACAGATATCTTCAAAGTTAAGGGAAAATGGTGCACCCACCTCCATTTTCCTCTAGCTTCGCCACTGGGTGCGGTCGAGCTCCCGCAGGAACACGTCCCGGTGCTTCCACTGGCCGCCTACCACGGCGCGCACCGCGGTGTCGGCCACCAGCTCGGACAGCCGGGCGCGCAGGTCCACGGGCTGCGCGTCCGCAGCCACAGCCCGCAGCGCGGCGGCCACCTCCTCCTCGCGGACGGCGCGGAAGGAGAGGACGCGGCGGGCGCTGAGGAGCTCCGTGACGGCGACTTTCCGGAGCTGGCGCCAGTGCTCGCCGTATGGCACGAAGATGATGCCACGGCACGGCCGCCTTTGGTGAGCGCGCGGAAGGTGGCGCTAAGCGGGCGAGACGCGAACGCCGCGTCGTGCGTCTTGAGCACATCGCGGGCCGCGTCACGGGACGACACCACCAGCGTGGGCACCGCGCCGATGCGGAGGAGCATGACCGCCCCGTGGCGCCGCGCCAGGTTCCGCATGGCTCGGTGCGGGAGCTGCCACTGCCAGGCGACGTTTGGTGCACAGGCCGCCGAGGACCGGTAGCTGCCACGGCCCCGGTGGCAGACGCAGGACACCGTGGCTGTGCGCTCGGTAGCGCCGGCGTTTGGCTAGCGCGACGATGAGCAGCGACACGAGAGCGACGCCGAGGTAGATGTAGTTGTGGTGATGGACGTTCTCCATGGGTTCCCAAGCTCGATTTAGCGATACGAAGCTATTTTAATACTATATTGCGAATCAGCTAGCAGGTGTTCACGGTGAGAATGATCATCCCATGGCCAGCTAGAAGCCTATAGTATAGATCGGGTTTTCTTCCCCAAATAATCCCTGGAGGCAAACCTCTTAGGATGTGCTTGGTACTTTGGGGTTGTGTCTGTTTTGAGCCAAGTGATATACTGATATTCACGCAGATGCCTGTTTGGTATAAGAATTGGCGTGATCTTGCTTTTTTAGGGATCGGACGGCGTGGCCCCCTCAAGGGGAGAAGGAAGTGAGATGAAGTAGAATGGTTTGTTCCAGGAACTAGATTGGACCCCTTCCATCTCACTTAACTTGTTGAACCCAACATGTGTTTTAACTGGCACTGACGCGGAGCCTTTGGTCGATGCGCACACCCGTGAGGGCGGATGCGGAGCCGAGCCGAGCCTTTCGATAGGAAGAGAGGAGACGCGCGATCGTCGCCACCCGCGGCGGCCTTCCGTCGGCCCGGGTGGTGGCGTGACGCGCGCGGAGGATCTATCCTTAACGACTCCCACGCCAGCACGCACTCTCCCCGGTCCCTTCGATCACCTCCAGGCTCCACCTGCCACCAGCTTCTCTGCCGTGACCCTGTACAGATGATAACGCAAGAGGCACACCGCCGAGGCTTCCAGGAGGAACGGGATGGAGGAGACCGACGGCCAGGAGCTCGGTGCCGCTCCGACGAACCGCGGCATGACGCGCCAACGCGGTGGAGGTGTGGGTGCGTTCGCCCCTGGGGTGGTCGCTGTATCAAATAGTGACCGCCCCTGGGTCGTGTCAACCTTTCGATCCGGCTTGCGCGGCCCTGGTTAGCTTTTTTTTTTTTGGAGGAACACACCACCCTTTATTGATCATTCAAGGAGTACAAAATACAGACATCATCGGGTGGCGTTAAAAACCACACATGCCTACCTACAGAGTTATAAATTGAATTTCTAGCCAACCTGTGTGCATCACCATTGGATTCTCGGTTTTCATGGACGAAATCGACCGAGACAAAGCCTTCTATTCTAGCCTTGATCTCCCGTACTATCTGGTCATATCCGCCCATGCCTGCCCCATAGATGTTCTTGATCACATTTGAACAGTCGCTAGCGATTCTGAACTTCTCAAGCAGCAGATCGCTCGCCAGCGATAGCCCTTCTCGGCATCTTTTACTCGGTTGGGCTTCGTTTCTAAATGTCATACTAGTATTTTTGGGCTTACTTGTCACCACTAGAAAGCCCAATAAAGAAATATGAGTTTTTTTAGGGAAATTTGTCTGTAGGACATGTTAAATTGTCTCTTGGACATCGCATTTTTTTTTTCTTTTGGTCTCGTGGACACCGAGAAAACATGGCTTTCGTCTACAGGACACTATAGCGAAGAAAGTGACTATTTTCAAAAAATTTATCTCAATGCACAAAATATAGCAGCTTGAAATTTGGCACAAGGTTACATTGTTGCATTTTCTGTTCATGTGTTTTTTTCTTGATTTTGCCAATTGTTTGCAAAGTTTAATTTTAAAAATAAATACTTTATTACTGAAAAGTTGTGTAAACAATCAACAATAAGTATGAAGAAATCTGCATGCATAGGGAATTTAGTAATGTATGCTTGTGCCAAATTTCAAGTTGCAATGTATTTTATACATTAAGATAAAAATTTAAAAATAGTCACATTTTCGACTTTAGTGTCCTGCAGACAAAAGCCGAGTTTTCTCAGTGTCCACGAGACCAAAAGAAGCGATGCGGTGTCCAGGAGACAAAACCAACTTTAAAGAGTGTCCCACAGACAAATTTCCCTTTTTTTAATCACATTTAAAGTTTTGAACCTCTGTGATCTTTAGAATTAATTCAACAAAATAAGATCCAATATAAGTATATTTTAATTTTTTGAAAAAAAATATTTTTTATCAACATCGTGGATGTACCATTCTAACATTTAATTTATACTCTATCAACATTTCTAGGTCAATTTTTTTATAAAATATTTTTGTGGGTTTAAAAAATGTAGAAATATTTTTAAAACTTTTGATATAACCATTTCAAAATATTGAATATAAATAAAAACATGTTAATATTATAATGTTGAAAAAATAACTACAGCGATAAAATGTAAATAAATAAGGAAAAAATTGAAAATAAACCTAATTTGTAGATATCAGCCTCGCAGCCGTTAGTGGTCGTATCTATGAGTCGTTGTTGGTAGGACGCCCTGCATATATGTGATTCTTAAGAACTTTTGTAGATTGTTACTTAGGTGTAGCATATATATGAAAAATGGTGCCTTCCATGGATGCATGATCAGCCTGTTAAATTTCCCAAATTGATCAGAAAAATGTGGTTTCTACTGTGGAAGGTGGTCCTATGCTCATGCAACATGAAAACATTTTTTCCTAGGCACATGTAACACCCCTAATTAACATATTTTAATTTGCCCCAAACATGAAGGGATCGAATTTACGTTGCAACTAACATATGCCGCAGCCAGATGATGCATGTGCGCGGACAAATGTGAGAGTGGCCACACGACACTCCTCACACTAAAAGGCGCCATACAAATGGAGAAATATAGCACTGGTACGTACGGCCATAAGACACATCCGATAAATTAAGGGCGAAAGACGTGCCTACATATGGTTGAACAATTGATTCCTTCCATCTCCGTTTGAAGCATGGCTGCATCACTTGCTGCACTCCTCGGCACAGCCGTCATGATATCCTTCTTCTCGCTTCTTGTCAGACCCCATTTCTGGAATATGTTGTGCATCCTGTATCAGTCCCTGGATCAGTAGCTGATACGCACAAAAACACAGATATGATAATCAAAAGCATACCTCGAATTGGTAAATAAGCATAATACCTGATATAGGACCCTTAGCGGCGGTCTGACAAGGAAATATCCAAGTCCAACCAATCCAGCTAACGGTGAAGCAGACAGCGGAAACCTTGGCCCAAAGCCACAAGCACAATTGAGAGGCAGAACCGAAAACCCAAATGTCGTCGTCTTCTACGAAGTCTTCTCCTACTAAACCAACAATCGCAAACGCGTGAGTACATAAGGTACTCAGCAAGCCCTACACTACACAAGGGTATATATATATACATGCATACTTGGTCTTAGCAAGGATGAGGCTATATGGTTTATTTGCAGCAAAGCAAGCTTTATGAAGGGTTCACTAAAGCAAGACAAGGATTGATAGATGAAAACAGGGATTTGATTGTTAATATTTTAGTTGGTTGGCCCTGGGGGAGTATGGAGCCTTCCCGCCAGTTCCCAGGTTTTAGTTGGGCCTTCTGACCTCAAGGATCATACCGACTCGGCACACTTGCCATCACTTCCAAAACACGGGCTGACTACAACCCACTCACACGCCAAGGAAAGAGAGAGGTGGCTAATCCATACGTGCGCAACAATAATGTGTCATATGCCGTGACAACGTCCATCCGGATGAATTTTACACTCTGCAGAGGTTGTACATCTTTTCCCACGAGCTATGCACCCTTTGCAAGGGGGTACATAACGCCTAGTCCATATCCTCCGAGTAGTCTCACAATTCCACCACGAAATCACACCCAGGGGCTTGTGACATGAGAGGTCACACACTGGCACTGTACGCTTGTAAAAAGGTACGTCGTGCTCCTGTAACAAATAGCAGGATCCTGTAACATATACCAGGACGGGCGGCACTCCCGTAACCTATAGCGGGTTCCGCGAGCCGGATCATAGGTACGTTTCCTATGTCCTTTTCCTGAGCTTTCGTTGCCTCGACTGGCCTCCAGATGGCATTTGCAAGAATACCAGAAAGATAGGGTAGGTCCTTCCCATAGGGGTTCCGTGGTTGTACGAGAATCATTATGTTTACGGGCGTCAGAACCGGTCCTTATATGGCCGGGCAAGCACCATATCCCACACTAGGGGCCTATAACACCAACATCCATTCACTAGTGGCCTTGCCCGCAATCCAACCCATCCCATCATCACCGTCACCATCATCATCATCACCTAACACAGTTGTGCTACTCCCAACCCAGTATATCACGCACACCACCAAACTCATTTAACACAGTTGTAAAGCATATATGTGAGTAAGGTGTAGCAATGTAGAAACATTGCAAGGGTCCTAAGCATTCTAGTAGCAAGGTAAAAAGCGCCATCATAGGAATGATGGAACTATTCTAGTGTTATCAAGGTGACAGGTAAACAAGGGTAAACAAGGATTCAGATATTCAACGCCCTAGTAACAGACATTAATATCAATAAGCGAGTAGGTCCATAGCTACACAAGCAGTAAAATAACAAGTAATGCATAATACTAGAGTAGGCTCTATAGGTGCATTGCGAGAACAGTAGGTTCAATCATGATCAAGGAGATGTAGAGCTTGCCTTCACTAATTAGTCTTCCTCTTCACGTCCTCGTAATCCGGGTCCTCAGGTCCTTCCTAGAAGCTTGTATCTTCTGACTCGTATGTCGAGGTCGATGTCTTCAAGTCCTTCTTCGAAGCTCGTCCTTGAAGCTTGTATCTTCGGAATCTTCCTTTAGTTCTTCCTCGAATCTCGCGTAAGCTAGCGTATAAAAAGATACCGTATAAACAAACTACCGCAAAGGAAATAAAGATTGAGAAGAACCAGACAGGATCCAATTAACTCCCATAAGAACCAATAGAACACCGATATAAGCCCAAGGCACAAATCATGTATGATGCATTAGGTTTTACTTCAGGAAGATCTTATTATCTTAATAGAGGCTAGTAGGGGTGATGCATCAAGCACTAGGGCTTTTGATGTAAATGAGAGATGCTAAACCATGATAAATACATGCGGGTAGGTGCAGGTAGAAACGGCGTGTGTACGTGTTAGTTGTACATTGGTAGCATTACGGCTTTATATAGGTCGTAACCTATATAAAGGTTCATGCAACAACGTACAAGTGCAAGGTGTGTCACTTTAATTACTTATAGATTAAGGTTTCTACCTAATGGTGATTAGCTATTAATTATTTACTAGATTGATTAATTACTAAGATTATTCCACTAATTATTTGTCATGGGCTAAGCGCATGACGATGGCACGTGTACGTGATTATGCATGACATGAGCGCACGGTTGCAAATAAAAGATCAATTGATTAAGATCACCCAGCAATTAAATAACGATGAAATAATAAATCCAATAACCTCGATGAAAGACCACATCAATACGAGAATAATAATAAATAACAGGCTTGGTAAGGATCGGTGGTAATCAATAGGTTAAGGTTGATTGAGCGAGGGTTGAGATAGGTTTGGGTTGTAAAGGAGTTTGCGATGAAAGAGGTTGCTAGGTTATGATATAGAACGGTACGACAAGATCGGATAAGCTTGTCGTCAAAAGATAAACGAGCATTGACGTGCGAGCTCGACATCACATGATTTATCGACATGGGATTTAGGGTATTAGGTTTTAAGGCGATATAACACGAAAGATTGGGTAGGTTTACTGCTAGCGAGTGAGGGTGTTTGAGCGACATACAAGGTTATGGCGGAAAGATGTGTTGCGATGAGGAGGGTACTAGGATGTGAGGCGGAGAGATATTGAATGATTGGCTAGGTTCAGCACTAGACGATAAAGCGGGTAGCTACAACATGCAATTTTGACGTTGCATGAAATGGGCGATACGGAAGAACATCAAAGGAGGGAAGATTATAAGGTGTTGACGGCTTACTGGTCCATTCTATAGCTCCAAGAGTAGTACCGAAGGGTACTACGCGTTTCTACGAACGCGTGGGCGCAAGAATCGCCCAAAACGGAGCTATGGTTGAAAAGATACATAGGTTTATAGGTTCCAGGGGCTTAATTGTAATTATAGAAATATACCGTGGGCATATCTATAATTACAGAAATGTTTTTAGGGACTGAATTGTAATTACAGAAAGTTTTGGGGACCAATCTGTAAATACTGAAAAGTTTAGGGGCCTCAGTGCAAAAAGACAGGGACTAAAACATAATTACAGAAAAGTATAAGGTCGTTTCTGTAAAAAGACAGGACCTGAACATAATTATGCAAAAGTTCAGGGGCTTATCTGCAAGATTACAGGGTCTGGGGATTTTCTAAGATTTCTGGAATTATTTTCTAATGGAAAAAGCATGGACCGTGTCCACGGTGTCGTGGACTGGGTTCATGGGAGCGGTCCACGAGACGGCACGGTGGACCGGATCAATGTGGAGCGTTGGATCTGAAACGGACGGCCAGGATTTTATGAAATCGAAGGGGTATGGATGGATCTAATCTCCGTCGTTCGTTTAGGGATGGATGGCTGTGGTTAATCCGGCGAGCAGGGCGGCGGCCGGAAACAGCGGGACGGCGGCGCCATGACTGGACTCACCGGAGTTGGCCGCTCCGGCGCTCCGGTGGGCCAAAGTCGACGCGGTAAGTCCCGGGAGAGAGAGGAGGGGAAGGAGATCTCACCGCGGGGACACGTGGACGTCGCGCAGCGTCGGGGACGCGTCTGCGACAGCGGGAGGCGGAGCGCGGCGATGGTGCTCGTCGCGGGAGGGGAAGAAGAGCTGCGCGCCGTGTGCTTGAGGGCTGAGGAGGTGCAGGTCACCGAGGCGAGGCTGGTGCGCGCCAGCGGCGAGGAAGAGGAGGCCTGGAAGGTCGTCGCCGTCGAGCTCACGCGATGGCGTGCGGCGGCGCTCGGCGGGGACCGTGCTCCCGTGCTCCCCGAGCTGCACAGAGAGGCGCGGAGGGGGCAGGGCGCACTCGTGAGGCTGGAGCACGCTCGCAGAGGGCGAGGGGGAGCTCCACGGCGGCTAATCGAGCGGTGGTCGTCGATGGAGAAGAAAGGGGGAAGAGCTCGATTCGAGCTTGATGGTGGTCGAGGAGGGAAGATGAGAGGTGGGATAGGGAGAGGGGAGCGTGGCGCACTCGGTCTTGTAGGTGGACGAGATGGGGGAGGCCAAGAGGGGCGGTCACGGTCGTCGTTCTCCGGTCATCGCCATTGAAGGCCGACGGGACGCGACGAGGAGCGGCGTGATGGGCGTCTGTGCGCGATTAAGAGGGCGGGAGCATGGCTAGAGAGTGGGGGATGAGACGGGGCGAGGGATGGCTCGCGTGGCATGACGCCCAGGCGCGGTGGTCGCCGGTCCTGCGCGGTCACAGTCGACGGTCAAGGGGGAGAAGGGATGGGCGTTCTGCTGCGACGGGACGGGACGCTGAGCTCTGGGCGCGGCATGTGCTCCACGCAGCGGCTTCACGTGGGCGACACGACGCGACGACGAGCTGACGCGGAGCGGCGTCACGACGACCACGGGCGACGGCATGGGCGGCGCAGGTCGTGGGGTAGGGAGGAGGAAGAAGATGGAGATGGGCCGGACGGGCCATTGCTGGGCCAAACGTGGGCTGCGGCCCACTTCGCATTTTCCAGGAAAAGAAAAAGGAGGAGAAAGAGTTGGGCTGGGCCAAAGGAGGGTGAACAGAAGGAATTCGGCCCAAGAGGAGTTAGGGAAAAGGAAAGGTTTGATATTTTCCTGGGATTTGAATTTGAATGAATTTCAAATTCAAACAAGAATAAAAATCAAACAGCTAAGCTAAATAAATTCAAATAAAACCAGAATCGCGCATGATGAACTTTTTGCAAGATTTTAAAAATCAAAACTTTTTGAATTCACGGTGAATTTGCTAGAGATCTTAATCATGCATTTATTTTAATTTGTTGTAAATTCAAAAGTTCAAACTTTTAGTAAATTTTAAATGAAGACAAACACTTGAGCACTATTTTAATATTTGTAAATTTCATATTCTAAATAGGTTTTAATTTATTTAGTGCATTTCGTTTTTGAAAAAATTCATGTAAAGATAAGAGTTGGACAAAAATTTAAATTTTGAGTGATTTTTATTCCTTTTTGAAATGCTTTGAAATTTGGGGTGTTACAGGGCTACCCCACTTAAAAGGAATCTCGTCCTCGAGATTCGAACGAGCTTCTGGACGGTGTAGAACTTCTGCTGCGTCGTCTTGCTCGACGGTGGTAACATCCAAAATTTCGCTGAGAACTTCTTGGTGTTGGGGCTTTGATAGCATATTCTTGTCATCGCAGCGGTCTTCGGTGCTGCAGATTGACGAAGACGATGTACTTTCTTCACTGTTGTATGGGGTTCTACCCCACTTAAAAGGATTGTAGCTTGGGTACCAAGGATAACATTTGATTGTTGCTCTGCTTATCTTATCCAAAAGATTTAGGCTTTTCTTATTATTCCATGGGTGACTTTTCCAAACGCCTTTATTTCCAATTTATCCCCAAGGATGAGTTTACTGTGGGTGTTTATCCGGCGTCGGAGGTAAGTACTTTTCCAATTATGTCGTTTCAATTCTGTTCTTATCCAAAACAGACAACCATATATGTCATCATCATACCAACTTTTGATTCGACAGTCTATTGATATTTAAAAGCACAGAGCACAACATGTTGCTCATATTCAACACCCTTACATAAAGTTTGTGACCACTGACGTCCAAACTCAAGATACCGTACATTGTACTTCGACAAGGTTGTTACTCATTGCCTCCTTGGGTGACAGCTCCAGGGCAGTCTGCTACGAAGTGGCCATGATTTCGGCACAAGTAGCACTTCTGATTTGCTCTTGGTACCTCCTTTCCTGGTGGTTTGTCTTCACTGCTCTGCTTACGAGTACCGGGAATTCTAGAGCCAGGAGGGGTTGCATGTGGTTTGTTTTTCTTCTTCCTTGAATATCCCTGCTTCTGGGGATGTTTCCATTCCTTTACTTCACGCTTTCTTTCTGGTTCAGATGGCTGGATTTCATGAATTCTGTCATTTTCCTGATCTGTTAGAGCTTCTTCAAGCAAAATGGCCTTATTCATCAGTGTGTTGAAGTCCGGATAATTGTGAGTGACCAGATGTACTCTCAGGTTATGGCTGAGACCTTTTCTGAAACGGTTCTGCTTCTTCTGATCTGTGTTGACCTCATCTGGGGCGTATCGGGCTAACTTCGTAAACTTCCGGATGTATTCATTCACTGTCATAGACTCTTGCTTTAAGTTACGGAACTCATCTGCTTTCATGTCCATGATTCCTTCTGGGATATGGTATTCACGAAAGGCTTGTTGGAATTCATCCCAGGTAATACCATCTTGGTCCGTAACTGTTTCCTTGAAGTTATCCCACCATTCTGCGGCAACTCCAGCTAGTTGGTGAGTGGATAACATCACTTTCTCTTGATCACTGGCTGTGACAATATCCAGCTTCTTAGTAACATTTTTTAGCCAATCATCAGCAGTTAAAGGGTCATCTTCAGTGTTGTCATAGACAGGTGGCCTGAGCTTCAAAAATTCTGTTATCTTAGAATTGATTCCACAACTGCTTTGTTGTCCTTGAGTAATTACTTCCAGGAGTTGATTCTGCTTGGCCATCACTTCTGTGAGGTTGACCGGTGGTGACTGAGGAATCACGTTACTATCCTGGTTGTCATTGGTGACAGTCTCTTGGTTGATTTCCTCTTCATCATGGTGAACTGCCTCAGTTTCATGGTTGTGGGCTGCGGTGGGGCCTCTTTGACTTGCTCCTCGACGTTGTCGAGTAGCTGGCTTCTTTCTTTTGTTAGTTCCACCTTTTGCAGTTCTTCCAACTGTGTCATGCCTTCCAGGTGCTTCTGCTTTGCGCTTCTGGCGGTTCTGAGTCTTGGTAGACTTCTTCGGCGGCATCCTGCTTTCAGCAACAGAGATTTAGGCATGGGTTAGGTGGGGGTTTTGGCCTTAAGCTGTTATTAAGCTGCTACACTAGACTGTTGTTATGTTATTATATTGTTTAAGTTAATTAGATTAAGAGCACACAATCAAGAAATAAGGAGCCAAAACAACAAAAGAAGGACATCGAATCACACAAGCAACGTGGTTTATTTGTTGTGGCTTCGGGTGTGATCGTACTACAAACGTAGTTTAAGGCTCGAGAGTATGCTGACTATCGCTCTAGATTGTCCTCAAAAACTCGACCAATAATCCGTGACCAAAAAGGATTTGAGAAGGTCATATGATTTGGTCGGTAAAGAAACACCATTGCTCACACTTCTGCATTGGAGGGCTTCATTGACTTGGCGTTGAGAGTTAACCAGGCACATGTATTCATGATCATTGTATTTCAGAAGGTTGATTTTCCTGACTTGCACTTCATTTTTGCTCCGAGGGTGGCTCAAGACATTACTTCACAGCAACACTAGTACTTTTATTGCTCACAAACAGGATTACACCTTTAGTACAACTTAGATCATCCAGATTACAACTCATTACAAGTACTATTATTTCCTCTTGTGATAAGCTACCATAACTGAAGGTGACAACATTGTTCCAAGCCATCCTTCATGAGGAACTTATTTCGGATATCTTGGCACAAGTAGCATGTCTGCATACTCGACATACTTTGTTGTCTTCAGGGCTGTAATCTTTTGGCACTAGTTATTGCCATCTTTATTTCCTTGCTCGAGGAGTTCAGGGCAATCTGCTATGAAATGCCCATGTTTTCGGCAGGCAAAGCGTGTCCGACTGACTGGTGGTACCCTTCGGTTGACCACGGGTGGCAGATTTGCACTGCTTGAGCCTTCATGTATACCCGTCGGTTGGTGAAAGGTATGTCCTTTTGCTGCGATCAGGGGCTTCTGGAGCTTTCCAGGCATACCTTGACCAGATCCTTGTACGACATTCTTTCTCTTCTTGTTGCATCTTTCATCGGCATCTCTTGGTTGCAGCAGTTTTGTGAGATCGTCGATCTCTTCATTGATCTTCTTTACTGACTCTTTCAGACTAGTCAACTTTGCAAGTACACTTGCGAGGACAGGAGGTAACAGGTACGTGCCATCCATGTTATTTCAAGCTTCTTGCTCTTGACGCTTTGGCTGTACCGCAGATTGAACCTGTGCAGGTGGTGCTGGGACTTGAGGTACTTCATTCTTTATGTGGGTAACCGTAGCTCTTGCTTCATGGAACTCACGGTAGGAGCAATTGGCAATCTTATGTCCAGGGTTATGACAATAGAAGCACGTCCTTGGTGGTCTGGTGCCCCTAGTAGCTTTGACCTTGTTCTTCTGCCTGGGAACCATATCCGGTGCACGGTAAACCTGGTATAGGTTGCCTTCTACTTCTACGGTCACATAGTCCTCATTGTCCATTTGGTTGAACATTCCTGTACACAGATGTTTCCCGATCAGATACTTCTTCTTGAGGGGAAAAGGAAGAAAAGGGTTTTTTAACAAGAGGGGAAAAGTTATTATGAAGAGGTTTTGCAACTAGTTTTGAAAATAGTCACTTTCGAGCGTAACAATCTCTAGGTTTTCGTTCTACAGTCAAGCATTGCTCTGATACCACTCTGTCAGACCCCATTTCTGGAATATGTTGTGCATCCTGTATCAGTCCCTGGATCAGTAGCTGATACGCACAAAAACACAGATATGATAATCAAAAGCATACCTCGAATTGGTAAATAAGCATAATACCTGATATAGGACCCTTAGCGGCGGTCTGACAAGGAAATATCCAAGTCCAACCAATCCAGCTAACGGTGAAGCAGACAGCGGAAACCTTGGCCCAAAGCCACAAGCACAATTGAGAGGCAGAACCGAAAACCCAAATGTCGTCGTCTTCTACGAAGTCTTCTCCTACTAAACCAACAATCGCAAACGCGTGAGTACATAAGGTACTCAGCAAGCCCTACACTACACAAGGGTATATATATATACATGCATACTTGGTCTTAGCAAGGATGAGGCTATATGGTTTATTTGCAGCAAAGCAAGCTTTATGAAGGGTTCACTAAAGCAAGACAAGGATTGATAGATGAAAACAGGGATTTGATTGTTAATATTTTAGTTGGTTGGCCCTGGGGGAGTATGGAGCCTTCCCGCCAGTTCCCAGGTTTTAGTTGGGCCTTCTGACCTCAAGGATCATACCGACTCGGCACACTTGCCATCACTTCCAAAACACGGGCTGACTACAACCCACTCACACGCCAAGGAAAGAGAGAGGTGGCTAATCCATACGTGCGCAACAATAATGTGTCATATGCCGTGACAACGTCCATCCGGATGAATTTTACACTCTGCAGAGGTTGTACATCTTTTCCCACGAGCTATGCACCCTTTGCAAGGGGGTACATAACGCCTAGTCCATATCCTCCGAGTAGTCTCACAATTCCACCACGAAATCACACCCAGGGGCTTGTGACATGAGAGGTCACACACTGGCACTGTACGCTTGTAAAAAGGTACGTCGTGCTCCTGTAACAAATAGCAGGATCCTGTAACATATACCAGGACGGGCGGCACTCCCGTAACCTATAGCGGGTTCCGCGAGCCGGATCATAGGTACGTTTCCTATGTCCTTTTCCTGAGCTTTCGTTGCCTCGACTGGCCTCCAGATGGCATTTGCAAGAATACCAGAAAGATAGGGTAGGTCCTTCCCATAGGGGTTCCGTGGTTGTACGAGAATCATTATGTTTACGGGCGTCAGAACCGGTCCTTATATGGCCGGGCAAGCACCATATCCCACACTAGGGGCCTATAACACCAACATCCATTCACTAGTGGCCTTGCCCGCAATCCAACCCATCCCATCATCACCGTCACCATCATCATCATCACCTAACACAGTTGTGCTACTCCCAACCCAGTATATCACGCACACCACCAAACTCATTTAACACAGTTGTAAAGCATATATGTGAGTAAGGTGTAGCAATGTAGAAACATTGCAAGGGTCCTAAGCATTCTAGTAGCAAGGTAAAAAGCGCCATCATAGGAATGATGGAACTATTCTAGTGTTATCAAGGTGACAGGTAAACAAGGGTAAACAAGGATTCAGATATTCAACGCCCTAGTAACAGACATTAATATCAATAAGCGAGTAGGTCCATAGCTACACAAGCAGTAAAATAACAAGTAATGCATAATACTAGAGTAGGCTCTATAGGTGCATTGCGAGAACAGTAGGTTCAATCATGATCAAGGAGATGTAGAGCTTGCCTTCACTAATTAGTCTTCCTCTTCACGTCCTCGTAATCCGGGTCCTCAGGTCCTTCCTAGAAGCTTGTATCTTCTGACTCGTATGTCGAGGTCGATGTCTTCAAGTCCTTCTTCGAAGCTCGTCCTTGAAGCTTGTATCTTCGGAATCTTCCTTTAGTTCTTCCTCGAATCTCGCGTAAGCTAGCGTATAAAAAGATACCGTATAAACAAACTACCGCAAAGGAAATAAAGATTGAGAAGAACCAGACAGGATCCAATTAACTCCCATAAGAACCAATAGAACACCGATATAAGCCCAAGGCACAAATCATGTATGATGCATTAGGTTTTACTTCAGGAAGATCTTATTATCTTAATAGAGGCTAGTAGGGGTGATGCATCAAGCACTAGGGCTTTTGATGTAAATGAGAGATGCTAAACCATGATAAATACATGCGGGTAGGTGCAGGTAGAAACGGCGTGTGTACGTGTTAGTTGTACATTGGTAGCATTACGGCTTTATATAGGTCGTAACCTATATAAAGGTTCATGCAACAACGTACAAGTGCAAGGTGTGTCACTTTAATTACTTATAGATTAAGGTTTCTACCTAATGGTGATTAGCTATTAATTATTTACTAGATTGATTAATTACTAAGATTATTCCACTAATTATTTGTCATGGGCTAAGCGCATGACGATGGCACGTGTACGTGATTATGCATGACATGAGCGCACGGTTGCAAATAAAAGATCAATTGATTAAGATCACCCAGCAATTAAATAACGATGAAATAATAAATCCAATAACCTCGATGAAAGACCACATCAATACGAGAATAATAATAAATAACAGGCTTGGTAAGGATCGGTGGTAATCAATAGGTTAAGGTTGATTGAGCGAGGGTTGAGATAGGTTTGGGTTGTAAAGGAGTTTGCGATGAAAGAGGTTGCTAGGTTATGATATAGAACGGTACGACAAGATCGGATAAGCTTGTCGTCAAAAGATAAACGAGCATTGACGTGCGAGCTCGACATCACATGATTTATCGACATGGGATTTAGGGTATTAGGTTTTAAGGCGATATAACACGAAAGATTGGGTAGGTTTACTGCTAGCGAGTGAGGGTGTTTGAGCGACATACAAGGTTATGGCGGAAAGATGTGTTGCGATGAGGAGGGTACTAGGATGTGAGGCGGAGAGATATTGAATGATTGGCTAGGTTCAGCACTAGACGATAAAGCGGGTAGCTACAACATGCAATTTTGACGTTGCATGAAATGGGCGATACGGAAGAACATCAAAGGAGGGAAGATTATAAGGTGTTGACGGCTTACTGGTCCATTCTATAGCTCCAAGAGTAGTACCGAAGGGTACTACGCGTTTCTACGAACGCGTGGGCGCAAGAATCGCCCAAAACGGAGCTATGGTTGAAAAGATACATAGGTTTATAGGTTCCAGGGGCTTAATTGTAATTATAGAAATATACCGTGGGCATATCTATAATTACAGAAATGTTTTTAGGGACTGAATTGTAATTACAGAAAGTTTTGGGGACCAATCTGTAAATACTGAAAAGTTTAGGGGCCTCAGTGCAAAAAGACAGGGACTAAAACATAATTACAGAAAAGTATAAGGTCGTTTCTGTAAAAAGACAGGACCTGAACATAATTATGCAAAAGTTCAGGGGCTTATCTGCAAGATTACAGGGTCTGGGGATTTTCTAAGATTTCTGGAATTATTTTCTAATGGAAAAAGCATGGACCGTGTCCACGGTGTCGTGGACTGGGTTCATGGGAGCGGTCCACGAGACGGCACGGTGGACCGGATCAATGTGGAGCGTTGGATCTGAAACGGACGGCCAGGATTTTATGAAATCGAAGGGGTATGGATGGATCTAATCTCCGTCGTTCGTTTAGGGATGGATGGCTGTGGTTAATCCGGCGAGCAGGGCGGCGGCCGGAAACAGCGGGACGGCGGCGCCATGACTGGACTCACCGGAGTTGGCCGCTCCGGCGCTCCGGTGGGCCAAAGTCGACGCGGTAAGTCCCGGGAGAGAGAGGAGGGGAAGGAGATCTCACCGCGGGGACACGTGGACGTCGCGCAGCGTCGGGGACGCGTCTGCGACAGCGGGAGGCGGAGCGCGGCGATGGTGCTCGTCGCGGGAGGGGAAGAAGAGCTGCGCGCCGTGTGCTTGAGGGCTGAGGAGGTGCAGGTCACCGAGGCGAGGCTGGTGCGCGCCAGCGGCGAGGAAGAGGAGGCCTGGAAGGTCGTCGCCGTCGAGCTCACGCGATGGCGTGCGGCGGCGCTCGGCGGGGACCGTGCTCCCGTGCTCCCCGAGCTGCACAGAGAGGCGCGGAGGGGGCAGGGCGCACTCGTGAGGCTGGAGCACGCTCGCAGAGGGCGAGGGGGAGCTCCACGGCGGCTAATCGAGCGGTGGTCGTCGATGGAGAAGAAAGGGGGAAGAGCTCGATTCGAGCTTGATGGTGGTCGAGGAGGGAAGATGAGAGGTGGGATAGGGAGAGGGGAGCGTGGCGCACTCGGTCTTGTAGGTGGACGAGATGGGGGAGGCCAAGAGGGGCGGTCACGGTCGTCGTTCTCCGGTCATCGCCATTGAAGGCCGACGGGACGCGACGAGGAGCGGCGTGATGGGCGTCTGTGCGCGATTAAGAGGGCGGGAGCATGGCTAGAGAGTGGGGGATGAGACGGGGCGAGGGATGGCTCGCGTGGCATGACGCCCAGGCGCGGTGGTCGCCGGTCCTGCGCGGTCACAGTCGACGGTCAAGGGGGAGAAGGGATGGGCGTTCTGCTGCGACGGGACGGGACGCTGAGCTCTGGGCGCGGCATGTGCTCCACGCAGCGGCTTCACGTGGGCGACACGACGCGACGACGAGCTGACGCGGAGCGGCGTCACGACGACCACGGGCGACGGCATGGGCGGCGCAGGTCGTGGGGTAGGGAGGAGGAAGAAGATGGAGATGGGCCGGACGGGCCATTGCTGGGCCAAACGTGGGCTGCGGCCCACTTCGCATTTTCCAGGAAAAGAAAAAGGAGGAGAAAGAGTTGGGCTGGGCCAAAGGAGGGTGAACAGAAGGAATTCGGCCCAAGAGGAGTTAGGGAAAAGGAAAGGTTTGATATTTTCCTGGGATTTGAATTTGAATGAATTTCAAATTCAAACAAGAATAAAAATCAAACAGCTAAGCTAAATAAATTCAAATAAAACCAGAATCGCGCATGATGAACTTTTTGCAAGATTTTAAAAATCAAAACTTTTTGAATTCACGGTGAATTTGCTAGAGATCTTAATCATGCATTTATTTTAATTTGTTGTAAATTCAAAAGTTCAAACTTTTAGTAAATTTTAAATGAAGACAAACACTTGAGCACTATTTTAATATTTGTAAATTTCATATTCTAAATAGGTTTTAATTTATTTAGTGCATTTCGTTTTTGAAAAAATTCATGTAAAGATAAGAGTTGGACAAAAATTTAAATTTTGAGTGATTTTTATTCCTTTTTGAAATGCTTTGAAATTTGGGGTGTTACACTTCTTCTCTTCAACTTGTCCCATACTAAGAAGAAGTCCCTCCCACAACGCGGTGATGGCCGCCGGCTGCCCCCGTCGCCACCGAGCCTACCCTTCATCGGCCACCTCCATCTTCTGGGCAGCCTGCCGCACCGGAACCTCCGGTCACTGGCCGAGTCGTACGGCCCCGTCGTGCACCTGCGCCTCGGCCCCGTGCCCGCCGTCGTTGTGTCCACGGCGGCCGCGGCAGAGGAGGCCTTGAAGACCCGTGACGTCTCCTTCTCCGGCCGGCCAAGACTACTCATGGTAGACAGGCTTTTCTACGGCTGCAACATGGCTTTAGGGCCCTACGGCAAGTACTGGCGCGAGGCACGACGCATCTCCGTGCTCCACCTCTTCAGCGCGCGCCGCACCGCCGCCTTCGGCCGTGTCCGGGCGCAGGAGGTCGCCGCGCTGCTGGAACGCGTCCGCGCCGGGGCTCGTGCAGCACGCGGCGTGGTGAACCTGTCCCACATGCTCATCTGCTACAGCAACGCCATCGTCTCGCGGGCCACGTTCGGAAACGGGAACTACAGGCTCGACGGCGACGTTGGGGGAGAGAAGCTCCGGCATGTGCTGGCCGACTTACTGGAGCTGCTCGCAGTGCCTCCGGTGCAGGAGATTGCGCCGTGGCTCTGGTGGGTGGACAGGTTGACTGGGAGGGAACGGAGGACGAGGCGCACGTTCGAGGCACTCGACGGCTTGCTGGAACGGGTCATTGCTGACCACCGCAGGCGGCGTTCTGGTGGCCGGTCGGTCGGTGACGACCACGATCATAGGGATTTCGTGGACGTGTTGTTGGATGTGGAGGAAACGGATAAGGCTGGATTCAAGCTTGAGACGGACAACATCAAGGCCCTTATCTTGGTACGTATATGTGTTTATTACTATCAAGATTCAACGCTACATCTTACTCATTTTTTCGAACTATATGACCCATGACCATCTGTATGAATTAGCTTTAACCATTTCATTATTCCATCCCGCCAATAGAACATGTTAGGGATGAAAGCAAAAAAAAAGGCATTTATCGGATAACCAAGGCTCATTTTTGACTCCTCCTGATCGTAGTAGTTGGAAATGAAATAAAAAAAAACAAAAGTGGAATATTTGATGGAAACAATAATGAAAATAATTTTAGACTCTCGTGATCGTTTCCAACAATTTTTGCTTTGGTCCGGAAATTACCGTTGATATTTTGCCGTTTTATATTAGTCTAGCCAACCAAATATATATTATTTCAAATAGGCAATACATCAAGAGTGATCTAAGTCTAATCTTAGCATTTCGTTTCCGTGTGCCAAAAAAGATCAACACCACATTAGTCTTGTGTCTTTTATGATGCGTTTGTTACCGATAATTAACATCGATTCTCGATCGATACCGTATATTTCTGTCGTAGTAATTCCATTTTCGATATTTCTTTAATATCGACGCTGTATTTGTTTCCGCCGGTACCGCTAAAGATTTCGCTACCGAGAAAAAATATGAAACTGCAAACAATTTAGCCTTCTTCTGATCGTTTTCGGACCGCTTTCATCCCTAGAACATACGATATGTGAGAGCACGGCTTTGTCTTTGGATAGTTCTTGTTTCACAAAATTTCCGCCAGTTGCAGAATCAAGAACTGCAGAGGTTCTACACAGAGACGTATAGAATGTTTGCATAATAGTAGACAATGCGAAACCCAAATCTGGCACATGTTGGCAAATCAATGAATCTCTCGAAAGCTCTACTTAATGGTTCATTATGGAACTGAGTATATAAGATTGATTATATCTATTCGATCTAAGCTTACGAATCCTAGATGGAGGGAAAAATCTGGTGCAAAATCGCTTAAGAAAACACCATGTTATTACTTTAGCTATATTCAGCTAACTGTCAAAACTGATACAATCTATTCACATCACCACTGTCTTACCTTAGAGCTCCAGTTTCAAATAATCGCACAATATCCTTTTATGGAACGGCGCCAAGGCCTCAGCCCATGGGCACAAGAAGAGAGAGACCTAGTTTTCTTCTTCCTTGCATATCTTCTATAGGACTCATGGCAGCCTATTATAGACGAGGTGCCCAACAAACTAGACGCACACCCTAACTAATCCGCTAACTGACCACCAAACGACTAGCAAAGCTCCTTGCGACGCGGTCCCTGAGTCGTTGGCCTGGTCAGCTCCTCCCATATCATATCTCAAAACCATCCTTGGTACTGGACCTCTATTTGTCTTTTGTTGTCGTTCAGATAAGCCCGATAGTTCAATTTTGAACTAGAAAACATGTCCTAACAACATCAAATAGAAATCGGAGGGAGTACACTTTGAATGGTTAAGCTGTGAGACTATGAATTGAGAATAAATTAGGAAAAAAACTTACCACCGCTTGGCTAGTAACACCGGACCAGAACTCTCTCCCCTTTCCCAGGGATCACCTCGTTTATGCCTTGTTCTTTTATCACTTACGGGATTCTTATTTTGAGTTCATATTTCGACTTCTGTATATGTGATGTGTTTCTTCATGAGAGCAAGACATGTTTGCTGCTGGCACAGACAGTACATACATGGTGTTGGAGTGGGCTATGGCCGAGCTCATCAACCACCCAGACGTGATGCAGAGACTCCAGGAGGACATCCGCGGAGTTGTGGGTGTCACTGGCCAAATCTCAGAGGACCACCTACACGAGCTACCATACCTCAAGAGCGTGGTAGCCGAGTCACTCCGGTTGCACTCCCCAGCCTCATTTCTACCCCGAGCAACTACAGAGGACACGGAGCTTCTTGGTTACCACATCCCAGAAGGCACACGGGTTTTGATCAACTCCTGGGCCATTGGCCGTGACCCGGTGATATGGGAGCGTGCTGAGGAATTTGTGCCGGAGCGGTTTGTTGAGGCCCCAGTGGATTACAGCAAGGTGGGACAGGATTTCAGGTTTCTTCCTTTTGGGGCCGGGAGGAGGGGCTGCCCGGCTGCTGCGTTCGGCGCATTCTCTGTTGAGATGGCCCTCACAAACATGTTGTATCACTTTGATTGGGAGTTGCCAGGAAGCTTGGTGCGTCGTTCTTGGACATGAGCGAGGACTATGGGCTGTCTGTGCGGCGCAAGGCTCCACTGCTCCTGGTTGCAAATCCTTGGGTTGGTGCTTGATCAAGATATGCGATAAAAAGGTTAGCCGAAGTTCTATACCAAAAAATAATTTGGAAAGCTGCACACCTTGAAGAGACTACAGAACTATCACTCCTGTATTATGACATTTATTACTAAAATGTATTATGCCCCATCCGGAGTGTGCATTATGTTACTATTAATATTTTCGAAAACCGATTTGGGGTTCAGAGAGGATGGAGTAGTTTATGTCGAGCGCAAAGGGCCGGAGATCACCATCCTTTTGTAGCTTCAGCAGCACGTCGAGAAGGTCCTCAGCCTCGCCCCCGCTGCTGCCATCGCTAGGGCTGGACTAGCGAGCCGGCTCGGCTCGGTCCAGCTCGTCAGGATAACGAGCTGGCTCGGCTCGGCTCGTTATTTTAATGAGCTGAAATGCTGGCTCGGCTCGGCTATGTACGAGCTCAAGCTGGCTCACGAGCCAGCTCGTTAAGCTCGTCGCTCGCTTCCATCATCTCTTCTGCGACCTAGGGAACTAGACGACGACCACGCCGCCGGGTACATCTTCAAGCCTTTGAGCACGACGGCATGCCGAGTGGGGAGGCGGATAGAGGCCGACAGGGCGGAGGCCGTCGCGGCCGAGAGGGGACGGGGGCTGGTGACGTGGAAAAGCAAGCACCACCGCAATAGGGGAGTAGAGGGAGGGGCGGCACCACCCGGCTTGAGCCGCCGGCCGCCGCGCGTCACGTCGCCTATCCGCGGCTTGGATGTTGACTCAGTCCCCTTCCATCGTCGCCATCAGTGGCGGACCCAGGAATTTTTCTTAGGTAGGGCGAACAATTTAGGTGAACTTAAATATAGAAAAAAAATTTGAAATGCATATACGCCTATTTGCACATTAAAATAGAGCATACATGGTAAATGAAGGGAATAGACAAAGATTTAAAATAGTACATCATGTCAAGAGCAAACAACATTTTTTATCAAATATTTCAACAAAAAGAACATGAGGTAAAGAATTTGAGACATCGTAAAATGCTAATTACTAGGTGGCTTATGCAATTCATTCTTCGTTTTTTCATGACTTAATCCTCTTCCTACCTTTATCAAAGTCAAGATCTCTAAAAATCTCCTTCTGGATGTATCGTAATGCAAGTCATTGAGCCCTTCATGAAACATCCTATTGCGCAAATCAGTTTTGATTATTTTCACAGCAGAGAAGGTCTTTTCAACTGAATTTCTTGATTTGCCTAGGTTTTTGTATCGTTTCTTGGCATTCTTGCTATTGGACTTGGACGTGTTCTCACTTTGTAGGAGCTGAAGAAGAGGCCACGCTCCTGCTCTACTCCAGAGCCACTGGTGCCACGGTGCCACCGCGCCGCAGAGCAAGCAGAGAAGAGAGCAAAGCGGCAGCGATGGGGAATCGGGGATTGAGGCGTCGATTTCTGTCGAACAGCGCGCGTCACGAGAGATGAAAGCAGGCCGACCTCTCCTTTTCATGGCCCACCAGAGCAGCCCAAAATTCCACAAGGAGCCGGGCCATGCTTCTTCATCTTCAACCTCCGACACAAGTGCTGCTCTGACAAAACAAACCGCCACCACCGCCGGCCATGCTCGTCGAGTCGCAGGAGCACAATGGGTGGGGGCTTCCTCACCGGCGGCTAGGTAGGGCGGCCGCCCCACCATGCCCTACTGGTGGGTCCGTCACTGGTCGCTATGGCCATGTGAAGAGCGGTAAGGACAACGAGCTCGTGCTCACCATGAGCTTTGGCACTGATGGTTGCAGTGTTGATGACAGAGAGGAAGGGTGAGGCGAGTGTTGCGACGGAGGAAAGGAGACACCGACAACCTCGTGGAGCTCCTCCAGGTAAGCTCGCAAATGGACGGTGAGCGAGCAAGGTGACGGGCCAGTGAGGCATGCGGTGCGGTTCGTGAACAAGCTCCTCCTCGTGGTTGCATTTGAGAAAGGATAGATTTCCAGATTTGAGAAAGTCTAAATTGATGCCTAGAGCTGCTGGTCCTTTTAAAATAATTAAGAAGATTAATGATAATGCATATAAACTTGAGTTGCCTCCAGATTTTGGGGTTAGTCCCACCTTTAACATTGCAGATTTGAAACCTTATTTGGGAAAAGAAGATAAGCTTGAGTCGAGGACGACTCCAATTCAAGAGGGGGAGGATGATGAGGACATCACTCCTTTGGATACAAAAGACACTCCTCTGCTGGACATTCAAGGAGCAATCACAAGAGCTCGCGCCCGACAATTGAATTTAGAGGTGAACTCGTTCCTAAGTAAAGTATTATATGTTAATATTGAGAATGGTATACTACATAATGATTATATTTTGCTTAAGAACAGAGGAGAGGACCAGGAAGGATATGGAGAGGGACTTAGAGGCGGAGGAGACCAGCAAGGGCGTCCCTGTCAAGTTGGAGGCCCAATCCAAGTCGACTTCGAGTCCGTTTCGGAGTCCAGGAGCAGTCTGTACTAAAACGGTCGCCCAGGTCGCATACGGGATCGGTTTTGGACGTTCTTCATATGGACAGAAAGATAATTTTATAACCTTTCCAATGGTTCTAATATTATGTCAAAATACGTCCGGAGTCATCAAAAATCATTGAAACAAGTTGACGTCCAAAATCTGTTTCGGTGCTGTGCCACCGTTTTTGGCCTTTGGGCCGTGTATCTTGTGTGAGCCCACCAAGGACGCGTCCTGGGGGTCTTGCACGACCCCAAATCTTTATTAGCAGCCGTAGTCACCCAAGTTAGGGTTAGGTTTTGCTTAGATTATTCTGCTTTGACAGTTTCGCCGTTCATCGGTTTGTGAGACCCCAACTTGTGAGCTTAATCATTCATCTTTGCAAATTATGTTGCATTCTCTTTCGTTCTTGCTTGTGTTCTTCGATTCGCAGGCAGGGATTAGCCTTCTGGGCGAGGTCAATCGTGCTTGCACGGTTGATAACCATAGGAGACGTGGTGTTGCGATTGCGGGGTTTCGGATCGTGTTGTTCGGAAGCCGGATCGATTTGTGTCAAGTCTTCACCAAATCGTCATTTACCAGAACCTTTCGGAAGATCGGGCATCCTTGTTCACATCAGAACTCATATTATTAATTAATACATGCAGCACATACCATTTTCTTTTTTTCCTAAAATACCCTAGTATTATTAATACCACTCAAAAATACTAGTCATACTGGGGTGAGAGAAGAACCAATCTGAACCGTTAAATTGTATATACCACTAGTATATACTAGTGGTATAGGGTACCGTAAAACTCCTCTAAATTAAAGGCCGGATGTTTTGCTTTTTTCTTAGAATTTCTAGGATTTTCCTCTAATTAACATAAGGGCTCCAAAAGGAGCCTCCAATTAGTAAATATATAAGATGGAAAAAAAGGCGTCGCGGCCGGCCTTGACCTTCAAGGAGGCTAGAACCAATTGTTACAAGCATTGCAGTACATCCATGTACCACAAACCACATAATAGACTTGAACCATTAGTGAATGTCCATTCTTCCCCATCAGTTTAGGTTTTTTGGTATAATTGGTTCATGTATGATAGTTTAACATGGTATCAGAGTCAGTGGTCTTCGTTCAAGTCCTTCCACCGTTGGAAGCGAGCAGTAGACGCTGCTTTGTTAAGCCAACTTAACGCGGTGTCTGTCACTTTAGAGACCGAAAGGCTCAGGGCCTTCACCGATAAAGCGACACCTAACACAGGTCCGTAGTCATACGGCAACGTTCGCACCACTTTAATTAAGAGGACTTTTACGGTCCCCCATACTAACTAGGCGACGTATCATATAAGAATCAGATTCGTATGAGAACTATGAGAACTCCAATTTGGGTCACATGATCTTAATCCAAGGGGGACGCATAGAAAGAGGTGGGAGGGGAAATTTGCAAAAATATGATTAAGTGGGCGGTGATTTTGCAAATCCCCCCTCCCACCTGAATTCAAGCGCACCATTAGATCAAAATCATGTGGCCTAGATTGAAGTTCTCATAGTTCTCACACGAACCTGGTTCTCATAGGATACGTTGCCTACTAACTAATATTTTACACAAAATACCATGTAGTATTCTAGGGGTAATTATGGAGTTGTAATAATCTTTATTAATTTGTTCCAAAAAATCTTTATTAATTTGTTCCCAAAAAAATCTTTATTAATCCAGTTTGGAATTGTAGTGTTTGGATAATCCACTGTATGCTCCTGCGGATGGAAATTTTGCGGCATCAAGGCCATTAGGTCACGCTGTGAGCGGTTTAACACATGCATGCAGGGCACTGCTTGAGTCGCACACGGGCCTTCGTATGTATATATAGCCTTTTCCAAAGATAAATGTCAAGAATTTTTTTCTTTTGTTGACCATCAAACATGGATCGATAATGCAAAAGCTGACGTAAAACAGGTCCACTTTCTAAACGAACTTCTCCAGGAGCCAAAAACTTCGAGTATTTGTGAGCCTTCAAATGGTCGGCATCTAAAGTTGTTTTATGCCACTCAGAGGTGTCAAAAGCCACCTACTTTACTTTCTTTGCTCCTTCAGGCATCAACTTCTCCGAATAGTCCCTCGCAAAAAAAAAAAAAAAAAAAAAAAACTTCTCCGAATAGTGTAGCCACTATATGTTAACAGCTGTTGGTGCATTTTCGTGGTGCCCTGATGCTAAATAAATACTCCTGTTGTATACACAAGGACTGCAGCTTTTGTAGTACGGTGATGCTGAAATTTGTTGCGCAGTTGAATGATTGCAACGTGAGTGCATTTTACTCCCTCTGTTCTTTTATCTGTACACTGGTTCAACGTCATATATAAAAGAGTAAATTTCATAAACCCACAACTTTTTTGAGCTAAATATCACAAACTCACCAACTTTGATGCTCATTTCACAAACCCACCAATATTTGAGGTTCTTTTCTCACAAACCCATCAATTCTCGATTGATCATGTTTATGTTATTCTTGTGCACATGTTAATTGTCCAAACACAAATCT
This sequence comes from Eragrostis curvula, assembly GCA_007726485.1. Taxonomy (NCBI): domain Eukaryota; kingdom Viridiplantae; phylum Streptophyta; class Magnoliopsida; order Poales; family Poaceae; genus Eragrostis; species Eragrostis curvula. Next base: position 15,056,310 of record CM017439.1, on the reverse strand, counting down.
GATGATGATAGGAGATGCAAACTCAACAAGGCCCACTGACATGTCGGCAATGATCCGTGGCTGTGAAATTAGCCGAATCCTAGGATACTTCTTTCACGCACCTTGAGCGTAGCAGCCTAACGCAAGAGTTGTTGTTCTCGACCGATATCTTAACATATGGCTGCATCCAGTCCAAGCTACACTTAGGACTTCCCTGTCCTACGCAACCCGACCTTTTTCCAACACCAGCTGCTTAATGGTTTATGTAGAGTGAGAAGACAAAACGGTGTTGCACTGCACTAACACCTCATCCGGTTATATGCCAGTATGTAATACCCTCACTTTTGGAGCCAAAAAGAAAAAAAAAAGAAAAGAAAAGAAAAAAGGAATAAAAATCACTCCAAATTTAAACCTTTGTCCAATCTCTTACCTTCCAATGATTTTTGAAAATAAAATTCACTAAAGTAATTCAAACCTAGATTTGAATTTGAAAATTTTCCAAATATTAAAATATGTGCTCAAGTGTTTGTTTCATTTAAAAATATATTAAAAATTTGAAGCTTTTGAATTTACAACAAATAAAATCAAAGTAGGATTAAATTCCAAATTGATTTTTAAAATTTTGAATTTAAATCTGCATCAAAAATCTCATCATATGCATTTTGTGTTTTATTTGATTTGTTTTGAGTGTTTGATCAACCTTTGTTTTTGTTTGAATTTGAAATTCTTTCAAATTCAAATTCCTGAAAAAGTTAAACCTTTTCCTTTTCTTAACCGCTTCGGGCCGAAACCCTCCTTCCGGCCCAGCCCGCACTCCTTTTCTTTTTCTTTTTTCCCGCCGCGCACGGGCCGCACTCCTCTTTTCTGGGCCGCTCCTTTCCTCCTGGCCCAACGCGCAGCGCAGCCCAGCCCGTCTTCCTCCTCTGCCGCTGACGAGCGGGCCCGCCCTGTCGGGTTTCTTCTCCGCGCGGCGCGCCGCCGCACCGTCGGCCCCTACCTCCGACCCGCCTCCGCCGGAGCCGCCGACCGGCCGCCGTAAAATGCTCCACCGCCATACTGTGGCGAACCGACTTACGCCGTCAATAAATGGCACCCGACCCCCTGCTTCCTCCTCTCTCTTCCCCCTCACTCGCCCCTCTCTCTCCCTCTCCCTCCTTCCTCCGTCGATCCCCCTCCGGCGAGCTCTCCGGCCGCCGCGGAAGCACGCCCCCTTCTCCTTCCCACGCCCTCGAGCCTCCCCGAGGCTTGCTCTCCCTCGGCCTACCTCTCATTCGTCCAGCCGAGGCCCGAGCGAGGAGATCCGCGACGAGCTCCTCGTCGCCGTCTTCCTCTCCGGCTCCGGCCGCCCTCCGTTGCCCTCCGGCCAAGACGCACCCGAGGTGAGCATCACCGCAGCGCCCTCTCTCTTGCGCACCTCCCTTTCATCTTCTCCTCGCACGCGCACAGCCTTCCCCCTCGCACACCGGCGCTCCGCCCCTTTCCGGCGAGCCCTCGCCGCCGCTCCACTGCTCCCCGTCGACGACACGTACCACCCACAGCTTCCCCGTCGTGCACTCCATCTCCGCGACGAGGTCCCACCACCCCTAGCCCTTCGGACACGCCGCCGGTGAGCCCTCCGGCCATCCACCGCCGCACGCCTCCCTCTGGTCCACCGTGGACCGGTGGACCACGGCCCCTCACCGGTCCACAGAGCCTGTGGACCGAGTCCATGGGTTTTCCAATACAAAAATAAATCCGTAAATCCCAGGAAATTCCCAACCCTGTACATCTTACAGATAAGCCCTCGAGCTTTTCTGTAATTATGTTTAAGCCCCGCCTTTTTACAGAAAAGTCCCTAAACTTTTCTGTAATTATGTTTTGGTCCTCATCTTTTTACACCTAGGCCCCAAACTTTTCCATAATTACATATTGGTCCCTAAAACTTTCTGACCTTGCAAATCAGTCCTTAAAACCTTTCTGTAATTACAAATAAATCCTTTGTAATTACAAATAATCCCCAGATCTTTAAATACCCACATCTTTTCAACCATAACTCCGTTTTGAGCGATTCTTGCGCTCACGGATTCGTAGAAACGCGTAGTACATCATGGTACTACTATTGGAACCCCACATCATACCTAGACATCATCAATGTCCTAAAAACCCCTCTAACCTATTATATCCCTTTTATCGACAATCGAGCGATGTCAAACTCGCATGCCACGATTGTTGCTCACCTAAGACCCAACCAATTCTGTGGTGCTAGTTGTCTAGTACCTCCCGCATGACAACACGCACCCCTCTCCATTCCTGTACCGCACATTCATTTATTTACCCGCTAACGATAAATTTTTCAGGCGGTATCGCTTCTAAATGCCGCAACCTTCTATATTCTGAGTTCGACTCCGAACCTAGCCTTGATTAATCCTCGCCCAATCAAGCTTAAACCTAACCCTGCCCCCAACACCTATTCCGATGCTATCACCAATTCCTTATCAAGCCCTATCGCTTTATCGTCTTCTTTTATAAGTAATCTTTTATCGAGTATTATTTGAATAATTATTTTATCGTTATTCTAATTGCCAATTTGTTCTTAATCTTTGACCTTGTTGATTTCGCTGCAATCACGCATTCATGTCATGCATAATCATGTACACCCACTGCATACACTTTCACCTGCATTGATGCATGTTCTTCTATAGAAATAATATAGAAGCTTGCATATTAGATATGCACGCAATCACCATCAATCAATCATGTACATCTCATCACCTTCACCCTAAGGTGTTCAACTAGCAGAGCTCGTATGCATAACCACACACTCATGACCATATATTAGAGAACATAAGAAACCAATAACTTGTCTAAGTGAATATGGCCCTTACAAGGCCAGGTATATCACCTATGACGCATAACATGCCCTGCATTAAATATGCTGCATCATGCATAATTCATATCACTTGTTCTTCACTGGGATTCTTCTGGTTCTTAATCAGAGTTTAATTGGATCTTATCTGGTTCTTTTCCGATCTTTATTTTCTTTTGCGGTAGTTTGTTTATACGCTTTATCTTTATACGCTAGTTTACGCGAGAACCGAGGAAGATCTAGAAGAATCCAAAGAATCCAAGCTACAAGAAAGATTCAGAAGATACAAGCTCCAAAGAAAGACTCGAAGACCTCGACTTCGACAACAGAGCTCGAAGACCCAGAACTTGAAGATTAGGAAAGCGTTTGTCAGGCAAGCTCTACATCTCCTTGATCATGATTGAACCTATTGTTTTCGCATCGCACCTATAGAGCTTGTTCTAGTAATATGCATTGCTTGTTATTTTACTGCTTGTGTAGCTATGACCTACTTGTTTGCTGGTAATGATGCCACTATATAGGCATAAATACCATAATCATTGATTACCCTTGTTTACCCCTCTCCTTGATAACCCTAGGACCGATCCATCATTTCTATGATGGTACGATTTCCTTGCTAATAGAAACGCTTAGGACCCCTCGCAATGTTTCTACATTGCCACACCTCACACACTCTGGGTTTTTGAAAATGTGTTAAATGAGTTTGGTGGTGTGAGTAAATACTTGGGTTTGGGAGTAGCACAACCGTGTTAGGTGATGATAATGGAGCTGATGATGGGAATGGGTTGGACTACTGGCAACACCACTGATGAGGTGATGTGGATAGTGTGATAGCCCACCAGTGTGGGATATGGTGCTTGCCCGGCCACATAAGGACCGGTTCTCTTGACCGTAAACCAAATGATTCCCGTACAACCACGGAACCTGAATGGGCAGGACTTATCCTACCTTCTTGGGTACACTTGTAACACCACCGGAGGCTGGAAGTAGCAACGGAAGCTCAGGAGAAGATCCGGGAAACGTACCCGTGGTCTGGTCGCGGAACCCACTGTCGGTGCTTGGGAAAGCCGCCTGTCCTTGTTTGTACTTGGATCCTGCAACTCGTTGCGGGAGCACGAATGCACCTGTTAAAGGTGTGTTGTGCCGTAGTGTGACAATTCATTGTCACAGGCCCCTGAGTGTGATTCCGTGGTGGTTTTGCAAAGTGCTCAGAGAAGATGGACTAAGCGTTATGTCACTCTCCGTACAAGAGTGCATAGCCCGTGGGAAAAGCTGTACAACCTCTGCAGAGGATAACAATTCATCCGGATGGACGTTGCCACGGCATATGGCACATTATGGTTATGCGCTTTTGAGATTAGCCACCTCTCTCTATCCTTGACGTGTGAGTGGATTGTAGTCAACCCGTGTTTTGGAAGTGTTGGCATGGTTGCCGGGTCGGTATGATCCTTGAGGTCAGAAGGCCCAATTAAAACTTGGGAACTGGCGGGAATGTATATACTCCCCCAGGGCCAACCAACTAAAATATTGACAACGAAATCTCCTGTTTTTATCTATAAATCATTGACTGCTTTAGTGAACCCTGCATAAAAATGGGTTTTCTACAAAGGAACCATACAGCCTTCTCCTTGCTAAGATCAAATATGCATGTATATTTACCCTTGTGTAGTGTAGGGCTTGCGGAGTACCTTATGTACTCACGCTCTTGCATTTGTGGTTTTAGTCAGAGGAGCCTTCGTAGGAAGCGACGACGTCTGGTTTTCGTTCCTGCATCTCAAGTCTGCCTGTGGCTTGGGTCGTGTTTTCCGCTGTTTGTCTGCTCAGCCATTAGTTGGTCGGGAGGACTAGGATACTTCAGAAATCCTTGTCGTACCGCCACTAAGGGCTTTAAATCAGGTACTATACTATTTACCTATACGAAGTATGCTTTTGATTACCATATCTGTGTTCTTGTGCGTATCAGCTACTGATCCTGGGACTGATACATGATGCACAACATGCTCCAGAAATTGGGGTATGACACAGTACGAACTTAGCTCGCTATATTAAGTGGGACCGGCTGAGTTGGCATCTTCTCAAATCACCATTAGGTTGCGCGTGTGCAACTGACATGTGAGATTAGTGTAACATGAGCAAGATTAGTGTGACATGACTTTTGGTGGGTTTGTGAAATATGCATGAAAGTTTGTGGGTTTGTGATATTTAGCCTAAATATCGGTGGGTTTGTGAAATTTACTCATCAAAAGTTGGTAGGTCTGTGAGAAAGAAACTTTAACTATAGTTAGGTTTGTGAAATGAGCATCATTGCCCGTGGGTTTGTGATATTTAACTTAAAATATTAATAGGTTTGTGAAATTTACTCTATATAAAAGAACGAAGGGCCCGGGGAGTAGTGAGCATGCTAATATTGATCGCACATCTCAACTACGAAGGTTAGGTTTGTCTACATCGCAAAACCTCAAAAACCAATATGCCATCAACGTCCCTGTCAAACTTCCCGCTAGATACCTGCGGTTGTTAGTTCGGAACTGTCCGGCCTCTTCATCAGTCCCAAGAGGGTTCAAGGATATAGGTGTCTTCGTTGCTTTAGCATTTAGCATTTAGACCTGTCACATCAAAGAGAATCTTATTATTTAAGAGTACTAAATAAAGTTTAATGACAAAACCTTTTTACAGATAGGTACATCTTTACGAGACGAATCTAACGAGCCTAATTAATCTATATTTTGTTACAGTGATGCTACATGAGTGCTACTATTCTTGTATGAAGGTGACATTCTTCCAAGATTGTGAGTGAATCTCTGAATCAACCTTCATAAAGGACTTATTTGGGGAAGGTCTGGTACAAGTCACATAACTGTGTTTCCGCAGGCGTCTTATCGACTTAGGGGTTATATTCTCCAACAAAAATCATTGCCATCTTGATTTCTCCTTCTGGGGGCCTCAGGGACGCATATCTTACTTGGTCATGGTCTCTTTTTGTTCAAAATTGGGTGGCAGATCTGTGCTGCTTGCGTCGTGACGCACATTGTCTAGTTGGTCAAGGGTAGGTTCTTGTCCGTAGTAAGGACAGCCGATTACCATGTGTCCACGTTCTCTACAGTAGTAACAAAGTCTTGTGCTCTTGGCTTTCTTAGATGTAGCTTGACCAGATGCCCGACGTTTGTTCTTTCTTTTCTAGTTGCGGTTCTTGTTAGCCTTCCTGGTCTGCAGAGCTTTCTTAAGTTTGGTAACTTCTTTACAGATCTTCCTCATTGACTCTTCCAGATCATTCAACCTTTCAAGCAATTCGACGACGACAGGAGTTGGCGCCATATTGGTGTTTTCCATGTCAGTCCATGTTTCCTGTATCTCAGACTTTTCCTGCACTGAAAATCCAATCTTTTCTGGTGATGCTGGTAGTTGACATAGTTCATCCTCCAGGTCAGTCACTGCAGCATCACCGTTGGGTTGATACGGAGGACAATCATCAAACTTGTGTCCAGGGTCTCGACAGTTGAAGCATGTTGTCCGTGATCCAGTGCCTTGAGTTGCATTGACCTTGTTCTCTCGCTTAGGAACCATGTCTGGGGCGCGGTACACCTGGTACGATACGTTCTCCACTTCTATGATCTCGTAGTCGTGGTTGTCCATTGTTTTAAAAGCTTCTGCACATAGACACTTCTGATTGTAACTCTTTTCTTGCGGTAGAAGGAAGCAAGGTGTTTTTAAATAGAAAAGGGAAGGTTATACGGAAGATTTTGCAATTAGTTTTGAAAATAATATTTTTCGAGCACAACGAGCGTACTGGTATGATCAATCTTATAGATATTCCAAGAGCATCTGATGGATTCGTGTGTGTCGTACCCCATTTCTGGAGCACTCTGTGCATCATGTATCAGTCCCTGGATCAGTAGCTGATACGCACAGGAACACAGATATGGTAATCAAAAGCATACTTCGAATAGGTAAATAGATATAGTACCTGATATATTGAGCCTTTAGTGACGGTTCGACAAGGATGCAGAAGTATCCAAGTCCTTCCGTCAAATAAAGGCGAAGCAACCACACACAGACAGCGGAAAGCACGACCCAAGCAACAGGCAGACTTGAGAAGCAGAACCGAAAACCAAAGCTTCGTCGTCTCCTACGAAGACTTCTCCTACTAAAAACATCAATCGCAAACGCGTGAGTACATAAAGTACTCAGCAAACCCTAACACAAGGGATAAACATATGCAAGGGTATAAACAAGGATGAGGCTGAGGTTTATCATATCGGCGGAAAGCCAATTTTATGCAAGGGTTGTTTTTGAAACCAAAACAGTTCGCAAACTACAGTCAGGTATGTCATTAGATATAGTGGGGTTGGTTGGCCCTGGGGGAGATGCAATCCATCCCGCCAGTTCCCAAATTTTAAGTGCTGGCAGGAAACCAGCGCACGGCTCCACGCCGGCGTTTTCCAAAAACACGCCAAGGATAACTCACACCGGAAAGACTAATCATTGTGTGGCCATAGCTTTCGCGTTGTCCAATACCGTGGAACACGGCTATCCGGATAGATTCTTATCCTCTGCAGAGGTTGTACACTTTCCCCACAAGGTACACCAGTCCTCCCCGATATCGCGGCTTGGACTGGTATACTAATGGTTCCGTACCTACTTGGCGTCACCACGGCACCACCACGGAAAATCACCAACCAGGGGCTTCCATCATCATATAATAGCATGGCCACAGGCCAGAATTGTCTCCACATGCCGGACTCGACGCCAACCTCGTCGAGCCTTCTCCTGGCTTCCGTTTGCCACTCCAGCCTCCTGGTGGGTACCGGGTGAACGCTATAGTAGGGTGTGGTTCCAAACCTTTCCCATACAAGGCTTGTGGTTGTACGGGAGGTGCTAGGCCAGGCGGCACATGAACCGGTCCTTATACGACCGAATCAGGCATCTTCAATAGCCAGTCCTCACGAGGAAGGGCGTCCCAGAGATAGCCTCCCCACTGAGGACTACCTCGCCTGATCCCGCCAAAACATCCCCCACTATGGGTTGCACTTTATCATCAAACCCACCCATTTTCACATTTACTCACACCACCAATCACTCACACATTTTAACACAAAAGCATGTGAGCAAGATTATTTAAGTACACGGTGTAGCAGGTCCTAAGCAGCATTTTGATCCTTCACATCATTAAAGAATTAATTATGTGGGTTCCTAGGTTTAACAAGGATTCAGGGTAAGCAGAAACAAGGCATGGCAATCAACAAGTACTTAGGACATACTAAGCATGTAAATCACTTTTAAATACCATGCATACTTTATTTGAAAGCAGGCTCTAAGTGGGTTTTCTTTGCAATCATAGGATCAATATGATCAAAGGGGAGTTAGGGCTTGCCTGATATTCGCTTTCCTAATATTTAAGTTCTGGGTCTTCAGTCTTTTCTGTCGTAGTTGGTGCCTTCGAGTCCTTTCTTGAAGCTCGTATCTTTCGACGGGGCTCGATATAAGATTCCTCGACGAGTGCTTGGATTCTTCTGGCTCTTCCTCGATTCTCGCGTAATCTAACGCATAGAAATACTACGCATAAATAAACTACCGCAAAAGAAAATAAAAAGCGAGAAGAGCCGAATAAGATCCAATTAACTCCAATAAAACCGATAGACAGCAAATGAAGAATAAAAGACTTAAGACACAGATGATGCATTCAGTTTTACTTTAACGAGGTTTTGTTACCTTAAAAAGGCCATTAGGGATGATGCATCGTACTCTATGGCTTTTGGTGTAATGAGAGATGCTAAACACGAAGAGAAGAGCATGAATGCATGAAGTGAAGGGAACAGCGTGTGTACGTGTTCTTCGTACATTCGTGGCACTAGCCTTCATACAGGTAGTAACCTATATAAAGGTTCATGCAACACGTGTACGAAGTAGGAGGTGTGTCAGTTTAGGGCTCCTATACCTTATATCATTAACTAATGATGATTTAGCTATTAATTACTTACTATATTGATTAATTACTAAGACTAAGTTATTATTGAGTGGTCGTCATGCGTCGGACGCACGACGATGGTACGTGTACGTGAGTATGTATGACATGTATGCACGACTGCAGATAAAACATCAAGATCAAATAAAGACAACTGGCAATTAAGATAACAATGAATTAATAACTCCAATAAGATCCAATAAAAGAACGCTTATAAAAGAGGATAACGAATTGATAAGGTTTGGTAGGATTTGGCGAGGGCTTTTGGAATAGGGGTTGCAGGCATTGATGGTTTAAGTTCGATTGAGCGATGATTGATCAAGGCTAGGTTTTGAGATGGTTTTGTGGTATAGAAGGTTACAGGTTTTTAGAAGTGAAGCGGCACGAGGATCGCTAGGTTTGGAATGATGAAAGATTTATTGTTAGCAGGTAAAGGAGTGAATATGTAAAATAGGAATAGAGCGGGGTGTGTGTTGTCATGTGGAAAGCACTGGACAACTAACACCACAGGATTGGTTAGGTTTTGGATGATCAATAGCTGCGACGTGCGAGATTGACATCGCATGATTGTCAGGAAAATGATATAATAGGTGAGAGGGTTTTAGAGCGTTGATGGTGTTTGGGTTTAAGATAGTGCTCCAATAATAGTACCGTGGGGTACTACGCGTTTCTACGAACGCGTAGGCGCAAGAATCGCCCAAAACGGAGCTATGGTTGAAAAGATATGGATATTTAAAGTTCTGAGGGCTTATCTGTAATTACTGAGGTCCTTTCTGTAATTACAGAGAAGTTATGAGGACCTATATGTAATTAGGGAAAGTTTAGGGACTTTGGTGTAAAAAGATAGGGGCTAAAACATAATTACAGAAAAGTTTAGGTACTTTTCTGTAAAAAGGCAGGGCTTAAACATGATTATTTAAAAGGTCAGGGACTTATCTGCAAAATGTACAGGGCCCGGAATTTTCAAGGTTTGGGAATTATTTTCCAATTGAAAACCCATGGACTGAGTTCATGGGCTCTGTGGACCGGGGCGGGGCCGCGGTCCACGAGTCCACCGTGGACCGGGACGGGCGTGCGCGGCGGTGGCTCACCGGGGATCTCACCGGCGAGGCGCGGGGTGAACGAGGGGCGTCGGGATGCGGCCGTCGGGGAGTGACTCATGCTGACGAAGCCGTGGGTAGCTCACGGTGTCGACGGGGGCGCGCAAAGCGGCGATGCGACATCGCCGGAGGCGGCTGTGCTCCGGTGAGAAAGGGGAAAACTAAGTTCGCGCGCGTGAGGGCTTGCGCGCGCAGTCGAGCGGGTGCGCAAGGACGTGGCAAAGGCAACGCGCGCTTCGGCTCGGGCAGGCGCGGCCGGAATGATAGCCGACGATGAGGGGAACCTTGCGCGGCGGCGGTGGCTCGGTGCGAGCTCGAGCGAGAGGGGTAGAGGGAAGGAGGAGAGAAGTAGGAGAGAGAGGGGAGCACGGAGATGCTCACCTCGGGCTCAAGTGGACCGGAGGACGTCGGGGTGAGGCCGGCAATGAGATGACCGGAACCCTAGGTTGCCGGAGAGAGAGAGAAGGAGAAAGGGAAGAGAGAGAGGTGGAGGGTTCGCGGGCGCGAAGGAGGAGAGGGAACTCGGGGAGGTCTCCGGTGGGCTTTATAGGCGGCGAGAGACATGGCCGCCACGGAAGGCGCCGGAAAATATCTCGCTCCGGCGAGATATTTTGGCCGAGCGATGGGACACGACGGGGAGGAGGAGCGGGGGAGCCTCGTAGGTGACGTCGACGACGGCATGGTTACAGTGGCTCGGAAGCGACGGGACGGCGACTGCGCGCGTGCTTCACGCGGTGGGAGCAGCGCGGCATGGGCGGCGCTGGTCGACGCGACGCGACGGAGGTGGGGGATGACAGGTGGCCCCCTCCTGTCAGCGAGAGAGAGAGAGGAGACGGGCCAGGCTGGCTGGGCCGGGAGCGATGGGCGCGGCCCAGGGGAAAATGGAAAAGAGGAAGAAGAGGGAGAGGAGATGGGCTGGGCCAACGCGAGGAAAAGGGAAGAGTCGGCCCGAGTGACGAGAATTAGTTTGAACTTTTCCTGGAAATTGAATTTGAAGGGATTTCAAATTCAAACAAAAGCAAAGGTTGATCAAACACTCAAAACAATTCAAATAAAACTCAGAAGTGCATACGATGAGATTTTGATGCAGATTTAAATTCAAAATTTTGAAAATCAACTTGGGATTCATTCCTACTTTGATTTTTTTATTTGTTGTAAATTCAAAAGCTTCAAATTTTTAGTATATTTTTAAATGAAGCAAACACTTTAGCACAAGTTTTATATTTCAAAATTTTCACATTCAATCTAAGTTTAATTTATTTAGTGAATTTTATTTTGAAAAACCATTTCAGGTGAGAGGTTTGGACAAAAATTTTAATTTGGAGTGATTTTTATTCCTTTTTATTTTTCTTTTCTCTTTTTCCTTTTTGGCTCCAAAAGTAGGGGTGTTACAGATCTACCCCACTTAAAAGGAATCTCGTCCTCGAGATTCAAACGGTCTTCTGGATGGCGTAGAACTCCTCTTGTGTCTTCTTGTTTGGTGGTTGTAACCTCCAAAATCTCGTCGAAGACTTCTTGACGTCGCGAGCTTCGACAGCAGATTTTCTTCAAGGTGGGTGGACTTCGAACTGCGGATGGACATGATTGAGCTTCTTGCTTCTGGAGATCTTCGATGCCGGTCGTTTTTGCAGAGGACGGCTGGCCTAAGGTTTTGGGTCTTAAGGCTTTTAGGTTATCCAAAAGAAAATCCTACCCCACTTAAAAGGATTTTCACTTGGGTTACTCTTGTTGATGTCGTGAGGCCATTCAAGGTCTTAGCTGTCTCGGGGCATTCCGAGCGGCAAGGTTGTTAGCTTATTTTGCAGCCTTTCTGGTGAAGGAAACGATGATTTCTGGAGTTTCCGGAATCCAAGCGGGGTATGGCATGTTGATCGACTTTGTAAGCTTCTCATGTGCTATGAAGTGTTGTCTCTCTTTCTGATATGTTGGCACTTTCTGTATACACAGGACCATAATCTTTCTATCTCATCATAACAATCCAAAGGTCTCTGTAATCAACAACCATTATGGAGCATTTACTTAGTCCATCGTAGGAGAGATTTTCCATCTTTGTTGCCTTAAAGGTGGGGTACCTACCCCACTTAAAATCCTTGACCTCGGGTTACTTTTGTTGGTATGCAAGGCTTAACCACCTTTTGAGTGCATATTCCATTAGCAGGAACTTTCTATTTTTATTGTAAAGACGGCCAGTGGACTGTTTCCAAAAGACACGCCACTGGATTATTCTGATATTGATGTTACTGGCACAACTCTTTTCTAAGGGCCATCTTGATCTGCTTATGTGGAACACTGGAATCCTTTATGTTATATACCAGATATTTGTGTCTCATGACTCCTTCTTTAAAGTGGATTAGATCTTACTGTCCAGAAACAGTTCAACACAGGAGGTGCTTAACTAGCTTGGCTCGGCCAAAACGGGATTTAGCCACTTGAATTCTGATAGTTGCTCAGATTTCTATCTCTGCAATCCAGTGCATTTATCACTGCAACGGCATTTCCAGGGGGCTTAAGACTTCTCTTGGCTGTTCCGTAAGTGGTCTTTTCCGATGCTTTTTCTTAATCCGTCCAATTTAGGACCAAGGAATCATATATTCTGTCACTATTCCTCTTGCTGTTATTCTTATCTCGCAGAGTTTTGTCATCCTTTGAACTTGCAATTTCATGGTATGTTGCCTCCAATACCATGTATCTGTGCTGAGGATCATAACGCGTGACAAGAGATACCTCGAGTACGTCTTCACCTCAAAACTTTGAGTGGTAGTACTCGGATCCTTAAGTCAATCTTGAGGACAGACTTGGCTCTCTTTAACTGGTCAAACAAGTCATCGATCCTGGAATCTGAGTACTTGTTCTTGAGGTGACTTCATCAAGTGAATTGTGATCAAAGCACACTCTGTGATTTCTTAACAGACAGCGCAGGTAATCACTAAGGATAAAAGCTTGATCGGATGAAGCATTTCTCTCGTAACTCTGCTAGTGGTTCTTTCGATTCTGCTCGATCATTGGCTGCCATTTGATAGGAACTCTTGGCCATTAGGGCTTTGTTCCAAAATTAGCTTAATGAGGAACTCCTCTGTCTTTGTCAGGTAGCAATCTGGGTAACTCATCTGGGAGACATCTGGTTATTCATGTACTACCAACACTTTTTCCAAGGGTTTGACTTTCATATTACTTGCAATGTAGGTAATTTTCGATTCACTTGGCTCATATTCCACTTTTGTCCAAGTCGTTGGCAATCTTTCTCGGGTCTCTTTGGGGACATTTTCGAGGCAAAGATTTATAACCAACAGGTCTTTGTCAGTGTTATCATCGACAGGAGACTTGAGCCTCATTCTTGGCAAAGTTCTCTGGCTGTGAGGGTTCCACGATTTGCAGCCATTGATTCCTGTTGCTTGGTCAATACGGAATTTTGGAGTTTGAGCTAGGTCAATTGTGATGGCGGCTGAAGTTTCTTGTCATTTTCTTGACTGTCATTTGATTCATTTCCTTGGTTAAGCTCTTCTTTATTTGTTGTCGTTTAACAAGTCACTGACGTCTCTATCTTTTTGACACTGCCTTCTGCAAACTTTCCAATTTGTCTGTGACCCTTAGCTGTCGTTGGCCAATCTTTTGATTGATCTTGACTCTGTGCTGAAACCTCTTTAACGGGGGGGTCTTCTTGGGTACGGGTTTGGGTGTAGGTTAGGAGAGGGATTTTGGCACTAGGCTGCTATTAACCTTTAGTTTTTGTTGCTATGATGTTTGGTTTAATTAGGAGCACTCAACCAAAAAAAAAACACGGAACAAGGATCAACAAAATCATCGAATCACACAATCAACACGATTTATTTGTTGTGGGCTGAGGTGTTCACTGCTACGAACGAGGGTTAAGGCTTAGGGGTGGATATACTATCGATTCTTTCACTGACATCAGAACTCGACCAATAGTCTTTGACCAAAAGAATCGATGGGGTCATATGACTTGGTCGGTAAAAAGGAAAGCTGTTCTCCGCATTACTGCGTTAAAAAGGAGCTTCATGTCCTTGATCTCTTGATGTTGTTGAGTAAGTATCGTATGACCATTGGGGTCTTTTGAGCTTTTCATCTTTCCAACTCAACTTGTACGAGTGGTAATTTGTATCCACATTTTTGTCAGGGCAACACTGACACCCTTTCCTTGCTCATAAAAGGGAGGTACAACTCTAATTCAATCCCTTTGATCGGGACCTCAAGGTACCTTACAAGTACTTCCATTATTATACATGAGTGCTACTATTCTTGTATGAAGGTGACATTCTTCCAAGATTGTGAGTGAATCTCTGAATCAACCTTCATAAAGGACTTATTTGGGGAAGGTCTGGTACAAGTCACATAACTGTGTTTCCGCAGGCGTCTTATCGACTTAGGGGTTATATTCTCCAACAAAAATCATTGCCATCTTGATTTCTCCTTCTGGGGGCCTCAGGGACGCATATCTTACTTGGTCATGGTCTCTTTTTGTTCAAAATTGGGTGGCAGATCTGTGCTGCTTGCGTCGTGACGCACATTGTCTAGTTGGTCAAGGGTAGGTTCTTGTCCGTAGTAAGGACAGCCGATTACCATGTGTCCACGTTCTCTACAGTAGTAACAAAGTCTTGTGCTCTTGGCTTTCTTAGATGTAGCTTGACCAGATGCCCGACGTTTGTTCTTTCTTTTCTAGTTGCGGTTCTTGTTAGCCTTCCTGGTCTGCAGAGCTTTCTTAAGTTTGGTAACTTCTTTACAGATCTTCCTCATTGACTCTTCCAGATCATTCAACCTTTCAAGCAATTCGACGACGACAGGAGTTGGCGCCATATTGGTGTTTTCCATGTCAGTCCATGTTTCCTGTATCTCAGACTTTTCCTGCACTGAAAATCCAATCTTTTCTGGTGATGCTGGTAGTTGACATAGTTCATCCTCCAGGTCAGTCACTGCAGCATCACCGTTGGGTTGATACGGAGGACAATCATCAAACTTGTGTCCAGGGTCTCGACAGTTGAAGCATGTTGTCCGTGATCCAGTGCCTTGAGTTGCATTGACCTTGTTCTCTCGCTTAGGAACCATGTCTGGGGCGCGGTACACCTGGTACGATACGTTCTCCACTTCTATGATCTCGTAGTCGTGGTTGTCCATTGTTTTAAAAGCTTCTGCACATAGACACTTCTGATTGTAACTCTTTTCTTGCGGTAGAAGGAAGCAAGGTGTTTTTAAATAGAAAAGGGAAGGTTATACGGAAGATTTTGCAATTAGTTTTGAAAATAATATTTTTCGAGCACAACGAGCGTACTGGTATGATCAATCTTATAGATATTCCAAGAGCATCTGATGGATTCGTGTGTGTCGTACCCCATTTCTGGAGCACTCTGTGCATCATGTATCAGTCCCTGGATCAGTAGCTGATACGCACAGGAACACAGATATGGTAATCAAAAGCATACTTCGAATAGGTAAATAGATATAGTACCTGATATATTGAGCCTTTAGTGACGGTTCGACAAGGATGCAGAAGTATCCAAGTCCTTCCGTCAAATAAAGGCGAAGCAACCACACACAGACAGCGGAAAGCACGACCCAAGCAACAGGCAGACTTGAGAAGCAGAACCGAAAACCAAAGCTTCGTCGTCTCCTACGAAGACTTCTCCTACTAAAAACATCAATCGCAAACGCGTGAGTACATAAAGTACTCAGCAAACCCTAACACAAGGGATAAACATATGCAAGGGTATAAACAAGGATGAGGCTGAGGTTTATCATATCGGCGGAAAGCCAATTTTATGCAAGGGTTGTTTTTGAAACCAAAACAGTTCGCAAACTACAGTCAGGTATGTCATTAGATATAGTGGGGTTGGTTGGCCCTGGGGGAGATGCAATCCATCCCGCCAGTTCCCAAATTTTAAGTGCTGGCAGGAAACCAGCGCACGGCTCCACGCCGGCGTTTTCCAAAAACACGCCAAGGATAACTCACACCGGAAAGACTAATCATTGTGTGGCCATAGCTTTCGCGTTGTCCAATACCGTGGAACACGGCTATCCGGATAGATTCTTATCCTCTGCAGAGGTTGTACACTTTCCCCACAAGGTACACCAGTCCTCCCCGATATCGCGGCTTGGACTGGTATACTAATGGTTCCGTACCTACTTGGCGTCACCACGGCACCACCACGGAAAATCACCAACCAGGGGCTTCCATCATCATATAATAGCATGGCCACAGGCCAGAATTGTCTCCACATGCCGGACTCGACGCCAACCTCGTCGAGCCTTCTCCTGGCTTCCGTTTGCCACTCCAGCCTCCTGGTGGGTACCGGGTGAACGCTATAGTAGGGTGTGGTTCCAAACCTTTCCCATACAAGGCTTGTGGTTGTACGGGAGGTGCTAGGCCAGGCGGCACATGAACCGGTCCTTATACGACCGAATCAGGCATCTTCAATAGCCAGTCCTCACGAGGAAGGGCGTCCCAGAGATAGCCTCCCCACTGAGGACTACCTCGCCTGATCCCGCCAAAACATCCCCCACTATGGGTTGCACTTTATCATCAAACCCACCCATTTTCACATTTACTCACACCACCAATCACTCACACATTTTAACACAAAAGCATGTGAGCAAGATTATTTAAGTACACGGTGTAGCAGGTCCTAAGCAGCATTTTGATCCTTCACATCATTAAAGAATTAATTATGTGGGTTCCTAGGTTTAACAAGGATTCAGGGTAAGCAGAAACAAGGCATGGCAATCAACAAGTACTTAGGACATACTAAGCATGTAAATCACTTTTAAATACCATGCATACTTTATTTGAAAGCAGGCTCTAAGTGGGTTTTCTTTGCAATCATAGGATCAATATGATCAAAGGGGAGTTAGGGCTTGCCTGATATTCGCTTTCCTAATATTTAAGTTCTGGGTCTTCAGTCTTTTCTGTCGTAGTTGGTGCCTTCGAGTCCTTTCTTGAAGCTCGTATCTTTCGACGGGGCTCGATATAAGATTCCTCGACGAGTGCTTGGATTCTTCTGGCTCTTCCTCGATTCTCGCGTAATCTAACGCATAGAAATACTACGCATAAATAAACTACCGCAAAAGAAAATAAAAAGCGAGAAGAGCCGAATAAGATCCAATTAACTCCAATAAAACCGATAGACAGCAAATGAAGAATAAAAGACTTAAGACACAGATGATGCATTCAGTTTTACTTTAACGAGGTTTTGTTACCTTAAAAAGGCCATTAGGGATGATGCATCGTACTCTATGGCTTTTGGTGTAATGAGAGATGCTAAACACGAAGAGAAGAGCATGAATGCATGAAGTGAAGGGAACAGCGTGTGTACGTGTTCTTCGTACATTCGTGGCACTAGCCTTCATACAGGTAGTAACCTATATAAAGGTTCATGCAACACGTGTACGAAGTAGGAGGTGTGTCAGTTTAGGGCTCCTATACCTTATATCATTAACTAATGATGATTTAGCTATTAATTACTTACTATATTGATTAATTACTAAGACTAAGTTATTATTGAGTGGTCGTCATGCGTCGGACGCACGACGATGGTACGTGTACGTGAGTATGTATGACATGTATGCACGACTGCAGATAAAACATCAAGATCAAATAAAGACAACTGGCAATTAAGATAACAATGAATTAATAACTCCAATAAGATCCAATAAAAGAACGCTTATAAAAGAGGATAACGAATTGATAAGGTTTGGTAGGATTTGGCGAGGGCTTTTGGAATAGGGGTTGCAGGCATTGATGGTTTAAGTTCGATTGAGCGATGATTGATCAAGGCTAGGTTTTGAGATGGTTTTGTGGTATAGAAGGTTACAGGTTTTTAGAAGTGAAGCGGCACGAGGATCGCTAGGTTTGGAATGATGAAAGATTTATTGTTAGCAGGTAAAGGAGTGAATATGTAAAATAGGAATAGAGCGGGGTGTGTGTTGTCATGTGGAAAGCACTGGACAACTAACACCACAGGATTGGTTAGGTTTTGGAAGATCAATAGTTGCGACGTGCGAGATTGACATCGCATGATTGTCAGGAAAATGATATAATAGGTGAGAGGGTTTTAGAGCGTTGATGGTGTTTGGGTTTAAGATAGTGCTCCAATAATAGTACCGTAGGGTACTACGCGTTTCTACGAACGCGTAGGCGCAAGAATCGCCCAAAACGGAGCTATGGTTGAAAAGATATGGATATTTAAAGTTCTGAGGGCTTATCTGTAATTACTGAGGTCCTTTCTGTAATTACAGAGAAGTTATGAGGACCTATATGTAATTAGGGAAAGTTTAGGGACTTTGGTGTAAAAAGATAGGGGCTAAAACATAATTACAGAAAAGTTTAGGTACTTTTCTGTAAAAAGGCAGGGCTTAAACATGATTATTTAAAAGGTCAGGGACTTATCTGCAAAATGTACAGGGCCCGGAATTTTCAAGGTTTGGGAATTATTTTCCAATTGAAAACCCATGGACTGAGTTCATGGGCTCTGTGGACCGGGGCGGGGCCGCGGTCCACGAGTCCACCGTGGACCGAGACGAGCGTGCGCGGCGGTGGCTCACCGGGGATCTCACCGGCGAGGCGCGGGGTGAACGAGGGGCGTCGGGATGCGGCCGTCGGGGAGTGACTCATGCTGACGAAGCCGTGGGTAGCTCACGGTGTCGACGGGGGCGCGCAAAGCGGCGACGCGACATCGCCGGAGGCGGCTGTGCTCCGGTGAGAAAGGGGAAAACTAAGTTCGCGCGCGTGAGGGCTTGCGCGCGCAGTCGAGCGGGTGCGCAAGGACGTGGCAAAGGCAACGCGCGCTTCGGCTCGGGCAGGCGTGGCCAGAATGATAGCCGACGATGAGGGGAACCTTGCGCGGCGGCGGTGGCTCGATGCGAGCTCGAGCGAGAGGGGTAGAGGGAAGGAGGAGAGAAGTAGGAGAGAGAGGGGAGCACGGAGATGCTCACCTCGGGCTCAAGTGGACCGGAGGACGTCGGGGTGAGGCCGGCAATGAGATGACCGGAACCCTAGGTTGCCGGAGAGAGAGAGAAGGAGAAAGGGAAGAGAGAGAGGTGGAGGGTTCGCGGGCGCGAAGGAGGAGAGGGAACTCGGGGAGGTCTCCGGTGGGCTTTATAGGCGGCGAGAGACGTGGCCGCCACGGAAGGCGCCGGAAAATATCTCGCTCCGGCGAGATATTTTGGCCGAGCGATGGGACACGACGGGGAGGAGGAGCGGGGGAGCCTCGTAGGTGACGTCGACGACGGCATGGTTACAGTGGCTCGGAAGCGACGGGACGGCGATTGCGCGCGTGCTTCACGCGGTGGGAGCAGCGCGGCATGGGTGGCGCTGGTCGACGCGACGCGACGGAGGTGGGGGATGACAGGTGGCCCCCACCTGTCAGCGAGAGAGAGAGAGGAGACTGGCCAGGCTGGCTGGGCCGGGAGCGACGGGCGCGGCCCAGGGGAAAATGGAAAAGAGGAAGAAGAGGGAGAGGAGATGGGCTGGGCCAACGCGAGGAAAAGGGAAGAGTCGGCCCGAGTGACGAGAATTAGTTTGAACTTTTCCTGGAAATTGAATTTGAAGGGATTTCAAATTCAAACAAAAGCAAAGGTTGATCAAACACTCAAAACAATTCAAATAAAACTCAGAAATGCATACGATGAGATTTTGATGCAGATTTAAATTCAAAATTTTGAAAATCAACTTGGGATTCATTCCTACTTTGATTTTTTTATTTGTTGTAAATTCAAAAGCTTCAAATTTTTAGTATATTTTTAAATGAAGCAAACACTTTAGCACAAGTTTTATATTTCAAAATTTTCACATTCAATCTAAGTTTAATTTATTTAGTGAATTTTATTTTGAAAAACCATTTCAGGTGAGAGGTTTGGACAAAAATTTTAATTTGGAGTGATTTTTATTCCTTTTTATTTTTCTTTTCTCTTTTTCCTTTTTGGCTCCAAAAGTAGGGGTGTTACAGTGTGTCCCCTAATTAACTCCTCAGGCCTCACCGTACTTTCTTAATTTGCATGCAGCCACAACGATACACATGCAAGAATCAGTATATTTCCACGTAATTAATTTGATTGCTATAATTGGCCAATTAAACATGGTACAATAGAAGTGACACAGTAAAGTATACTACCTCTGTCCTAAAATAAGTGATGTTTTAGAGATGATGAAAGTCAAGTTAGCTCAGTTTGGACAACAGTTTCAGAAGAAAATATCATATTTACGACATTGTCAATGGGATAACTATAATAATAAAATTCATGATCCTAATATGATGTTCTAAACATTTGTATTCTTTTCTATAATCTTGGTCAAACATAAGATGGTTTAACTTGGACCAATTCTAAAATGACACTTGTTTTGGAACGAAAAGAGAGTAGATATTACACTTGTTATATTCATACAAAAAATACAATTGTATTTTCACTTTATATGTCAAGTGCTTGGCATAAACATGTATGCAACTCTACTGCATACTGGCTATTTCCGCACTGGCTACATGTTGATCGCGTCTTTATTTCTCGTTCCTAGGGTGCATGATGAGGTTAGCGGATGGCAAAGTCCTAGACGAAGTAACTTGGAAACCATTTGATCGAGAGAAGGTGTAGCGCTATGTGTAAATTACCCATGTTGTCAATTTATTGTTGTGAGTACATGGATATTTTTAAAAAACTCACGTGCATCTTAAGGGTTTCACATATGCACCTATAAGAAAATTTAATTTCAGTGTCTCCCTGCAAGTGTCGGTGTTATTTCATATTATTTCCTAACATAACTTGCTACTCTTTGATATCATTTAAATAACACAGATGTCGCAATGCAACCTATATATTTTATTTCTCTATTTTTTTCATGGCGTTGTAGCGTATTTTAGCGTCATTTATGAAAGCATGGAAAATTTTGGTCGTGTAAGATCTTATTAGATGGTAACTATGGTGTATGACAAAAGCCACGTTGTCCGTTCAAACCCATCGAGTGGGTGTGTGTGTGTGGGTAGTGGGGGGGGTATGAAAACACATGAGCACTTGTAAGGGAGATTGAAACAAAAATTGTTGTGGTTGGGTATATTGGAACCCCTATGAGATGAAAGTGTTTTTTTGCAATTTTTTTATACATATTCATTTCTCTGAATTCAGTACAAAACCCACATCAAGGACAAACCAAGAGATATGCCAGAAATGATCGATAGCATTAGAGCAGCGCTGAAGTCCATTGGCGACGGGCAGATCAACGTCTCCGCCTACGACACGGCATGTGTCGCGCTTGTGAAGAACGTTAATGGAGGTGATGGCCCCCAGTTCCCTTCAAGTATCGATTGGATTGTTCAGAACCAGCTGCCGGATGGTTCATGGGGTGACAAAAAATATTTCTTAGTCCATGACCGGATTATCAACACCCTAGCCTGCATCGTTGCATTGAAATCATGGAACATTCACCACGACAAGTGCAGAAAAGGTACATAAATAATGTTTGGTATAGTAGTAGATAACCTTTTTGAGTTTTCAAACCAAATGTCGATGCCTAAGTTTTTTTTTAAGTCTCTAAGTTAATCTGGAGGCCACCAATGATTTATTGTAGGTATATCATTTATCCATGAAAATCTATGGAGATTAAAAGATGAGGATGAGGATTGGATGCTCGTAGGATTCGAGATAACCTTCCCAATACTACTAGAGATGGCGAAGAATTTAGGCCTCAACATGCCTTTTGACGAGTCTGCCTTGCAAGAAATATATGCCAAAAGAGATCGAAAGCTTGCCAAGTATACATACTCCATATGAATACATACAAGCATACACCCTCGTCGCAGGCAGGCCTTCTTGAGTCCAGTGCCTGTCTACTTGGCAGTATCAAAAGAGTTGATGTGTTGGATGTCTTAGTTGTAGGATTCCTAAAGATTTACTGCACGCCACAACAACAATATTGCTTCTTAGCATAGAAGGAATGCAAAACTTAGACTGGGAAAGGCTTTTGAAGCTCCAGTGTCCAGATGGCTCCTTTATGTCATCGCCTGCCCCCACAGCTTACGCCTTGATGCAAACTGGTGACAAGATGTGCTTTCAGTTCCTTGACAAAATCGTCCACAAGTTCAACGGGGGAGGTAACTTTAGTCATGCACAGAAGCATTATATAGTATATACATATTATGCAGAAGTGTGGATACTCCTACAAAATAACGACGTTGCATAATTAGTGACAACCTTTCGGAATATTTCGATTCCTAAATTTATTCTGGTGGAATCCTGACTGATAAAATTCTTATGGCATTATTAATTCCAAATAGGCCAGAGATGTACCCTGTACGACTTTTATATATTAATCCTGATTTAATCAGATTTTCATTTCATTTCAGTGCCCTTTACCTACCCTGTTGATATTTTTGAGCGTTTATGGGTGGTTGATCGGTTGGAACGCTTGGGCATCTCGAGGTACTTCACAAGTGAAATTGCAGAGTGCTTAGATTATGCCTACAGGTAACAGTTATACAAAATAGTGTTAACCAAATCTACTGCCAATTTTAGTAATGATAAAGTTACACACTATAAACAGGCACTGGACTCAAGAAGGCCTGCCTGCGACGAGGGACTGCCCGCTCAATGACATCGACGACACGGCCATGGGTTTCCGCCTCCTCCGGTTGCATGGTTACCGCGTGTCTCCAGGCGTGTTCAAGAATTTTGAGAGGGACGGGGAGTTCGTGTGCTACCCAGGGCAGTCGAACCAGTCGGTCACAGCGACACACAACCTGTACCGTGCCGCTCAGGTCGCCTTCCCCGGAGAAGACGAGCTCCAGCGGGCCAACACCTACAGCCGCGCGTTCCTGAAGGAGAGGCGAGCCTCCGGCAAACTCAAGGACAAGTGGGTCATCGCCAAGGACTTGCCCGGTGAGGTACGGAAATTTATTCATGTGCTTCTTGGCTACTACTCTGCTCTCCATCCCTCCCTCTCTGTTGAAATTTATATAAATAGGTCGCGTATGCGCTGGACTTCCCATGGAGAGCGAGCTTGCCACGCATCGAAACAAGGATGTACCTGGAGCAGTACGGTGGTAGTGCCGATGTGTGGATCGGCAAGGTCCTCTATAGGTCGAACTCACTTCGAGCACAACATATTCAAGTTTTAGCGAGCAGATCTCACTCTTAGCTTCAACTCCGAAGTCTGAACTTTCCGAATTCTGCAGGATGCCTCTCATCAGCAACGACCTGTACCTCGATGCAGCGAAAGCTGATTTTAGCAGTTTCCAGAGGCGCTGCCGAATCGAGTGGCATGGCCGCAGAAAGTGAGCCTCCTTCCGTTCAGTTCACTACCTGAACGAACATGTCTTCCAAACATCAGTTCAGATCATACCATCTCAGAGCAACAATTCTTACTCAAAAGTGCTATGCAGGTGGTATGACAAGAACAACCTTGGAGAGTTTGGTGTATCTTTAGATAGCGCATTGAGAGCATACTTCTTAGCTGCAGCTAACATATTCGAGCCAAGCAGAGCTGCGGAGCGTCTCGCATGGGCACGGACGGCGTTGATTGCCCAGGCTCTGTCCTGGCACTTGCAATTCGATGGTTGTAACGACAGCAAGAGGGAAAGACTCATTCATAAACTGGAGAGCCATGGTCGCGATGAACTAGCAAGGTCCGGGTCAACAGTCTGCAGTGCACACCTCTTAGAATTGTAGTTCAGGGTCTGGTTTATGTTATGTTACCAAATATTAATTTACTGGATGCAGGGGACAAAAGGATCCGACAGAGGAAGCTCTTCTATCTGCACTTTTTGGCATCATCAACCTAGATGCGGATGGCAATGCTTCGTCCGATCTTCGTGAAGCTGTAAGATGCAGCAAATACCTTGCGCTCAAAAAAAATTGATACGTTTTGTTGTCATTAGTTTGCCTCCAGGTGATGTTAATTTTTTATCTAAGTGCAAGTGGGAATTTAATCAATCTATATTTATGGTTGAAGTGGAAGCGGTGGGTCAGGTCATGGACAGAAAAGGCGAGCCATGAATCATGTGAAGGGAGTACAGCATTGTTGTTAGTTCACACAGCAGAGATCTGCTCAGGAAGGCACAGATTGACCAAGAAAAATTGGAACGTTTCAGAATATTCCCATCTCGAGCAGCTCACCTCTTCCATCTGCTCTAAACTAGCATCTACAGTTCTTGCTCGGGTATGGGCAAACATCATCACAGAATTATATCATACTTTATGATATCCACCAACTTACCAAAGAAAACATTTTTTTTTAATCATGCATTTAGACGGAAGTGAACACGGAGAATATTGACAACTCAGACATTGAAGTCGATTTGGAGATGCAGGAATTGACTCAATTTGTTCTTCAGGTCTGCAGCTCTATCAACAAAGTGACTAGGCTGACATTTCTCCACGTTGCAAAGAGCTGTTACTATGTTGCTCATTGTACACCAGTAACAATCAAAAGTCACATCTCCAAGGTCATATTTGAGGATGTCATTTAGGATAGTCCTTCACATGCTACTTATATACCTATGAACCAAGATATCATATGAATTAGGTGATACCCCGCGCGTTGCTGCGGAACTTATAAAACTACCTTTTAATTAGCTTTTGTTGGAAGATGGAAACGCCAGAGATGATAACTGATTAACAAAATATTTACGTGGCATCCGAAGAAAAAAAGTATATGCTTATTCTTTTTACTTGAGACTACATGAGGTTTCTGATTTTTATACAACATGTTCCAAGAAATATACTGTTTTTGTGACTATATATGTAGTATCATCTACTTTGTTATTCTCCATAAATTAGATAGCTAGCAGCAATATCTGAATTACGAAGAAGATATAAGCATACATATGGGACATTTTGTCAAGCATTTCAATCACCCAGAGAAGAAAGGATATAAGATTAAAATCGACAACTAAACATATAAGATTATTAACTAAATATTTTATTCACCCTAGATGCACATTAGTAGAATATATATTTATTTTAGTTACATATTTATTCCGTCTATTATGCATTAGGATAAGGAGTCAAATTGATTCTTTCCTGTTTAACATGTAAATATATTTTGCCTTGCGATGCCTCTTTTCTCTATATAACTTTTTAAAAATATATTAGGAAATTTGCTTATTCCACTTTGTACATTTGATCGTAGAGAAAAAAAAAAGTGAATGCACAAAGGAAAGGGAAGAAACAACTGTATATATTGATCCTTTATGCATGTACAACAGTTTCATGCTTCCCTGCGATGCTCACCTAGTGTAGAATCTGTATATGAAATCATAAAGAGAGAGGGAGGGAGGGAGGCCTAAATCGTTGGAGTGGTTGACTACATAGCCATGCAGTGTTTGGAGTCCTTTGGAAGCTAGAATGTAGCAGGCAGCTAGCTCGATATGCAAGGGGTGTGCATGATGCTAAGATTTGTCTCGGGCCATGGTTTGATCGTGGCTAGCTTTTGGCCGCTTATTGTAGCTTGCCAATTCTCTCGTTGTATACATATGGGATGCTCATCGTAGGATGTCTGAAGGCGTCACATTTTAAGCTAGGCTACCCAGGGTAAAGGCCTATGGGAGAGGAATCGGAAGAGGAAACATCGGTGTCTTGATGATCCATCGGCAGTTTTTGCATGCAGGCAACAAATACATAGACAACGGATTTGCCGATTGTCTTGTGTTGACACTCAGCAAAGCATGGACCCCGCCGTCAACTCTAACGGGCAGGCGCACGAGGTGGGCACGTGAGGACGTTTTCCCGAGTGTCGCTCTGCAAGAGACTCGGCAAATGGTTTTTTTTCCGAGTGTATATCCTTTGCCGTGTGTATGCTTGATTGGACACTCGGCAAATCGATGTTTTTCCGAGTGTCATTTGTTTGCCGAGTGTTTTTATTTTGGCACTCGGAAAAAGGCCTCTTTGCCGAGTGACCGAAATATTACACTCGGCAAATTATGGGACACTCGGAAACAAGTCGATTTCTGGTAGTGAAGGAAAGAGTGCAGCCGTGCAAGAGAGGTGGAGAGAAAACATTTATTGTCTTTAATCTCGTGGGTGGTCTCTTGTTGCATTTCTCCCTGTAGCCAGCAATTAGTTCACAATCAATGCAGTAAAGAAATAATGCATGGGGGGACTAAATCTGACGGACCTGATAGTTTGTAGACTATGATCCGATGGCTGAGGTTTTTCAGGTGATGTGGCATCATGAGGAGCTAGCTTTATAACAATAAATGATTGTTAGTGGGTTGCGTCTATATAGTATACTAGGTGATTCCCCGCGCGTTGCTGCGGGAATTACAAAAGTGGTATTAAAGAGCTGTGTTGATATGATTCATAATTTTGAAAGATATACAAACTTGTCATGATACTACTATTCGAACCAAAATTGGCATCTATACATGTGAAATAATTACGAACAAAGTCGTAAAAGTTTTGCAAATCTGCAAATTTCTTTGCCAAGGAAATGGAGCACAATTCCGACCCTGGAGTAAGAATGATCATACCAAGAACTGGGCTAATCGTTTCTTGATCCTTTCCATGTCATTCCTTGGTTCCCTGATAAGTACGCATGAACAAAGAATTAGGGATTGAAATAATATAATTTGACTAAGCATCTCAGTTTCGAACAAAATTTGTACCTTCATTTGTCTTTGCATTCCCTAATCTTACTTGTAAGTTTTAAAGCAGTGTAAAATAAGTTTCATTGCAAAATTAATACAGTAAACCATAATCAGCCTAAAATCTGTATGCCTACATACCAATCTGTTATGTGTAATATGGTCAGGAAAAATCATAACATGTATACATAGGAGCACGACACAGTGTACACCCACCTGCAGAAACAACTGATATGGATACAGAAACCAACAAATATGCAAGAGGATGGAATGTCAAAGAGGGAGTGTGGCATTTGGCCGCTGCAGAATGCTTCAGATGACAATGAGAAAAATAATCGATTGCTTGTTGGTTCGTGACATGCGAAAGATGTATATATATATATGAAACCATCAGACTACTCACGTCATGGACAGTTTCTGGAGAGGAAAAGACATTGAGTAATTGAAATGAATGTGCTTGGTAGCAACGGGCATGCTGCATAATGGTGTAATAGCGTAACGGTTTTATTTGGTTATTGTGGCATTAAACTTCATTATGATATTAATAGACAGTGGATGTGTTCAGTGGAAGATGAAATGTGCATAGAAGGGTTGCAGGAGGCGTACACATATGAGAAAATGATCTAACGGTGAGGAATAAAAGTTCTGTGTAATCTGATGGCTAAAACAATAGTGCTGATGTGGCTTCACCACAGAAGAGAGAAATAGTAATTAAGAACCTTTAGTTGGTTGCACTTATAAAGAAATAGTAGATATAGATAGATGTGGTGCTCTAAATAAAAAAAAAAACTGTGTATTTGTAATTGTTTTTGCCTGTTAGACACTTGTGCTACCATTTTTCTCCCTTAACAAATTGTATTTCTTCTTCTGTAATACATAATGCTGAAACGCATGTATACATAGGTGGCAAATCTTGAACATGGTTCGGTTAAAAGTCTCTATTAAATTAATTGCATCACCTAGAATTCAAGCTTGAGACCTCTTAGTTTGTTACTATCTTTTGCCGTCAACCAGTGCATGCAGGCCAGTCTACACTTCCACTTTCAACTATCCACACAGATAAATGCTATATTGTCCCATGTTCTAACCCAACTTCGGAACCTCCGTAATTCTTGGAGCACGTACACTATAAGTGAGTGTATTTTGTCCCAAATCAGTTTACATGGCCAAAGTCTACTAAAAGAGCAGAAGAAAATGAAAGATTTAGCCATCAAACAAGCTTTAGAGACCAGGAAATTTGGTTTCTAAACATTAAATCATCACTCGCTAAATTCGAAATTCTTTGGTTGTTGCGCATCTTTAGGGGCTCACATGTTCAGTTACTGGGTGAGAAATACCTGTTGCTACGATGAGTGCATTAATAAAGCTTTAGTGTCTTAAGAGCAACAACAGTAAATTAATGGCTGCTATATACCTATAGCTATAGGACAGTATCCACAAAGACACATTCAGTTGGTGATAAAAAATCAATATAGTGGCAAGGCATGTTTAATCACATATACCTTACCGACTAAGTCTGTTTTTATTTCTTGTAGCATAATTCGATCACAAAAGCTACATTTGGACTATCTAGTTATCTACGTGTGCAAGTGCACAGAACACCACGCTTGTTACTGAGATAATAAATTAAATACGACATTCAACATTTATCTCATGATCTGTCCTAATAGGATGCAAGTGTTTCAGCGTCCGGTTTCAGTGGTTCACGAACCACTGCATTCGTTGCAGCCACCATTTGCATGGAGCAAAATCCATCGCCATCCAAGTAGAACTGGCTAGTAGCCTTGCCCATGTCCCACCAGAGCTCTCTGAACTGCCTAGGAATAGTGCCTCCACCCCTAAGCACCAACCTCAGCAGCTCCCTGTAAGAGATAGAGATGATCTTCCTTATCTCCGTCTTGGCTGCTTCTATGGATGTGGATGATGTCGAGCCGCAATGGTGATGAGCATGGAGGAGGACACAATTTACGCAGCCATGGACACCCTCCTTCTCGTATGTATTCAGATCGTTAAGGAGACGAGCGCAGGTGGATGTAAGCCTGACCATGTCCTTGAATTCCGAACTCCTGACCATGTCTTCCGAGAGCTCCGGTCCGACCAAGTACATCGAAGACACAAGGATAGGGCCATATGCAAGACTCAACTCTGCAACCGGCATGTACTCCTCCATAGTTGGCACAAACTTTTTCCTCGTCCACTCTGCCTCGGCCATGGCAGCCCTCACATAGTTAACCCACTACAAATGGGTTAGAACGACTTGTCAAACACAAATCGTAATTGCCAAGGTGGGTAGATGCATGTAAAAGCTGAAAGCACCCTTACAAGTTCAACAATATGGCCCACGACGCTGCGATTCTGTACCTCCACTGCCTTTGCTCCAATCTGATTGTTCGTGTTGTAACAAGCATTGAACAAAATCTCCACATTCTTAGAGCAAAAACCGATTTCAGCATGAGTATCCCACCTGCAAAGAATCAGTAGAAGCAATGCATATATTCAAACGTCCAAAAGTGAATGCAAGGAATCAAAAAGGAAGGTGGTTTATACTTCTCAATTAATGAAAGAAAGTTTTCTAGCTCTTCTGTTGATCCTCCACCATCAAAGAAGTCGTCAACTGAAATGGTTAGAATGGTATTCTTGATCCATGCAACACGGGCGTCCGATAGTTCAGGTGGGAATATGTCGGAGGCTACAAAGATCCATAAAGTCGACGGCATCAGTCTTGCAAACTCTAGCTTTCCCAATTGAACTTCTTTCACCCATCTGTATCCACCAAATTGTTTATAACTTTGTGCCTAAAGGATGACTCGTATTAATTAATTTCAGTATCAGAAGAATCATGGAGGACAGATGCATATATACCTATCTAAGCACTCAATTTCTTGCTGGTAAAGAGACTGGGAGGAATTGAATTCTTTAGTGGCCAACGCCAGTATATCTTCGGTTGCACGACAGGCCCTGCTTTTTTCTCAGTATAAGTCTTTTTGAAAATAAAAATCTGAAGTTTATAAATCTAGTGTTACTACTAAAAGAGAAAAAATAGTTTTTCCTTTGGCGAGGAACTTACATATACGCTGATTTTTGCATAATAATACTCTTGGCGCTGAAATGTTCTATGTTCCTCTTGTGTTCTATTAGTTGCACGGTTGAAGTGTAGAGAGGCATCTTTATAGCATGTTGCACCTGAAAAGTATGGTGCACTGCTTTATATGTTCTCATTGGAAAATACAACAAAGAGGAAATTTATGTTGCGGCGATTACCTCGTGAAGCATTGCTGATCTTGATATCCTCCTAGAACATAGTTGTTGCTTCAGTAGTTTACCTGTCCAGGAACCAATGCTATCTAGGGTCCACTCATCGTCTAAGATACATAGAACTGAAGCTTTGTATAATTCGAGCAAAGTCTTTGTGTCATTTAAGTGTCCTTGAACTGAATTGTGGAATAAGGACTCTTCAGCAAAGGGAGAAAGTACATCTGTGTCAAAGTTCCAGGTTTGAATTATTACCAAAACAAGCTCAAACAAACGAAACAAATATTCAGATTTTCAAGTCCTAATAGTACCAGAGGAGACATCATATTCGTGCACGCGTAGAATGCGGAATGCCATGGCACATGTCTCCATTTCAGCGCTGATCTCCTCATCGTTCTCCAACCATGACCTACAAACAGAATATAGTCAGGGCTACGGATAGACTCACGCAAGGAACGTTATCAGAGCTATTACCTGTAAATCATGTCAAGTATACTGTTTATTTCACAAGAGAAATGGCGAGATATTCCCATCTTTTGAAGGGTGTCAACAGTGCAAAGTTTTGAATGCATATAAGTCGGATACGCCGTTGGAACTGCACATAATCATTGGCATTAGATAGACACCTAATTGCATTTTTTGTTCTCGTGAGTTTTGACATGGCAGTGTCCAACGGTCACACCTGAGTTGCCTAACTTGTTTAAGTCGTCCAAGTACTTGAGAGCATTAATGTCACCGTTGTGGATTGCTAAAGCTGAAGTTGCAGAAGGGGAGTTGAATAATGACCCATTTTTTCTTTGGTATGTTAGTATATTGTACCAGTCTTGTTTGTCTCCTAACCCTTCGGCCACATATGCCATGTAAGCTTTCCTTCCTGAAGCCTTGCTACTGCGAAAGTTCGAATATATGAATCCAAAATAGTGAAAATATAAAATGGAAATAAAAGGACAGCATAGTTTTTGGCTATTTTTATGTTCGGAGACATTGGATAGACCAATAAAGGTGGAAATGGTTCAGCCAAAAGAGATGAAAACCTTATTGAAAAACAAAAGGGAAAATGAAAACCCTATAGAAAGATTTGTATCACTTCAAAAGCTGAAAGGAGGGACGTTGTCAAGCATTAAACAACAAATCCACAGACTCAAAGGTATCTTATGAATTGAGATAAAAAAGTTGAAAACAATTGCAAAATGGTAATAGTGTGCCACAGACATGAGTTTTCAAAATCATAGTGTGCTACAGACAATTTCGACTTTGTTGGTGTGTTACAGACGAAGCCACCTTTTCTCAATGTGTCTCAGACAATTTTGCCTTTATAATAATAGTCAAAATAGTTAAAGAATGAAGTTACCATCCTGTCTATTACTCCCTCCGTTTAGAAATAGATGTCATTCTAGCTCTGGTCACGGGTATTTTTCTCTAGCTCACCAACCAATCCACATTGCTCAAATTTTGTCATATTTCTAGAATTCTTTACATAAATAGATAAATTTGAAATGCTAGAATTCCTTATATAAAGAGATGGAAGGAGTATGTAGTAGGTTTTGAAAATTCCTCTAAGCTATATGAATTTCTACATTGGAAGCCTAAAAAAGGCATCAGTGTGAAGTTGTGAACAAATACATGGTTAGCTATGCAATTTTATTTGGTTACAATGTTGGTTGTTTTTTCATTTGTGACAAACAATGACGTCTTGGTTTTAATTTATTTTACCGTAGCAAAGCATGGGCATTGTGCTAGTAATAAATAAAGTGTAACAGTGATCAGAACCTTAGTGTTGCGGAATGTCATAAACATGCTATACATACCTGGATTCAAGTAACAACCAACTAATTCATCAATTTTTGGTATTACACGTATAGACCTACAATCCTCTACTCCCCATCCAAAAGGGAACACAAACCATAGATAATTTGCAAGCAAGTGGTAATGATTCTACATCAAATAGTGGTTTAACAAATGATTTTTGACTTCGGGACAAATTCACCAGCTCATTTCTCCACGCCGTCTGCTGAGTTACCAGTTAGCAAGCAGCAATGCCCCTCATAACCAAAAACTCAACTAAATAAATGTCTATGGTGAAAACCATTTTTGCGTGAACAGCAGTTTGATTCGGTCACCAACCTCCAAATTCCATTTATCTTCGTCCAGAGTCACAGCCATCTCAACCTCTCTCAGGAAACTGAGTTTTTTATCAAGATAGAACCCACCCTTGATGACCAGAAGTATGAAGGAAAATACCTAATTTGATACTCCTTCCGTTTTTAATTATATGACACCATTGACTTATTTCGTTACTTTGACTATTTGTCTTATTTATCAATATTTATGCAAATAACTAAATGTATAAGTTAATCTTAAAGTGCTTTTGATGATAGATCCAACAATATACATTTTACGTTAAGCAACTAATTATTTTCACATATATTAATGGTCAAAGTTCAACAAAAAAAATCAACGGCGTCATATAATTAAAAACGGAGGGAGTACTAATTTAAAAAGAAAGCTCTTTTGTTTTTCTTAAATAATTTTCAAATATTTTAGTTTTTTCTTAATAATCTAAACTTCATTAACTTTTTTTGTTGCTTTGAATATGAGATGTAGTTTTTTATATATATTGACATAGGATTTTGTCATTGGTTGTTTGCAGTTCCAATGGCGTATCCATCGAACATGTACTCGTCACTTTGTTTGGTAGACGCCCTTGAAAAGATGGGAATATCGCATCATTTCTCTTGTGAAATAAACAGCATACTGGACAAAACTTACAGGTAACTTCTGATTTCATTTGCTGCTGTCGCACTCTGTCCTCTCTCTTTTTTCCTTTTTCTTTTTGGACCATGAACACTCTGTCCTCACTAGAATTTGTTTCCAGGTCCTGGTTGCAGAATGACCAGGAGATGATGGTGGATATGGAGACGTGTGCAATGGCATTCCGCATCTTACGTGCGCATGGATATGCTGTCTCATCAGGTACTTTTGATTCCTAACATTCCGCATCTTACGTGCGCAATGTTGCTGCCATTCAGCAGCTACAGTGTTCGCAATTATTTCTTCGGCAGCAGTTACAGTATTTGCAGTTATTCTTTAGCATCCGCTACAGTATTCGCAACGGCTTCTACTTCCATTCAGCACTGCCGAACAGAGCCTAAACTTTTGGTAATTCTAATCGAAACTACCCGAAACTTTGGTGCAGACGTATGTTCTCACATTGTTGAAGAGTCCAGAAATCATGATTCAGTTCAAGGACACCTAAATGACACAAAGACTTTGCTCGAACTGTACAAAGCTTCACATTTACGTATCTTAGAAGATGAGTGGAACCTGGGTAATATCGGTTCCTGGTCAGGGAAACTACTAAAACAGCAATCATGTTCCAAAAGAATGTCAAGATTAGTAATGCTCCAAGAGGTGATCGTCATGTGATAAATTTCTGTTTTATCTCACGTGAATATAGCGTAACACGAACCATACTTTCAGGTGGAATATGCTATTAAGATGCCTTTCTATTCTGCGACCGTACAAATAGTAGAGCACAAGAGGAATGTAGAACATTTCGTCACCAAGAGTATTCAGATGCGAAAATCAGCATACATGTGAGTCTAAGTCAAAAAATATTCATGATATATTAGTAAATTTATGAATTTCAAGACTAATTAAGAGAAATGCAAATCAGGGCCTATCATGCAACTGAAGATATTCTGGCATTGGCTACTAAAGAATTCAATTCCATCCGATCTCTTTACCAGAAAGAAGTTGAGTGCTTAGAAAGGTACGTACATATCTGTTTTCCATGCAACCGACTCATTCTTTGAGTACTAATTCCTCAGCAATGTGTTGGTTACAGATGGGTAGTAGAGGTTAGACTGGACCAGCTCAAGTATGTAAGATTAATGCCGGTGGACTTCTGGATATTTATAGCCTCAGACATTTTTCCGTCAGAATTATCTGAGGCGCGAGTCGAATGGGTCAAAAATGCCATTCTAACCATTGCAGTTGACGACTTCTTTGATGTTGGAGGTTCAACAGAAGAGCTAGAGAATCTTGTTGGTTAATTGAGAAGTATACAATACCGTTCTTCAATTCCTTGGGTTCACTTTGGTAATCAAATTGTATGCAGCGCCATGAATGCATTGCCTAAACTGATTTATGTTGCAGGTGGGATCCTAATGCAGGAGTCGGGTTCTCCTCTGAGGATGTGGAGATTTCCTTCTACGCTATTTACAACACGAACAACAGGATTGGAGCAAAGGCGATGGAGGTACAAAATCGCAGCGTCATCGGCGATATTGCTGAACTTGTAAGGCTGCCTTCTGCTCTTACATCTATCAATCCATCTCGGCAATATAGTTGCAGTTGTATATGAACAGTTCTACGATTCTCGTGTGCAGTGGGTTGATTTCATGAGGGGCCAAAGGACCGAGGCCGAGTGGCAGAGGAAAGGGTATATTCCCACCATGGAGGAATACATGCCCGTTTCAGTGATGAGTCTTGCATATGGCCCTATCCCGGTGCCTTCGTTGTACTTGATAGGACCAGAGCTCTCTGACGACATGTTCCGGAGTTCGGAGTTCCAGGACATGTTCAAGCATACTTCCGTCTGCGCTCGTCTCCTCAACGATTTGCACACGTACAATAAGGAACGTCGACAGGGATCCTATGTAAATGGCGTCCTGCTGCACGCTCATCGCCACAGTGGTTCGACCTCATCAGCGTCCATCGAAGCGGCCAAGGAGGAGATAAGGAAGATCATTGCAATCTCCCAGAGGGAGCTGCTGAGGTTGGTTCTTAGGGATGCGGATGGTATTCCTAGGCAGTTCAGAGAGATCTGGTGGAACATGCGCAAGGGTACGCACCTGTTCTACTTGCTTGGTGATGGCTTTTGCGCAATGCAACTGGTGGCTGAGGCGAATGGAGCAGTTTATGGACCCCTGGAAATTGAAGGGACGCAATCTTGTAAGGAGATGTCATGAACCGTATTTTGATTTTCAAAGTCAGAGTAACCAAGTAGAATTGAATTTCCCTATATATAATATAGAAGAAACAAAATATCATGTATAATCTATATAATACTTTGATATTCGTTTGCTTCATATGCGAGAGCGTGGCATCCACAAAATTTTACAATGCATAGATAGACCAGTTCACTGCTTAAAAAAAAAAAGAAGCAGAATACAGTTCCTGTGTCAGAGTGCAAATCTACAAGCAAGCAGCGGCGCGGCCAGAAGCATGCCAGCAGCTCACGAGCACCAAAGTATGAAAAAAAAAATGTGTCACTGCTCCCACTCCACTTCCGCCCAGATATACAAAGTGTGATCAATCCATCCGTTCTTTCATCAGCTTCACATTCACACAAACCAGTGTGACAACAGCCAGTCATGACCCTCCTGAACGCGGGACGACGGCCAGCCCCACTTGCGATCGTCCATCTCCACCTCGCCGTCTTTAGTGCTCTCGCCATGGTCACCGCGCAGCAGGCCCCTCCGCCACCGCTGCTCACGAAGACCGCCACGCGCACCCTGTCCATTGTCGTCATCAGCGTCGCCATCATCGCCTTCTTCATCCTCGTCTTACTCTGCATCTTCGTCCTATGCGCCCAGAATGGAGAGCGGCAGGGGTCGTCCATCGGACGGCGCCGGCGCGGGCTCGACGCGGCGGCGGTGGCCGCGCTCCCCGTCCTGCCGTACGCCGAGATCAGGAAGCATCGGAGCGGCGGGCTGGAGTGCGCGGTTTGCCTCGCCGAGTTCGAGGACGGCGACGTGCTCCGGCTGCTGCCGCAGTGCTCCCACGCGTTCCACCCGGACTGCATCGACCCGTGGCTCCAGGTCCACGTCACCTGCCCACTGTGCCGCGCCAACCTCGAAAAGCCTGCTGCGCCAGCAGCGGCGGCGCTTCCGCCGCCGCAGACGCCGGAGGCTTCTGTCGCTGTGCAGGTGGACACGGGCAGCGACGAAGAGGAGGAGGCCGTGGAGCTCGAGAGGCTGCTCTGCGTGCGGCGCGCGGCAAGGATGCGGCGGTGGCACACGATGGGGCACTCGCCGTCAACGACGGCGACGGCTATGGAAGAGGCAGGGGGAGGAGGAGACCACGAGAGGTTCACGGTGCGGCTGCCGCCACACGTGCGGACGGAGGTGCTCAAGTCAAGGCGGCTGCGGCACGCGACCAGCCTCGTCGTCGGCGTACGGCGGGGCCAGAGCTGCGAGGGGAGCGCGGTATGCGAAGGTGGTGGATGGAGCTGGCACGGTGCACGGCGCCGCTGGCCGTCCTTCTTGGACCGGACGCCGTCTTTAGGACGGGGCGGCAGCGGAGACGTCGGAACTGCGGCGGCGCGGCGACTGGCCCGGTGCAAATCCGGGAGTTTGGCTTGAGTTTTTTGTTCTATGAGAAAAAAATCATTCTGAGCTTTTGAGTGTTTTTTTTTTTTTTTTGGCTGACTCTTTAAAATATGTGAACCTTCTACATCGCTCGAGCGGCATGAAACACGGCGTCCCTCCCCTCGTACTGAATTTCTGATGTAGTAGTTGCTTTGCTTCAGGAAAACAACTTCGTGAACTCATTACTTGTCCATTAGAAAATGAAGAAATGATGCACCTAAAAAATGCCAACAAATGCGATAACTACATGCTGATGTTGAGAAACGAACCTTCTCAATATACGCAGTGGGCAGTTCGGCACATTTGTTTGGTGTAATTCAAGATCAGCATGCGACGTTTGTTTCCATCCACGTCAGCACAAAAGTAGAATACCTGAAGATCATTTCGTAGTTGTGCCATTATACAGTGGAAACTGGTTTTGCCTAACTGATGTATTTGATTGAACTCTTGATTGACTAACTGAGTTTGTAGCACGATTTCTGAAATTGGGTTTCTTATTTAGAATTTTGTTAAATATGTTTCTTGCTTGTTCCACGGTTATGTTGTTATAGCCAGAGCACTGCTTAGTGTCAGAGCCAGTGAACACTTATTTTGCGTAGAGTCCAGTCAAGACTGAACATTGTGCTGTCGCAAAAAGTGCAATAGGCAATGGAGGGACGTTCCAAAAAATTTCTTGTTGTCACTTTGCTTCTGGCGCAACAATTACCCCTCCAACTCGATCCAGCAACAATTACCCCTCCAACAATTTCCTGAGAAAGGTTTTACTTGTTCTACAATTAGAGCCTGTTGTTGGATTATTAGCAATGTCTCCCTCTGACCTTTGGGAAATTTTAAGCCTGACAGAAATCATTGTGTTTTTTCACATAGTGGAATGGTTCAGAATGCACCAGCTGACCTGCTCTTTAATTTGATTCTATTTTTGCTCAAATTCTGATGGTCGCTATGTCTCAAGTTGAAGTATAAAAATACCAGCGAGCATATTTTTACAGTATGCTTGCAAGATAGAACATCATCGTCTCATCTCATCAAATCAAAGTAAAGAAAAACTCAGACCAATCTATGTTGCCGATGAATCAAATCCAAGAACAGAGCATGTTCATTTGGGGATTGCTCACATGTTATCTTCGTTAGGTTATCGTGATCTCACAATCTAAATGATGCAACACAGTATCATCAACCTACAACATCGCTCCTGATAGAGTTATAGAGCAAATCACTCGAGCTCAAATTTCTGAATCTAGAGAACAATTGATAGAATCTTCAGAAGTTTGGAATCCAATCGAAGAAATAGGCGTACCCAGTTAGAGCTCAACCACGGCATACTGCATACGTGCCTTGCAAAGCTAATCAGACGCTTCGCTTCTCTCCTCCCACTGCTCCGCGCGACGAGTTCTCGCGGCGCCGGTTCGACGACGCGCCCGCGACGTCCGCCTTGAGGGACTTGTCGTCGCCGTCGCCCTTCCTCCCGGCGCCCGGCGTGAAGAGCGACAGCAACCTCGCCACGGCGCCCCGGACGCTCCCGCCGACCGTGGACCCGTGGGCACTGCCCTCCCTGACGCGGACCGACTCCACCGCGCTCGTCACGTGCCTCAGCCTGTGCGACATGAGGATCTCCAGCCGCACGTGCTCCGGCAGCCGCAGCGCGAACCGGTCCATCCCGCCGCCACCGACGACGCCGTCGTGCCCGTCGAGTTGGACCGCGGCAGCGCCTGCCGCCCCGCCACGCGGCGGTTCCTCGCGAGGCACTGGATCCTCGTCCACTCCTCCTCCTCCTCCTCCTCCTCCTCCCTCCTGTCGCCGATCAGCACGACCGCTGGGTGATCGGGCGGCGAGTCCGGTGCCAGCGGCGCCGCAGCCACCGGCTGGAGCGGAGCCGGCGGCGCGTCGAGGAGGCTGGCGCGGCAGAGCGGGCAGGTGGCGTGCCTCTCGAGCCAGAGGCCGATGCACTCCGGGTGGAACGCGTGCGGGCACGTCGGGAGGAGGCGGAGCGCGTCGTCGTCGTCGAACTCGAGGAGGCACACGGAGCACTCGAGCGCGTCGTCGCCGTCGCCGTCCCGCGCGGCCACGATCCGGTGCCGCCTCACGTCGCGGTAGAACACCAGCGGCAGCGCGGCGATCGCGTCGGCGTCGAGCCCTCCCGGCCCGCGGCGCGACCGCTCCGCCGGCGACGCGGAGGCGGCGGATCCCTCTGGGCCGTCGTCGTCGGGGGGCAGGAACAGGCGGAGGCAGGCGAAGGAGAGGAGCACGATGAAGACAGGGAAGAAGACGGCCATGAAGATGGAGATGGTCATCAGGTCGGCGATCCTCGGGTCGTCTTGCGCCTCCGGCGACTGCCCCGCGGCCACGGGAGCGGAGGCGGCCGCCGCGGCCAGGACGGCGGCGGCGGAGGCGAGCATGGCGCCGCCGCTGGGTAGGGTTTGGGCGGAGATGGGCAGGCGCGGTGGCGGGTTAATCTGCGGGTTAGGGAGGGTTTAGAGACGGAGATCACACACGCTGATTGCGTGTGAGATAAGCAACTTTAATTGCCTTTTGATTCCGCTGAGATCGCCGCGGCCGCGCGATTTGGACGCCAAGATGGCAGGCTGGCATCTGTTCGGTTCATGCCACACTGGCAAAGAATCGTCAAGTTCACAGCCTGTATTCACTGCTCTTTTTACTTCAGAAAAAAAAAAAGGAAAAAACGAACACGAAATTTGAAGCTTGGAGAAAATCTGGAGAAGCTACTCGTATGATGCTTGGCTAGTTCAATGTTTACTGGTTTCTCGCATCGCATTCATCCCTCCAAATCGGAAAATAACTAAGCCCCTGTTCGTTTCCGGGTTAAAATGGCAAAAGCTAAAGTTTTGGCCAAATTTTAGCCCAAAGAGCAACGAAGGGGCTAAAATTTTAGGGCTAAAAGAGGGGGCAAAACTTTAGCCTCTAAAGAGGCCCTAAAACGGGCTAAAAGACGCCCTGGACAAAATTGTTTACCCGTTGACTTGAGAATTTAGTGGAATTTAGCAAACAAATCAGGGGTAATTGATTTGTTACATGGATTTAGAGGTATTTGATCATTTTGAATGAACTTTAGCCCATAGAAACGAACACCTCATGGGCTAAAGTTTGAGGGCTAAATTTTAGCTCTAAATGTTTAGGGGCTAAACTTTAAGGACAAAATTTTAGCCTCTAATGGAAACGAACAGCCCAGCAGCAAGGATTTTTCTCTTAAACATACACTAGCAGAAAATAACTGTAAGCAGTTATTTCTTTTGAGCGTAATAAGCAGTTATTTCAGAAATCGACTGCACATTGGGGAGAAAAAATGTGAATAGCATAGTCTCCCTACAATAACTCATTTTCGTTCGAGGGGACTGGTAAGCCCAACGAAAGATCACTCGATCGGCCCAATGTATATTATTTATTTTTAATTTTTTTTTGAAATGGCCCAATGTATATTGGCCCTAAACCAGATGGGTTTCCCTTTCAGCAGTAGGTATTGACACCATTTTCAGTAGTAGGAATCGGCAGAAGGAGAAGCGGCGATTTCTTGAGCCTGCTGTGCAATAAGAGAAGTCTGAAAAGAAAACCAAAGCCGCATACGTACATGACAACACTTTGACCTGTTTTCGCCTTGCCCGCATGAACATTTGAAATGCGCCTAAAAAAAAATGAAGATTTGAATGAAGCAGTCTTGAAGAGGAGAATTGGATGGATTGAGGCGAAGAAGTTGCTTGAAGATGGAATGGCCACAATTGATATCTGTCAAAGAACAACCTGAATACGACAACACGAATTCGTTACTGCAGATGAGCAGCATTAGAAACAGGAACAAGATGTGCAGTTGTCAGTTAATGTTCCAAGTGTCTACAGTATCCCTCTTCTGTGAACTCGCAAACTGTACAGATTGCAACCAAAGCACTGCTTCTTCTCAACAAGCATTCTACCCTGCCGCCATCACAACGGCAGCAACGAGCTGGACCTGCGGCAGTGCCGCGAGACGAGCGCCCACCGGCTGCCGACGGACAAGGACCGCTTCATGCCGCGGTGGTTCTTCTGATGGTCCGAGCAGCCTGGTGATAACTCGCACTCGCGGTGAACAGTGCCGCCGGTCCCCTGCTTCTCGCCACCGTCCTGCTCGTCTTCAGGAGCTTCCTCCTCGGGTGACACTATCAGCGTCTGTGAGTCCATGGAAGCCACGCGCCGGAAATTGTGACCCCGTGGACTGGGGTGATGGTGCGGTTGTCCCTGCGAGGTCGATCGGTCGTCGTGCGGATCGATTTGTAAACGCAGCTCTCCATGGTCACTGGCCTGTTGATCCACCTGCTCGTGTTCCGTTGCTCCATTGCCGGAGGCAGCTTGTTCCGCGCCGGCGGCGTCTGCGCCCGCGGGTGGATCGCCTTGTTCGACGGCGGCGGCGGCATCAGGGTCCAGCACGCGGGCGCGGCAGAGAGGGCAGTTGACGTGGGCGCGGAGCCAGGTGTCGATGCAGGCGACGTGGAACGCGTGGGCGCACTTGGGGAGCAGCCGCAGGAGCTCGCCGTCGCTGAACTCGCCGAGGCAGACGGCGCAGTCGGAGGCTCCGCCGAACACGTCCGCGCGGTACCGCGTGAGCGCGATGGACTCGATCGCCGCCTCGTCCAGCCCGACGGTCCGGATGTGCCACGCGTGGTGCACGACTCCTACTCCGCCCCCCACCTCGAGCCCGGGGCCGCCGAGGTCGAAGCCGTCCGCAGCAGCAACCGCCGAGACCATGGCTGCTCCAAAAAGCGCCTGCTGCCGCCGCCGCTCGCGCTGCTGCCGCCGGTGGCGGACGCAGAGGAATATGGAGAGGCAGATGATCAGGACGGCGAGCACGGAGCCGGCGGTGATGAGGGCGGTGACGAAGGTGGCGCGGCCGTGCGAGCTCGGCGAGGAGGGAGGGGGAGGTAAAGGGATAGGAAGAACCGGCGGCGCCGGAAGAGGCGAGCACTCGCTCGGCGGATCGTAGCAGGGCGAATCGGCATGGTGGTCGATACGGGGAATCAGAACTGGCATCAGGGCGGCCGGTTTGTTCTAGACCGAACGGCGGTGGGCTCGCTGGCTCGCGGCCGCCGGAGGATGAGGACGCGAAAGAGAGGGAACCGTGGAGTGATTTCCTCGCTTCTTCGCAAGATGCTTCTAAACTAGACCAACGCGGTGCGCGTGGAAAATCTCAGCATCAGTGGCAGCGACGCGTGACTTTGGACCGGGTAACGGACTGACGTAGGGCGCGGCAGGAGTTTCCGGTTGGCGTCGCGCGGCGCGGTGACGGCAGGGCAGCCTGCGCCGCGCCGGGGGTTGGTGGAAGTCAGACGTCCGCAACCGGCCAGAGGCCACAGGGCAGTCGGCGCATCACAGCCTCACGCTGCCCCTGCATGACGTTCACGGTTCATCCGACGAGATCGACAGCAAGACTTTTAATCAATTGCAGATGAGGAGGTGAACAGAACCAAGGCAAAACCAGTTTCCACTGAAAATTGAAGGAGTGCATCATTAGCAGGGACTGACATCTGAATATTGGTGTCATAACTCATAACTCACTCATAAGAGCCTGTGTGGATCATACTGGGTAACGATTCCTCAAAACTTTACAAGAACACATGACACCAAGTAAAAAAGAATACGAACTTCTCTTAATACTAGCTGCCTTGACAATGTATCACTTTTCAACCCAAAAACGTTTCTCCTGACTACTAATATCAGGTTTCTGTGGGTTTGGAGTATATACTGTCAGGGAGCTGTTTACATGTATTTACATTGACAGTATGGTGGTAGCAGAGAATTACATTAGGAGAAAAATGCAAAAGGAAAGCTTTTATTATTAGCCATCTGTAAATCTACTGTTACAATCGAAGAATAAATCAATCTACTGAAATATCCGGAGCGCCGTAATTGATAAAAGCTCTGCCAGGGAAGAATATGGTATCAGCATAATACCGGCTGGAACGTGGATGCAGGCGCTGGCCTAGTGCTTCTCTTCTGTGTTGTTGTTGCTGTCACTTGTTTGGTTAACCTGCCCGTTGGCCAATCCATATACATGCCCCATCTTTGTCCTTTTCGTCTCCAGGTATCTACGGTTCTCGCTGGTTATTGGCGTTATCAGGGGCACCCTGCCTGCAATGCTTAATCCGTAGCCCTTGAGACCACTATACTTTGCAGGGTTATTGGTCATAAGCTTCATTGAACGGACTCCTAAATCCCGTAATATCTGCAGAGCACCAGCGAAATGTCAGAGAACTTAGTAGGTAATGGTACTGCTTCAGAAACAAGCATGGATTTCTTCCATGTGTCTTCTTCAAGCAATTTGAAATGGGAGCATCATGAGGAAGAATGTATTTCAATATACAGGGTTTCTTTACATGTTACCAACTTTCCTATATATATGTAGTGTTTAACAAAAAGAAATCTCTTTATAGCAAAGTTGCACAACAAAGTGAGACAATTCAGTCTTACCTGTGCACCAATCCCATATTCCCGTGAATCCACAGGAAGTCCCAATTCCTCGTTAGCTTCCACAGTATCACGCCCATCATCTTGTAAGTTATAAGCACGGAGCTTGTGACCCAGGCCAATACCCCTTCCTTCATGCCCACGGAGATAAACCAACACCCCTCTTCCAGCCTTCTCAATCATCTCCATTGCCATGGCAAGCTGGTCACCGCAATCACATCTTGCTGATCCAAAAATGTCACCCGTGAGGCACTCGGAGTGCACTCTGACCAAAATATCTTGGCCGTCTCCAATCTCACCCTGTTGATCATTGAGTAAATGAACATAGTTAGGTCAGGAGTTGTACAGAAAGAAACAAACTAAAGTTCTAAAGTGGGCAGGTGGCAAATGAATACTTCAGTGACTTACTTTCACCATTGCAATATGCTCAATTCCATCAATAACAGATTTGTAGCAGTAGGCACGGACATTGCCCCATCTCAAAGGCAAGCGTGCAACTGAAGCACGTTCAATCAGCCTGTCCCTTTTCCTCCTATATCTGTGACAGAGAAACTGCTGTCAGCAACTCAGCATACCAACTAATACATCAACAATTACAGGCTATGCACGTAAGACCATCAAAGAAGCATGCACATACCAGCTACAGGGACTAATATAAAGTATTCCTTTTAGAACAACGGAAAGAACTCAACCAACTAGAATAAAACAGGTGGCATTGTAAATAAGACGAAACAGCAATCCAAATTCGAGTCCAAGAGGATTCAAACTTGGGTGGCCTATGCATACATTCATACCCTCAACCACTTGAGCGGCTCAGTTCCTTCTTTTAGAACAAGAATAGAAAAATACACAGGATTTTGCCTGAAAACATTTTTTAGATCCATTTCTTGCTAAGAAAAATGTAATTTCAACAGTGGTATGTATATGGCGGTCAAACTAGTAACATTCAAATAGCAAATAGTTAATCAGTAGTAGCAAGAGCCTTTAATGGAGTATTAATATATACCACAGCTGAAATTATTCACTGCTGTCAGGCATA
The DNA here is from genome assembly GCA_007726485.1 of Eragrostis curvula. Classification (NCBI taxonomy): domain Eukaryota; kingdom Viridiplantae; phylum Streptophyta; class Magnoliopsida; order Poales; family Poaceae; genus Eragrostis; species Eragrostis curvula. The sequence continues at coordinate 15,012,738 of CM017439.1, read as the reverse complement.
AGGAGCTGATTTCTGTGCTTACAACTCACCTAATCAAATCAGCAATAGATATAATATTCAGATTCTCCCTTTCTGCAAAGACACGCAGCTGTGGTAAGCGAGCCATGGAACCATCAGCATCATTCACAACCTCGCAAAGGACAGCGACAGGAGGTAATCCAGCCAACATGGCAAGGTCAACAGATGCCTCAGTGTGTCCAGCTCGTTTCAGAACACCACCCTCTCTGTATTTCAAAGGGAAAATGTGACCAGGGCGATTGAAATCATCTGGTTTAGAGTTGGGAGACGCAAGAGTCAGGACCGTCTTTGCCCTATCTTTAGCTGATACCCCGGTCGTTGTACCCTCTTTTGCATCCTACGAAGCAAATAAATAAATAAATAGCTCAGTAGGAAACAAAAAAAGTCAGAATAAGTAAAAGAAGGACCAAAATGGATTGAGGCAAGTTGCCCAAATATTTCCCTAAAGTAACAAAAATCAGCCACTATATGCACTGTTAACTTAGCAACACCCAAAGAAAAATATGAATCGATGGAAATTCAAATAAAATGGGAAAACTCTGGGGGTTGACCATAAAACAGGAACATGCAAAGAATAAAAAAATTAGCTCGATTTAATTAATTCAAGGAATGTAAGAATTTCGAACCCATTTAAAGGGTAGGCAGGAACAGAATAAGGAATGAGTCAACATCAAGAGTCACGACGTGACAAAAAGCAAATTTCCACTACGGATGAGTTATTTACTTGATAAGGAAACAATCAGTGAAAATGACAAACCCGCATATACATCCTTCAGACAAACAACAAGGAAATCATCTCATGTTAACGCAAATGTAACGATCATAATGTCATACCACTGTAATAGTGAAGGCAGTGCATAGCTTCTCTTCATTTTCTTTTGTTGTAACCATCAAAGGTATGTTCAATCTTTCCAGGTCGTCTTCTTTCATGCTCACACACACAATTCCTGTCCCATGCCTTACTATAAAAGCCATAGCCTCTGGGGTAGCCAAGGAAGCGGCCATTATAAGATCTCCTTCATTTTCCCTCGATTCATCATCAACAACAATCACAAGCTTCAAGTAAAATCAATGTTAGAAGAGCATTAATTACATAGCAACACTACTGTATGATAACTAAATTGTTTAGAGGTCTTACTTTTCCTTGCCGTATGTCCTCAATAGCGTCCGCAATGGATGCGAAGCCCTCTGTCGGGCTATCCAAATCGAGTTCGGTGTCTGTGTCGTCATCTGCGAACTTGTCAGCGACACGTGTCAAATTAGCAGAAAGAATTTCTGGCGCGATCATGGAATCCATCGTGGGTACAGTGTCAGCAACTGAATGATCCTGGCCACGAACAGAAGTGCTCTTTGGTAACAGCATTTCGCCATTCCCAGAGATACTGCTGGCTGGATAACCGCCGTCCCTTTTCAAAGATGCTGCTATTCTCAAGCCCACAGATTTCACTTTGGCGTTATTTGAATTCACATTGATAAAACTGCAAATTGATCCCTTTGTCTCCTTGGATACACCAGACCCTTTCAAGAACTGCGCTCTGCATTGACACAGGCAGAAGCAAACAGAAACTAAGAAATCATTCTCAGACACCAAATCAGCTTGACTATGTGGTAAACACTAAATTCAGCACAGATCAGGTTCCAGATCAGTTTTAATTGCCGAAATTACACTTTTACTTTGCCGCCTATTAAACAGTAGTTTTGTATTGTAATCTTACGGCATAACTGCAAAGTATATCCTACTAGCTCATCATACGACATAACTGCAACTAGTATCTCCTTGCTCATCAGTTTACTCACTAGTCCACACGATTGTGATCGAACCAGTACACAGCTTCAGAATATCATATCGATATCAATCATACAAAGGCTTGTTGCGCCAAAGCAAGCCAAATCGAAAACAAACAATAAATTAAGTCAGTGCATAACGCGTGCACAATCATGAGCGCGTCGGAAGGAGGAGATGTCGCAGGCAAGGTCTACTTACGGTTGGCGGCTCAAGGCGGCGACGGAGGAAGACGGAGGCGCAATCGAAGCCATCCCTGTCCACAAACGCTAGTGAAGCAACCTGCAATCACATCAGAGCGCAACGGATTTTTAGCAAACAAGATGGCCCGGTCTTCAACCGAATCAAGGTCAAACAAGATGGCGCAGGCAAACACGCGAAGCCGCATCGAAAGCGGGAACACAAGATCTGACCCGCGCCAAACCGCGGACGCCAGCGATTCCTCGCGCGGGAAAGTTATCGGACCACTGGAAACAGCAGGCTGAGGCGGGAATGGCTTACCGTCGACGCTTCTCCGGCGAAGTCCTCCGACGACGGCGGCGATTAGAGGAGAAGTGTTGTTTGGGTTTTGGTTCCGGGCAGGTTCGGGGTGATTAGGGATGTGGTTGGTGCGGACCTGCAGGTGGACGAGACACAGCGGGTAATTTATAACGTGCGGCCACCAACGCGGCAGGTTCCTCTTGCACGTCCGGAGTTTGGATTTCGGCTGAACTGATGGTTAACCGGGTCCAGATTCGCTTGGAAACATCTCAAAAATTGGGCAGTTTCTCTCGTGTCACTGCAAAATTATGATGATCCATATATGCAACAATCGTTATATCATAATGAAATACTATCTCAAATGTTTGATATTAGACTATGATGATCCATATATGCAACAATCGTTATATCGTAATGACATACTATCTCAAATGTCTGATATTAGACTCCTCTATTGCGTAAAACTAAATTGGATTGGGTTAGAGTTAGACATTTAAAGTAACTCTAACCGGGTCGTTATTTTTCATGCTCGGTTGCATTGAATAGTAATTGCCTTATCGCTATGTGTTTCAAGAAGGCACGGAGGAGAAAAGCCACAAATTTTCTTTTTTGAAAAGTTTCGCTCCCGCCAACTCTTTGTTTCTTGAACGTTTTTATACAATTTTTTTCTCAAAACTTACTTTACTTTTGATCTTATTTTCACAGATTTTTTCAAAAAACAAAACATTTAACCAACTTCTTCTAGAAGTTTTAACCCACACCCCACCCCTAGGTCCACCCACGTGGCTGATCACGCAGCGGGAGGAGCCCGCGCGGGAGCCATAGCGCAGCACATTTGTATCATACTTTTTCGAGAGTTTGGGTTTATGCGTGTGGACTAACTTTGCTTCAGCATGTTTTGAATGATCGATAGGTTATTTGTATATTTTATTTCTATAGCAAAGAGAAGTTATCTTGTATGGCACCTAAACAGATAGTAGTGTTCTATGAACTGTCTTATAGGCTCTTATGTCTGTTTTATAAGGATTAGTGACTTTATTTGTTACGACGCTATTTATGTGAGAACTGTTGATATATTAGATTGAAAGAGAATTGTAACAAAGCACGTGGAAAAAAAAAGTCAAACTCACATTTTCTATGCATTGAAATTCACATAGTATAGTGATTGTGTTGTACGTACCCACACACATAGATCTCGCACTGTTTGAATTCTACGTTAAGAATTTTGCTAAAATTTTTGTTTGACGGCCATCGTAGAAATTGAGTCCAACTTACCAAGTACAAATAGTCTCACTTAATTCTGGGTTTTGTGCGTTCAAAATTATAATCCGCACTAATATCAATATTCAAACTTTGCATTAACCTATATCCAACGTACTTAAGTTGAACACATAGCTACAAAATTATGGAAAATTTCACAAACACATGTTATTCAGATGCCTCTAATATTGATTGCCCGTGCACCTACACTATTGATAGACCAGTTCTATTCAGCTTTGCCTAATGCTTTGCAATTGCAGGCCCCTTCGTGAAGGTGAATACACAAAAATCAAAGACTCTCCTAATACAAGCAGATCAACCGGAACTTATCGGATCCGGTGGCGAGCACGGGCGCATCACGACCCCGGTACCGGGAGGCATGGGCCCATGCGTCGGCCTTTCGCGTGGGCGTTTCCAAGCAGAGCTGGCATGGCACGGAGGTTCGTCGTAGTAGTCGGCTGCAGCAGCCACTGGATCTGGATGAGACTTTTCCACCCCCCAAGTGGCGAAATCAAGCGGGGGCCCACGGTCAGCACTTTTGAAGGTGGTCACTGGTCAAGCAGCCCCTAGAGCCCGCCAGCTTTTGTTTAATCATTCTCTTTCTTTTATTGTTCCCTCATTTTCTTTTTTCCCCGGGGAAGAAAACGTGTGATTCGCATCCGCTGACGTCGACGCTTACGCAGGAGATTACTGAGCTGCAGCCTGCGTGTTCTGTACCGAGACAAGCTGCGCTGCCGTTCGGAGGATAGTACGTACCGAGACAAGCTGCGCTGCCGTTCGGAGGATAGTACGTGGCATCAGGCAGTGAGGACCGGTCTTGGGAAGTGACCGAGACGAGACGACCGTACCCACGAAAATCAAAACTTTTTTTTAGCGAAAACTGGGAAACTCGCCGTCGACATGCTTTCTGTTCTGCGCGCCGCACGATGTGGTCACAAAAAATTCTGAACCACGTAGAGTACATGGCATGTGCTGCGGTACGTGAGCCCACGGGGGGCACATGCATCACCATCGGTGCAAGTGACGGTGCAGCGTAAAGAGCGAGCCCATGGTGCACGGTGCCATGCGGCTACAACCTACTCATATTGATCCTGACGTCTCTTAGCTCAAAATAAACTAAAAAAGTATATCTTAATATCACTAATTTACGAAAGAAGTGTTAGATAATCAGAATATATGACCGGGACTTGTTTTTTAGGTTATCTAAAAAATAATCAGAATATATACGAGTGCTTTCTAGAGAAAAGGGATATAAAACGAGAGAGACGGAATATGCTCGCAATAAAAAAAGCCAGCGCCCAAACGATTCCCGCAGACAAAACCAAACCGCAGCCCCCACTACGGTGACCTTTTTTAGGTAGTGATCGCATCCGTTCTCCCAAGCGATGCCGGGTTCTTCCACTGTCGCGAAGATTTTCTTGTGTCTTTGTTATTTCTTTTTTTCGATCAACTATTGAGTCAAGTCCCGAGGCGACGCGAACAGAGAGGGATCCCGCCGCTTGGTCCGCACGTTGAAAACGTAGTAGGCATCCGCTTCGCTGTTTCCGCGAAGACGCACGTGGAGACGATCCACCAGTTTACTTGGAAGGCCTTTGCCAGGCCCTATTTTAATGGGCTGGCTCCTGCCAGAACAATGACACGTTGGTCATGAGGCCCAATAACGACATGCTATTGTAGTCTTCTTTCTTCAGTGCAAAAGCCCAGGAGCGGCCCTACAGGGAGCCTTCTTGCATACGAGACGTCGCCCGCGACGATCTTTGTTCGACACCCAACAGCCAATCCTAGGCGAGAAGAGGCATCCGTGATCCGTTCCTCTCCCGTGCCCGCGCACTGAAGTCGTCCGATCCGTCTCCAAAACACACGCGCCAGCCGTACGTGTTCAACACAAACTCGGCCGTCGGACTGCCAGGTAGTATAAATAAAACCGCCACCGCTTCAAATCTCTTCCGTTCGCAAACCCCTGCAGTAGATTTGGGAGCCAAGGAAGCGATCAGGAGAAGCTCGAGAGGAGAGGTGAGTCGACGTCCCGCCTCCTCCCTCTTTCGGTTCCTGCTTCCTGCATTGTTGATTCGTGGTGATTCGCGTGGTTTTGGTGATGTTGAGCTAGCTAACTGCCTCCGGGTCTGCTGATGGTTAGGGTAGGGACTTAGGGTTCTGTTCGAATCGTCTGGTGTAGTCTAGGCCGCCATGTCGATGTTAATCTGTTCTAGCGGTGCCTAAATCTTTGTCTGAAACATTGCGGTTGCATTGTTTGGACTCTGCATTCGCCTCGAAGCGGTTGTTCGATATAAGATCGGTTGCGTAGATTAGCATGGACATTGTTTTTTCTGATACCCATTAGCGCAACCGAATTTATTGATTTTTTTGTTCGGCCGTTCTCGCGATCAGTTTACAGTAGTTTGTTGCATCCTGGGCGGTCTATGTGAGGATGCTAATCATGAATCTGCTCCGAGCTTTAATTCCTGTTTAACGCATGTTTAAATTGAAGCGTTTGATGGGGTTGGTGGTTCTGCGTTTCAGCGTTTGTGTGGGTTGTTCGTAGTTTGTGTACCAGTCCTTCAGCACATTGAAGATCGTTTTAATCTGGAACGTGCATAACATATCTGGATACTACTCTGAATGCCCTTCTGTCAGAATTTGTTTTCTGTTGACAATTCAGATCGGATAACGCCAATTGTGGATGGTTTAAATTTGCTTGTACGTCATGTTAGCTTTTCAATTTGGTGAATGATGACTGGGCCTATTTTGTGTATCGACTAGGCAGTGGCAGGTTCTCAAGCATTTATAACTTACTATATTGCTATTGAAATACTAGTTTTTTTTATTAAAAAATGTGCATAACCAAATAAGATGTGCATTTGATCCTTAATTGTGATATACATTCGTTCTCAAATCAATGAGTGATACTATGGTAAGCAGTGAATAGATGCGATGTGTAATTCTATATACAGGGGAAAAATCCCTTATGTTACACCTGTTATTCATGATCCATGTTACTGTTGAGTAGCTACTATTACTCTCTGCGCATGCACCTTTTCTTTTTAAGAGCTGACTCAGTATTACTGTCGTGTATCTTTGCCTGATAATATTTGAACAACTATGTCCTGATAGTTTGTTTAGGTCCATTTAACATCTGCTGTTTAAAACAGTGATGTGGCACTGTGGCAGTTTTGTTGCCTGTGATTCTATACGCCTGACTGTCTGATCCCTTTTCGAAGATTTTAAGCCTTTAAGCTTGATCTGTAACAGGAACTTCTGTAGATGCTTGTTCCGATTTACAGCTATTTCATAGTACTTCGGTGTTCTTTACAGGAAAACATTTGCTAGATGGCGCGTACTAAGCAAACCGCTCGCAAGTCCACTGGAGGAAAGGCTCCTAGGAAGCAACTTGCTTCGAAGGTTTGTGATTGGAAATTCAATTTGCTTCTTATATAAAAAGTACACGATGATTTTTGTTTGGGTGTATGAAAACTTAATTTTGATCTAACAATATCCTTGTTTTCCTTTGACAGGCAGCCCGTAAGTCTGCACCAACAACTGGAGGTGTCAAGAAGCCTCACCGTTATCGCCCTGGAACTGTTGCTCTTCGGTACGTGCACTTAACATTCTTTCAATCAAATAAATCGATACTGGAATTTTTGGGGCTGAAGATATTCTTCACAACTGATCTCACATCTCTACTCTCTTTCTCTCAAGTGAGATCCGCAAGTACCAGAAGAGCACTGAGCTGCTGATAAGGAAGCTGCCGTTCCAGAGGCTTGTTAGGGAGATCGCCCAGGATTACAAGGTTAACCACTTCTCCTGTTGTGCAGGCCATTTATTAGCACTCAAGCAAACTGTCAATCTAACCTTCAGCTCTCTTTCCTGAATCACTGTGCAGACTGACCTGCGTTTCCAGAGCCATGCCGTGCTTGCTCTGCAGGAGGCAGCAGAGGCCTATCTGGTTGGTCTCTTCGAAGACACCAACCTGTGTGCCATCCATGCCAAGCGTGTGACCATCATGCCCAAGGACATTCAGCTGGCCAGGAGGATCCGTGGTGAGAGGGCTTAGTCTCATCGGGGGACATTCAGCGTTCGTAGCGTCTGTGTTTAGGGGGTAGTAGTCCACTGATCAGTTTGACTCGGCTGCCATGGCGTATCAGGGTTAGTGTTTGCTCGTATGTTCAGACAGTCTTTTAGTTCGTGTCATTTGAATTGCAGTCGTGTGTCGTGATACCTCATCGACCAGTTGCTGGATGCGTATCTTGAACAAACTAAGGATTTGATTTTCTGTATTGCAAGTGTATCCAATCTTCGTAGCTTTGCCTTTTTTTTTTCCCCTCGTAACCTGGATGACATGGTGTGTCACTGTCGTGAGTTTGTCCCTGAGCCGCAAGCTAAATGCTCGCAGCAAATTGTCGCGATGATTGAAGCTAAAAGGTGTGCAACTGATGCAACCTTCAATTAGAGCGTTAAGGACCGACTGAATCTGTGCTTGAAGTTGTGAGCTCGGTTCTGGGGTTTCCTGCCCTGACACAGCGCCACCAGCTTGTCATGTTTCTTCATTTCGCCTAATAATTATTATGCATCCCACTTGTCATTGCTTTTGAAAAAAGAAGTGTTCGTTAGACTTAGACTGCTCGTACAGTAATCGTACTAAGCCGAAAACTTATCACACGATTTGCTGTGCCAGACAAAGGGCTCCCTGGAAGGAAGTGACTCGATCAGCGGTTCTGGGTTCAGTTCAGTGACTCCATCAGTGTCCGTGCGATTGTCTCTGAACATTTGCGCCGTGACGATTGACGAACGACTCCACGGCAACGTGGCCGATGGCACTTCTCTTAGAGACGTTTTCACCTGGACTGAGAACCAAGAGATTTTTTCGTGCAAAAGAAGCAGTCAAATTGACGCCGACCACTTGCGAGGTGGTAGCGTTTGGGGCAAACAAGTTTATCATGTCTAGCAGCAGGTGCAGAGTGACGCCGGCGAGATGGGCCTACGGATGATGCAAACGCAACTGCCGCTTGCTTCCTTTCGCTTTTCGCTGACGCTGTATTCTGCGTTATGTTCCATTCCATCCCCGTTTTTCTTCTTCGGACAGAAGCCTTTGCGTTAACTCCACTTTCTTCCCGGTTTATCCAAATACAGATTCAGAACATGACTGAAAAATGGCATGCAAGCTAAGCACGACAATTTCACAAACGTTTCTATTGTTTCCTATTAGAGGCAGTTAATTACTTGAAGTAGATTACAAACTTCACAAGGATGGCTGCTAGGCTTACCTAATCATCTTGTTTTGCGATGCTAAGACAAGCATACCGAGACAAGAACCTATCCATTAGCCTCTTTCGTATTTTCAACTAGGCGGCTGCCACGCCAATGCCGTCCCGACACATCAATTCCTCGGACGTCCGCTGGCAAATAATTTATCGGCTGACTGCCCCGCCTCTGGACCGCCTTCGCCGAAAACAACAGATCGACCAAGCCGGTCATGCGTGAGCGTGACAACACGTTGGGGGGCATTTCAGTCAGTGGTCGACGGCGTAAGGTTAAGGCTCTGGACAAGAGGGTATATGGAGCTAGAGATCTGTCCAAATTATCCAGTTATGCGACCTAAACTACACTCAGGGCGTACATGCCCTCCCTGAGTGATCAGGGGATGGATGGAACATCGAGTGGCACACCCCGTCGCCGTTGGATCACGAGTACATACCGCTAGTAAATTAGAACCGGCATGGGATCGCCCGCACGCAATGGTGGAGGTCAAGCCGCTGTCACTTTCTAATTTCACCTGCTCCCAACCCCGAGCGACGCGCACCACTGTTATAAAACTGCTCTGCTTTACTGCGTTTTCCCGCACAGCAGACAAGACGACGCCGCTCGTCTGCCGCGCGCGATGCAGCCGTCTTCCAGGGCGAGGTGAGCGCGCCGTCGTCACGATCATCCTCACCGTTTGGGCACATGTTGCCATGCTAATAACTACGCATTCCGATCCGGCTCTGAGTTTCTGACGAGCGTTCGCCGTGCCGTGCAGATCCAGGTCCTGGGGAGCTGGGCCGTGGACGACGACTACTACTACTACTACTCCGCCTTCGTCTCGGCACGAGCGCAGCCGGTCCGCCACGTACTCGCCACTCGTTTCCGAGGTGCGTAACTTAGCTGTATTACTACAAGCGTCGTGCATGAGTGCGCAGATCATGCGCGCGCGAGCGAATAACAAACAGAGAGGTAACGTGGTCGTGATGGACTGATTCATTGCAGAGCGAAGGCGGCGGATTGATGGAGGAGGAGGTGATGGAGCACCGGGCGGAGTGGGAGGAGACGACGGAGCCGCGGAGCGACGGCGACGCGGCGGCGAAGAGGGAGGAAGCGCCGGCGGCCGACGAGCGTGTGCGGATCCTGGAGCGGGAGGTGGCGGTGTCGAAGCACACGGAGATGAAGATGCTGGAGTCGCTGATCCACCAGACCAAGGAGCTGGAGCAGGCCAAGATCGCGCTCGAGGAGGCCAAGCTCGAGCTCGCCACGCTCCGTCAGCAACAGGGTGATCGCGGCGCCGCCGCCGCTGCCGCCGAGCCGGCCGCGCCGGCGCCGCAGTGGAGCGTGATGGACCTCATGTTCGGCGGCGTCGACGAGGAGATCAACGGGCTCAGGGCCAAGCTCCGCGCCGCGGCGGTGGCCGAGGAGCGGAGCCGGAAGGCGGCCGACGACCTCACCGCCGCGCTCTCCGCGGTCACCATGGAGGCGAAGCAGGTGAAGGCGTGGCTGTCCGACGCGCAGGCCGAGGCGGAGCGCGCCAACGCCGAGGCCGCGCGGCTCAAGGGGTTGCTCCAGGCCGCCGAGGCGGAGCTGTGGGCGACCACCGAGCAGATCGACGCCGTCACGTGCGAGTGGAAGGACGCCGCGGCCGCGTGGCGCGCCAGGGAGAAGGCGCTGCTGTCGCGCGCCCGCGCCGCCGAGGACGACGCGGCCGCGGCCCGGCGCGAGAACGCCGATCTCGGCGAGGAGAACGCCGGCCTGCGCCGCGCGCTGGAGCGCGCCGTGGAGGAGGCCAGCGCGGCCGGCGAGTCGCTCGAGGTCGCCACCGGCGAGAACGCCAGGCTGCAGGACGCCGTCGCCGAGAAGGAGAGCGCACTGGAGGCCGCGCGGCGGGAGAACGAGGCGCTCAAGGCCAGCGAGGCCGCGGCGCTCGCGCGCGCCAAGGAGCTCGACGGCCAGCTACAGCTAGCGATCTCCGCGGCGGCGAGGAAAGCAAGCGACGGCGGCGCGGGCGGGAAGAAGGCGATTACGGATCAGCTGCCAGTACTGGAGAAGTGGAACGCCGGCGAGGTCGTGCAGCGCAAGCTGGGCGCGTCGTTCCTGGACTCCGGCAGGTTGGTGGCGGGACGGAAGGACCGGATGTTCGCGTCGCTCAGCAACCTCACCGAGCTCAAGTCGGCGGCGGCCGCGGCGGCCATGGACGACTACGGCTACGAGTTCGATCACTTCGACGACGTGGGCCAGTACGGCGACCCCGATCACGCCGTCAAGCACAAGAAGCGGCGGTCGATGCTGAGGAAGTTTGGTGACCTCTTCAGGAGGAGAAGCCTTTACAAGTCCAACCTGGCGCCGGTGCTGCATCACTACTAGTACAATCTATAGCTTGATAGATCATAGATGTTGGCGGAGTGCTTGTTGGCGAAGAGTGAAGAATGCATCACCTTAGCAGTCTCTAATTCTTCCGCTGGAGATGTGATCGTTGTCTGTCTGAAGGATTAGGACTGTGGAGTGATGTTAGAAGGAGCTGGTATACAGTACTTTCATATGATCTCGACAGCGCCAGTTTCCCAGCATCGTGTGATCATGCAGCTGGATCAGCATTTGCTGGTAATATCAGAGTCGATTGTCACCTTTGCTTCAAACTTCTCCCCAGTGGGTAAAAGAATCAATGCACTCGAACACCGTCTGCCATTTGAACACCATGCATTATCCGAACAGTGAACTAGCCATGACCCATCGAGTGCGACATGTCACATTGTTTCTGTGTCGCCATATCATTCCCACTCGTCAGCGGGCAGCCATTCGGGCGGCGTGGCTGACGGGCAGGCCTTTCCCAGGGAGTGATGGCGCCGCTGGTGCCCACGCCGGTGAGGAGGGCCATACGTGCCCTGCACGGGCTCGTGCGTTCCCGGAAGTCCAAATGCCTAACTGCCTAGTTGGTGACATTGGAAAAAACAAAGAAGACATTTTGCAAAAAGGGAGCAAAAACATATGGACTGGGCATGGAACGGTCCATAGATCTGCTCTACCTTAACTAGCACCATAGGCTATGTGCATGGATAATTGTCTACCAAGCTTCAAACGGATCCCTCCGTAGCCATTCATAGAGAGACTGTCTTCCAGCACTGATCAACTACTTACCTCATTGATCTTGGTCGAGCCAAGACTGCCAGGCACGCACAAGTTCGCATGCAACCGAGCTCTCATTCAGGTCACCACATTTTTCTAGCTGCCCCACAAGCCTGCAAATCTGTGAGGTGCTCTTTTCCGGTTTCCGTAACAGCAGCACATATCAGGCAATCACCACAGACCTCAGCAGGCACAATATAAAGGAGAAGCCCATAAACCATTTCACGGCTCTAACTCTGTAACAGCTTCAGAAAGCAACCCAAACCAAGTGAACAGCAAATAAACGAAAACAAGGTGACGGCACACAACCCTTACAAGTCAGAACACACAGACACAGGTAAAGACACCTCTGTTCTTCACCGCCTCCTTCACTGATCTTTCCAGTCCGCCAACGCATGTCAGACACCGCTTGCTGTTATCCTCCTATAAGACATTCATAGTCAGATATATACAAGATAGTAACTTCTCAGAATGGTAGTTACAACTTATAACATACACAAATTCAGTACTTTTCCAACTTAACCAAGAACGAGAAATCCAATCCATATTATTATACCCTTCAATACAGCCAACTAGCCAAGAATATCCTTTGATTTGCAACAGAAAAAACAAGTTAAAAAAAATTAGAACTTTCCTGACAAGTGAACTATATGAGTGTGTTGGTGCACACTAAAATCGTAGAAAGAAGAAACCGAAGTAACAAGCATTACAAGCGGAACATATCTAGGTAAAAGGAGCAAAGAAGATAACGACAAAACTGATAAATTCCTCGTAAAAAGGGACAAAATAAAGTATAGGTATATCATGCAAGATGTACGAGAGAGGTCGAGGTGTGCTATTGGTTATGATAAAACGCATAGCAGGAAAGCAAACCAATCAAGGTCCAATCCTTTGTACGGCTGGGTGGAAAAAGAAGCCTTTGTCCAAAAATAGAGACTAAACGACAACTAAAACTAATTGAGGATATCTAGAGTCGGCAAAAAGGGTACACGACAAACTATTTTATTATGACTTGACGAAACTCACTACTAGGTCAAGCGCAACTCCATTAAACTCAAAAAAGTGTCATGCACAACAGTCGGATGATGTTGTCAAACAGTTCCACTAATAATAGTCATCATTAGTTATATGTTTGCATCCTCGAGCAATAGCGAAGAAAGAATCTACTAATCACCTAAACTATAAATGGCAGCCACAAGAGGGTTCAAGACAGCAGAACCACCAGAACTGTGAAATGACCTCTATTACAATGTAAAATGAGGGTACCAGCCAACCTACTGTAATTGCTACAGACCCCGTGAGTACACCTAGATTAACTTAAGAGAAACACTTTGGAGTTCCAACATACGTAACAAGTCATCAGCCTATATAGAAGATAAATATAAGGTGAACTGCATGCATTAATAGGAGAAACAGGACACACGAGAAGAGCTAGTTAAAGATCATGGAGAAAAATCTCAGTGCAGCAGCTAAAAACATAGGATTGTTCCTTGAAATCAAATGCCCAGTTCAATCTTCAACTATTGTGATCAAAGTCAAACAGGAGGGCCACCTCCACCAATACTCATACCCACTAAAAATAACCTGAACTGAATACATTCAATCATCGGGGTGTCTACGATACCAGAGTTTAATTCCAGAATGCGTTTCTGAATGAGGACGGTTGGCAGGTGTGAACCGTGTGATACTGATACCATGGCAAAACCTAGTTGCATTCATGGAGAGAATCAATTCCTTCCATGTGTAGTTACAGCACAAATGAATCTATCCATACATAACCCATTAACTCGGACATCCTATCCAATGACGTCTAAAGATCATGAAATGATTATCAGGATTTCATGACCCAACGAATCATGCCTCGCTCCTTTGGTGAGAATTTCTACCAGATTTCATGATTTTGCCAAGTTGCAGAAGAATGAAAATGCCTAGCTTGTAATAGCTACTTGCAAGATATACCCTAGTCATAGCATATAGGAATCCTTTCACAGCTTCTCGTGCCAGAATCTTCTCAAATTGAATTATAATGCAGCAGAAAATTGGCAGGAAGGTCAAGACGCTTACCTCGCTATACTCCTATTGCCCGGCTGCTGCTGCTCCAGGCCAAGTCAAGCCACCAGCACCACCTCTAAGCTCTTCCATCCACTCCTTGAAGAACTCTGGGTCATAACCACCCTCCTCGTCCTCCTCACGGTCACCATTCCCTTTAACTCCCCCTTCCTCCATTGGTTCAGGAAATGCTTCTGTAGGTTCAGCCACCATTTCCTTGTTCTGCTGAGTGACGGCTGGCGTGTGACCTTCGAAGAGGGAGATATGGCCGAACAGCTTGTCCTTGCGAGAGAAGGTGGTGCCGCAGGAGCAGCGCCACTGTGCCTCCTCACCACAGTGGCGGAGGTGGCTCCGCAGATCGGCAAGAACAGCGAAGCGCTTCTTACCGCCACAGCGCTCACAGGCGTAGAGCTTGGGGCAGTGACTGCGCCGGAAGTGGTTGCGCGTGCACACAGCCGACTTGAGGGGCCGGAAGCGGCGGTGCGCACGGTTCCGGTTGCAACCCTCAAAGGGGCAGGAGAAGCGCACGTCGCGGACGGCGGGCGGCTTCGGCAGGCCGGGGCGGGAGAGCGCGTCCAGGTCTTGAAGCGGTCCCCGTGCGCGCGCATGTGCATCCTGAGGTTGGCGTCGCGGCGGAAGCCCTTGCCGCAGATCTCGCAGAAGTGGACGTGCTCCGCGAGCAGCTCGTCGGCGTCGAGCTCCACGACCTCGTAGTCGCCGTCGCCCTTAGTAACCGTTAGAGGGCGCTCTTGGGCGGACGCGGCCGCAGCGGGGAGCTCTTGGATGGGCGCGGGAGCGGGCGCCGGAGCACAGGCGGGAGGAGGCGCAGGTGGAGACGGAGCCGAGAAGGGGACGGAGGAAGCGAGGAGCGAGGCGGCGTTGAGGACGACGAGGCGCGCGGCGGAGGAGATCTCCGAGGAGACGGAGTGGATGTCGGCCGCGGAGAGGGGCCGCGCCTCGCCCGAGAGGGAGGCGGCGATGCGGCTGCGGACGGCGGCCATGTGGTCCCCGAGGGCAGCCAGCCGGAGGAGAGCGGCGCGGGGGTCTTCGTCCCCTCCTCCGGCACCACCGCCGCCGCCCAAAAAGGCGTCAGAGGGCACCCCGCCCGGCATGGTCGTCGGAGTCACCGCCATGGCGCCCCGCGAAGCGACAGCGCGTGCGGCGGCGCCGGCGAGCTGGTTGGTGGTGGAGCCCATCGCCAGTGGTCGTACCCAACTTGGATTGCCACGACGCGGTGGGTCTGGGTTTGAGGATGGTGCCTTTTGCGTGCGAGTCCACTTCATATGCGAAATTTGCGTTTGTCGTGCCGTGTCAACACTAAGCACGCCTTCCGTTTCTTTCTTGTTCACACTTGTGACGCAACCTCTTTGAAAAATGAAACAGAAAAAAAAAAACAGAGAGAGAAGAAGAAAGATGGTTCCACTAGCGTTGCAAATTTCAACATATGTTTCCTAATCATGTATTATTTTCCTGTATCTGAATACTTCTATTTTTCTTTTTGCGAAATGAATACTTCCGCTTTTTATTTTCCATTGCCGTTGGTTCAATTATAATCTAGGCTCTATTCGGCAGGATGAATGGCAGCTGTTTTAGTGTAGAGGATGCTAAAAAAGTAATTGCGAACACTGTAACGGATGTTGAAGAAATAACTGCGAACACTATAGCTGTTGAATTGCAGCAGGCATGCCGAACATGTTGCTAGTCTTAGTCTCCCTCGCAAAAAAATAATAATCATGCACTAGTCTCTAAGTTGTTTCTGTAATTCCTTTTTTTGTTTGAAATATTGGTTTTTCTACTTTTGACTGTACTTCTTGAGACGAGAAATTCAAGTATACTGCTTTCAATACAAAAAAATTCAATAGGCTACTGCTCAACATGGTATTCTCTGACTTTGTCGCTAGTCCTTTCAGGGGCTAAGCTGTAAATATAAATAATTTGTGGAGCTTTCAGAAAATAAAAGAGGACTCAAAGGGCTCGGTGGGAAGTCGCGCGTGGGGGAGTGAGGAAGCAAGGCAGTCGTCATCGAAGTCAACT
Organism: Eragrostis curvula; assembly: GCA_007726485.1. Taxonomy (NCBI): domain Eukaryota; kingdom Viridiplantae; phylum Streptophyta; class Magnoliopsida; order Poales; family Poaceae; genus Eragrostis; species Eragrostis curvula. The sequence goes on along the minus strand of CM017439.1, from coordinate 14,996,750 downwards.
TGCACCGTTCTGTACACCAGTACTACCCACTGACGGAATGGTCCGAGACACTCTCGTCCCACACGTCAGTGGTTCGAATCTGTGGTGTTTGTTGGGCAGGGTGTCGCCAGAAGGTTCACACGACGGGCCGCATTTCGTGGGTGGTCAAGTGGGAAAGCTTTCCAAGGCACCCAAGACAAAAAGGCCGACGCTGGTTGGTTCGGAATTGGGCCACCGCCCCACCAATAATTCAAGGGACATTTACATATCCGCTTCAGACGTTAATTACGGATTCGGTCCTATTTTCTGTACTTTGCAAAAATGGTTCTGTTTTTTGAACTTGAAGCTGCCGTGAGGTCCGGTTTTTGAATGCCGTCTAGTAAACAGGATTTTTGAAATTAAAATAAATCAGAAAACCTTTAGGAAAAGAGAAAAAGACTATACTGCCCCTGGCCAAATCTCCTTCCTTCTCTCTGCCCAACCCAACCTTCTCTCTGCCCGACTCGTGCTTCCTCTTGTTCTCTCCAATGGTCGAAACCCTAACCCTAGGCTGAACCAGGCGGCAGCGCGGCGCAGCGCAGCGCAGGTGGCGGGCGCGGAGGGTGCGTGCGTGGCTGCGGCGGGCGCGGGCGGGGCGCGGCGTGCGCGGGCGGGCCTGCGGCGCCCGCGGTGGGGCGCGGCGTGCTGGGCTGCAGGTGCCCTCCATGGCGGCGTGCGGGCGTTGTTTGTCATGGCGACTGCAGATGCCCTCCATGGCGGCCTGTCCCGGCGGGATTTGAAGGAATCAAACCACAGCGGGCGAGCTCGGTGCGAATCCCGCCTCCAAGTACTGCTGTGTTGCACCCTGCTAGTGCCGGTGCGTGCTTGCTAGCTTGCGTGTACTGATTGCTGAATTCTTGGTTGTGCTACAGCTTGCTAATTGCTTGCTTGTACTGCTATTGCTTGCTTGCAGATGGTTGCTTGCCATGGCGGACATGCCGTGAGAGAGCCTCCTGGCATGCTCAGCTTCGGGTGGAGCTCGGACATGCGGTTAAAGGACAGAGAAGGCTCGTTTCACTGCCATATGGACCCTCAATGATTTGAGTACTCTGATTTAGGTAGACTGAAAAACAAGAGGCTACCTAAACTCACAAAACTATGTTAGGTAGTCTGAAAAAAATGATTTTAGGAGTCAGATTTGAGTATGCTGTTGGAGTTGCTTTTATTGGGCGTAAATTAGAGAACATATTGATACCCGAAAAAAAATATTGATGTTTAAAGGTTGTCCAATATTATATACGATTTTTCTTGCTGGTCACCAATTAGCCAAAAACAAACACAATGTTGTCAAAAATTTTAATACAATTTTTGAAATTATTTATATCCAAATTATTTATATTCGGACATAAACTTATTTTCAAAAACTTTTTTGAAGCTCGATGATGTGGTGCTGAAAACAGAACCAGATTTGCAATTCATTCTCAAAAACAGGACTGATTTTGTAAATGGTAGATTGGTCTTTTGGCAAGCCATTTAACACTGTTAGTATCTGATAACGGAATAGGACCTCCTTCCAGCTTCACATTCAAAAAACAGGACCGAATTTGCAAAGTCCAGAAAACAGAACCGAATCTGTAATTAACATCTGAAAGTGGACCACATATGCAAATGCCCCATAATTCAAGGTAATCTACGGAACTCTAGACGCTTCCAAAAAAAACAAAAAAAAACTACGGAACTCTAGGTCCGTGGATGATTAGGAGGCGCAACTTCGCAAACTAGTCCTCCGCAATCTATTTTATTAGTATTAATTGCGCCCCAGAATACTTCTCTTTCTCCGGAACATGGGTTCCCACAACCATTTTCTTTGGTTTCTGAAGTAAAATCAGGATCCAATAGCATGCCACGTAGGGCTGGAAAAAAAAGCTCGAAGCTCGTGAGCCGCTCGGCTCGAAGCAAGCTCGGTCTCGGCTCGACTCGAGCTCGTGACATTAACGAACCAAGCCGAGCCTTCTTTTCAGCTCATTAACTTAACGAGCCGAGCCGAGCTAGCTCGTGAACTGTTCGTTAACTCGTTAGGTTCGAATGATGGATGATTATTTTAACAATTTTGGCACATTTGCAAGCAGCAAAATATATGTACATACTTTCAAAATCACCGAAGGATCTCCTCCGCCGCGGAATGCTGATCTTCTCGCACGAGCTGCCGGACCGGCCATTGTTCTGCGGAGGAGATCCTTGCACGACGATAGGCCGATGGAATAGGGCTGCCGCCCTGCCAACTGCCAGCTAATCTCTAAGTACCGAGTGTTTATGGTTCTTATATAATCACACACGTCTGTTTGACTTGCAAACTGTCCCTTGACGTTCCATTGTTGTGCCTTTTGACGTTCCACATGTAGGCTTTTTTTCTTTTTTGAGATCAATTCCACATGGTAGGCTGGGCAATTAATTTTAGACTAGGAAGGACAGAGTGCTGTGATGATGTGTATTACCTGGTTCTGAAAATGATGAAGTTACGAACTTGTGATTTGAGAAGCTGTAAGAAAAATCCGTAGGAACATATCTACTCCTATAATCTCGAGATACATCCATCAGTTTGGTCGTAGTGTGCTGCTACTGCTGCTGCTGCACATTACTGATTGGAAAGAGCTGACAAGTGCCAATGCTCATAGACACACGACTGCTGATGATGTCTATGATCTGGGCAGCGACAAATTCTTGACGATTTGCTTCCTAGGCTCGTGAGCCGGCTCGAGCCAGCCCGAGCTTCTTATCAAACCGAGCCGAGCCTAATTTTTGGCTCGTTTACTTAATGGGCCGAGCCAGGCCGAGCCGCTTTGCTAGCGAGCTTCTCCGAGCCGAGCTCTAACGAACCGAGCCGGCTCGTTATCCAGGCCTAATGCCACGGAATTGTTTTCTCGTATCCTATTGGCGATGACTTTGTATCGAAACTTTTCCAGATTTTGATAGTAATATTCGTAAACATTGATTCATACGGAACGCTAAACATACATGTCATACTCACGTAGGAGTACTTTATTTGTTGTCAAATCGTGATAGATATATTCGGCGAATAACAAGGCCGCTAGTATCAGAATAGTAAAACGAAAATCCCGTGTGAAATGATACGATAGTGGATTGTAAGAACTGCAATTTTAGCATTAAGTTGCACCATTTCTAAAACACACACATGAGATTTGAGAAGCACCGGAAAAGAAAAGGAATTTTGATTTAACTTAAAAAGAAAAAGAATGGATGAAGATTTTTTTAATTTCTTTTTTGAGCCTAAGAATGAAAGAAGATGAGCCATTCTGTTCATTTTTGCTCGTGTTTTCTCCCAGACAGGCTCCAAACTGAACGGGCCCCCAACAGGTGTATACATACTTGGGCTTTGCTCCATAGTCTAGCTTGCACGAGACCCTAAATCCCCTGTTTGGCCAACTGGGCCAATTTGTCTGGCAAGTGTTGTCGTCACTGTGTCGAAATGTATTCCTAGGGACGACGACTCCTCACGAGCTGTGTTCTTCCCTTTCATTTTGGTATCCTAACGAGCTGTCTGGTTGTTGATAAGTCCGAGCAAACTAAGGGTTGAAATTACTGAAGAGACTGTGGAATGGTAACCTGCTCGTGCGGTCGTGCCGTGGCATTGAATCAGCAAGAGATATCCCGAGCCCCGACGGCTTGCGCGCGTCACGTCGCAGGAACGCACACGAGCTACCGCAACGCCGGCGGGCGCGCGCCCACGCCGGCCGAAGCCTACGGACTCGGGAAATCCCTTTGGTGTGCCGGGCAGGCAGGGGATGCACGTGCACCGCGGCGTCGCCGACGTCTCACCTTCCGCGGCGGCTTTCCTGCAACCAACCCGGTCCCTGCGCGTCGTGTCGCGGGGGCTTCCTGCCCTGCTCTGAGCGCACATGGGAGGCATGGCATGGGTGGGGCACCGGCGCGTGTTGTCAGGCCGACGCGAACTCCCTGCTGCCTGAGCCGCCGCGCGCCGGGAAAGGAACGAATGGGCATGGTGCCCTGCTCCTGCGACCCTGGCCTGTTGATTCTCACCCATGACTCCTCCATGTCACCACGCGATTGCGGCTGCTGCGCCCATCACTGTACCGTACGCGGGGGTCAACACTTGACCACGCCCCTCCATCACCGTGTAGTGTCATGGCGCCTCGCCTCCTCGATCAGCTTCACCGTCCGTTTTTGTTGCTGCGCCCGTCATCACGTGGGCCGGTTTTGTCACCTCCCACCCACGTCGCCCGCCGCTACGTACCCGGGATCCCAAGATTTTCTGGCTCACCAGCCGCGCCGCACGGGTCCCGTTCACACACACCTGGCGACGGCCTGCGTGCGCACTCATCTGCCGTCTCCGTGCCGAGTCTGCTGACGGGCGCACTGACGCTATCGCTCACCCTCTACACTGATCTGATCCTTTGTTTTCCCCCGGAAATCGCAAACATTATCCGTGCAGCGAGGATGCTTACAAACCTCAACGTTGATTGGCCAAATCATATCTGGGTTAGCTAGCTTGCTGGCCGCTGATCAGCGTTGGTTAGGCTGTCTAATCGACATGAGCTCGTAGCGTGACCCACCCAGGGGCCGAAAGGACGCTCATCGCTGCACGGAGCATCTGTTTGACAGCAGTTCCGATCCTGTGGTTTATTGATTGAACCTGGAGCATAATTCAATGCAGATGCTGAGCAACGTTAATGAACAGCTGATATGTAGCCTTCAATCTCCGCCGTAACTGTCACTCAACTGTGGTTCCGAATTGTGGTTCGTATAATTCCTGCCAGCGATAAGACCGGAGATGCGCGCCCGTCGGTGCGATGCTGCTCTACTGAAAACGAGACGATCAGGTTCAGTTCGCCCTTCGCAGCAGCTCATTCATTCAGGTAGGGAGGAATCGGTTCCGTCCGGCCGTGGCAGGGGACAGGGAGCCCGCGGCGGCGGTCCTTGACGTAAAAGGCGCACGGCTTGGTGAGAAGGGCCTTTTCGCTTTTCGGTACGCGTCGCGCTCTCGGCTCAGAATTAATTCAGCTTCCTCTCCCAGCCGGAGGAGATCAGCTGAGGGTCTGTTTGATGCAAGCAAATTAAAGACAGCTCCAGGAGTGGCATCCAACGCTTGACGACGCTGTCAGCAGATTTCTCAGGGCGTCATTTGAACAAGGCCCTTAATTCGCTGAGTATGCGTGCGTTGTGAGTATTTGAGTTGTATCGTGTAATCACACACACAAAAAAAAAGTCGCTCATGTTACGCTGATGCCGGTGCCGTGGAGAAATGCTGCGGTCCGTGCCCGCGTGTCTACCATAAGAGCAAAAGAGTTGGCAAAAACTTGTCTGTTGGTTGAATTGGTAGCATTAAGCAAAGCCTCTGCAAAATTTTCTTCCAAAAAGAAAAGCCTCTGCAAATTTCCTGCGATATATCTGTATGGTAAAGTATTACTCCCTATATTTTTATTTTGTTGTTCTTAGGACAAGGAACCTAGTATAACAAAATAAAATGAAAGGAGCAGAGGATACCATTTCTTAAACTAATGTGGTATGTGAGGGTAATGACATGGGTGAGTTCGTTACCATGTTAACCGTTATGAGCAAATACTATTCACAATGTTGATCAGTTGTATCACCTTACAAAATTCACGGGATTATTCGAGTAAGAGACCACAAAATAAATTATTGGCCCATCATAAAATTGATTTCTCAAAACAAATGCCACGTAGTATATCCATCAAGCAGCAAATTGATGATGAGTTCGTTAGTCTTGATCGTCCTCCAATTCTCTTTCTTAATTTGTGCAATGCTCTGCTCCGAAGTGGAGACATGAGCACCATGCTGCCAGCCATGCATGACGAAGAAAGCAAAAACAGAAGGGGCCATGGTTGTTGTCACAAAACGGAAACAGAAGCACCAGTAATATACTGTAGCACATATTAGCTGTCATACCAAACAATATGCCATTCTGGTGCGTATCCTGTAGATTCTATACTCAATCTGTTCATGCCAATAATCGGAGAGATGTCTTCATAAAGTAAAAATACAAATAAAAAGATGGCACGCAAGAGACAAGAACAGTGAACGCGATAGCTTACGGCGCCGTGTGCTTGATTTTCGTAAGCTACCCTGATTAAGTAATCTTTGAAATTCCGTGTTAGCCTGACAAGATCGTATGATGATTATCCGAATCCAGCAGGATGTGCAAAGTTTCTACTTTTTTGCTAGTGTATCGACAGAAAGTCATGGGAGGAGGAACTAGGTAACAAAACATGACAATGGACGTGGGCGAGAATGGGTGGTGGAGACGCGAACAGCACCCGCAGTGTGGTCCTAATGCGCGCGATCCTAACCACACCTTGTACAAGACAGTGCACAGTGGGGAAGGGGTTAGAAGAAAACTGATTGAGACGGTGGAGTGATCCGAAACGACGATGGACCAGAGAAAGCTGGAGAGGGTAAGGGGCTTTTGTACATGCCGGTCTGGATTCTCTCGTGGCTTTTGTACATGTGCTTGGTGTACTTGGGAATGGCTTCATTTGTTTCGGAAGGTTGCAAGAAAATGCAAACAAAATGTTTTCTTTTGAGTGTTTTTGTTGAACTCTTCACATATCCAGCTCAAAGTTAAATCAATCTTGGGAGTTACTGTCTCTGTTCTTAATATTTTTCTTTTTACTTTGATGGGTTGTCGAGATGCAATTTTGACCGCTTTCATTGGCATAGATCGATAATACAATAAGTTACCGTTTTGTGAAATCATATCGAAGGTAAACTAGTCAAAATTTTCATAGAGATCTTAGTAGTTTATAGACATGTTTAATAGTCACACTTTAGAAAGTTTGACCATGCACACATTAGTCTATCCAACAAAGCTCCGTTAGGGTCCTTTATGCATATCTACAGTTAAATCACCGAGAACTAAATTGTGCTCAATATGCCTCAAACACTCTCCTTCACGTTTAAATCGCCAAGAACTACAGTTAGAAGTAATTGTGGCACCAGTCTCAAACCTAATACCTTTGTTAATAGTGTCGAATTTATTGATTTATTAAAAGTCTCAATTATATACCTACTATTTTGAAAGGTTTAATTGTATACCTATTATTTAGCACATCGGATACTAAATAAGCTATTTTGCTCCCCGCTCACTAAAACAATGAACGTTCACTTCTGTAACCAGAATACTATGCCACGGCCACAATCTTACCATTTTCTATGGTCAAAGACCTTCAAACAGTAAAAGAAAATAGTTTTTTTTTTCAAAAGCAGATATTTTGGCCACAAAAATTAATTTTGTAGGGTTACAAACTTGTTTTTTACGATCAAATAGATTTTAACGGTTTAAATAAATAAAGAGAATGTTACTGTTGCGGCTGCTCTTTTTATGGTTGGGGGACTGATTGATGAGGTTTGGTTAGCTGGGACTGTTAAAAAACTATTTAATGCACAACACGTTAAATAAATAATGGAGCCCAGCGTAATTATGATTATATACTTTATACAGTACAATTTGGAATCGGAGAAGTGGTGTAAAGACTTAGGTTCATACACCACGCAATTATTGAAATTCTCAGTTATGCTCCCTATGAATTATGTTTGGGGATATAATATAAAACGTATCGTGTCAGTCCTAGCAAAAACTTCTCTTTGTGGAAATAAAATAATAAAACATTGTATATGATTATTGTTTTTGTTTTCCGAGAATCCGCATGATACATTTATAAGAGAAACAAACGTGTACTGAAACCAATCACAACCTTAATAGTCCTAGATGAAGATGGACATTTATAAAAATATGTGAATCCTGAAGCACGATCATTATTTTTAGTTTTTTTTAGAAGCACAAATGCAGCAAAATGACTCTTATTTCTGGAAGAAACTAGCTAGCCCGAATTGCCTATTTGTTTTGGCAGAGTTCTGAAAGTCCACAGCTACAATATACTCCTACTGAAGGTCAAGTTCTCGAAATGGATGGATCAGTCGCGAATGAAGTTGATTGCCGGAATCGTCTTGTTCCCAATAGATTACTCAATAACCAGCCTTCTCGACGGTGACGGAGAGAGAGATACCCCCGTGTCAAGCGTATCAGTTTTTCTAATGAAAGGACAGCTGCGATGATGACTAGAAGCATGTGGTAAACCTTTTCTAGTACTGCTATTCTGCTAACGAAGCAAGCTCGGCAAAAGTGGAGAGGAGCCCTCAAGCCATTAATGTTTTGCTTTTTCGTGATGAGTTAACTGTAAATAACCACACGGCAGAATTTCAACCCCAGAATAAATGTTAGACACATTCGGCCTCCGTGAGTCTCATGACGAACGAGTTATGTTGCCAATATAACCATAAGGCAGATTGAAACCGAAAATGTGAATTATGTGATGACAAAAACTCAAAAAACGCAAGCACATTTATCCTTTTATTTATACATATATATATATATATATATATAGGAAAAATCTATTTTACTCCCGGGTGTAGTTACTCCCACATTCAAAAAACCACCATGGGTATGTGTACATACCCATTTATCATTTTGAGTATGTACACAAACCCAAAATAAGATTTTACAAAGTGATAACCATGAAATTTTTTGAGTGGAACTCATATTCTTTTGCAACTTGTTATATATCACGTTTCCTGTATAGAAAAAAGAGTATGTCCATATACTTGATGTATCCTTATAAAAAATAAAAAGTATGTCCACATACCACTTTTAAAAATCAAGTATGTGTACATACTTTTTTTAGAAACCTCAATTATGAGTAGATACCTCGTAGATTGTGAGATATAAATGTGGGAGTAACTACACCCAGGAGTAGGAAAGAAGCTTCCTATATTTTATATATATATATATATATATATATATATATATATATATATATATATATATATATAAGGTTCTAATCAAATGCCCTATGGTACAATACTTCAACTTTTTTTTTTAGAAAATGGAAAAAAAATTCTGCCTCTGTGTTTCCACACGCAGCGTACTACTCTTCAACACTGCTTCACATATTTTTAGATAATGGAAACTGATCAAAGTTCCCGGCCTCTGCATAGCACGCAACCCGGTGTTTGTTTTTTTGACAGATTATTACAAAAAAGTGTTAATCATCCGATTGACCACAGGAGCTAATAAGAATGAAAACAAATTATGAAGGACCGAATCTATTATTAAATCTTCACCTATATGAGGCATATAACTCCAAAGCCGCGACCTCCAATGCGGCGCTCACCCCACGGATGTTATCTCGAACCTCCTCATGCTGCAGCATATGGAGTGTTTGATGTGGAAGCAATGAATTGATTGATCGGATCTGACGCGTAAATTAAAACTGCATATGATGCCCACAAAGATAAACGATTCCAGTAAACCTGGCCAAATTTGTCGGTAGAAGCAGGCGCCTCGAATTCTATTGCATTTTGACCAGCGGGTAAATGGCTTGGAGTAGCGACTGGCGAGTGCCTACCGTCTAGTGGTCGATCGAAGCAGCCGCTCTTGCAAACGGTCGTGCCAGAATATCGTGCTCCTTCCAGACAAGATGCTCGCGAGCTATGCACAAACGCAATGCTCGCACCTGCTCCACTGCATGTTCCTAGTAGATCTATTTGGTTAGGCGAGCACGTACCTTGCATGCAGTGGCAGACAGTAGCAGCTAGCGAAGTAAACCCATGTTTGGTAAACGTTTCACGGTGCAAAGCACAGGCAGACAGATCTTATCAGCTATGCTCATCTCCATGTGCGCGCGTCTGGCAATTGATCGCAGCCAACATCTTTTAAAGAACATCCATAAGCATAGCAATTAGCAAGTGTCGAGTAAGAAATTGAGCTTTCTTGCGTAAACGAAAAGAGGCATTGAGCTTATCGACAAAGAAGTGAAGGTGTACAAAATTGCCAAATTGGTATAGGTGGTTTAACTGATGTTCCATTAGCTCGATAAGATGAATATCTTAGTCCCACACTTGTTTACATGGGTTAAGAAGTCCCCATAATGATTTAACATATATGGAAGTTTTTTCCCTACTCCCAAGAATAGTTATTTCTACGTTCGTATCTCCCAAACTAAGGAGGGTCTCACCAACAGAAGGATATGTAAGTTGAGTACATAAACATTCACAGAGTATGTGAACATGGACATTTTTATATGATATGCTAAAAGGTAAAGCTCTCTTCACAATTTATCCTTGTGGGGTTTGGCCGAAGTCAAAATTCTTCGGTGATGAGTATTAGTAACAAAAAAATTTATAATGTTTACTCATGTGCAAATAGTGTTAGTTTCATTATGAAATGAACTATCATAATATACAACTATTTATATTTAAAATAATTTAATTTATTGACAATTGCTAGTCAAAGTTGAAAATGTTTAACTCTGATCAAACCTAAAAATGTGTATACTTTGAAATGACGAAAGTAATTACCTTTACAATATCTTAGAATACTTGTAATAAATAAGTATATATACACAAAGATCAAAATTTTCCTAACATATTTTTAGAGGCTTTTGGGGAAAAGCCCAAGCTCGTGACCTTCTTGAGCCCCTACACCGGGCGGTACTAGTGCCGATTCATCTTGGTCCACCTACAAAATAGCATAGATATATGTTACCCCATGTGGCCATATCCCTACGTGTAAGGACTCGGTGAGACCTCCTACCATGCCAAGTACTTCCTCTGATGGAATTATGAATCGGATCAAACATCAACGCAATATCTAATATGGCACTTTGTCTAGATGTTTACTTGATTACAAATAGAAAGAGTTATAAATGATAAAGCATATTTCACGATGAATTTACTGACATTAGTCTTTTGTTTGTCTAACACTGCCATTGCCGGTCCCAAGCTCGGATGAAAAAAGTGAAGGGTTGTGTTAGGTTTGGCGAACCAACGTAAAAACCAGCCATTCTATATATGGATTTGAAACATAGTCTTTTGTTTGTCTCTACAACTTTATCAGATGAGTAATTTAACAAAACTACCGATTCTTTCTCAAGACTATCACAGAAAGAGTTAATTTAACAAATCCACCTAAACTTTGGCTTTATAGTCACAAACCCACTAAATATACAACCTGTTTTAGGGACTCATCATAAATTTGAGGTGTAGTTGTTCCATGGAAAAAAAGTTTGAGATGTAGTTTCCCAAAACCATCATTTTTTAATTCATTTCACACTTTTCTAGAGGATGGGACTAAGAAGAAAGCAAGACCATTCGAAAAAAAGCTAGAAGAAAGCAAGATAAAAGCCCTGATCTGCTGGCTGAACAGCGTTGCGGCCGCAACGCTGCAGTTGCTACTGTCCATCGGATGGACGATCGGACAGTGCAGCCGATGAGGCCCAAAACTGCATTCTATTTTGCACAAATGCACAGGAAAAAAGAAAGAAAAACTCTTATCCTACGGCTCCACATCCACCAAACAATCCACAATTTCTAAATCTTGCACCTTCGGTCGTCGTCGCAACAAATTCATGAATGTCAACCTATGTGTTGGGACACATCATATGTAAGACCTTGCAAGAGGATGATGTTGCAGCCCAAAATGACACCATAAGGAGAAGGATGCCAATGGACACTGGCGGAGCCAGCCATGAAGACAAGAGGGGGCCATTAACTAAAGCTTCAACTAAATTCCCATATTGATGATGTAATAGCAAAGCTTTGAGTCAGATATTAGTGGAGAATTAGCATAAACAAGGAGGGCCCGGAGCCCAGGTTGGCCTGAACCTGGCCCCGCCCCTGCCAATGGATACCATTGTCACTATAGGAGTAGGGGATTTATTTCATGGATGAAACCATAACACACCTCACTTGCAACATGACAAGCCAGACACGTCCCACAACCACCATGTCGTGGACGCCGTGTCATATCTTGGCCGCTACCGCACATATCTCGTGTGTTCTCACCGCCTCCAATTAAAAGATACACTACGCCAGCCACCGTCAACAATCGGATCACGCCAAAGAAATCCAACACACAACCAGCCACCGCTTACCAAATACAACCCTCGTCTGATCCTGTCACACCATTCATGTTTATCATCCATACATTTAGCAACGCACACCAAATTTGAGCCAGTTTTCCTTAGTTGTCTTTACCGATCTCGCCCTACAATATTATAGGTAAATTCTGGTGAAACATCTTTAAAACCGATCTCACCCTCGCCGACGTTGCTATGCCCCATGAGTTCATCTTCTTTCTTTGGACCCATATGGATTTGGCACCCTTGAGACTAGATTTCATACAATACTTCCTTTGATTCAAAATATTAAAAGTTCCGTGTTTGGTAAAGATCAAACTTTACTACATTTAACTATTGATTTATTTAATATAAATTATATATTTTAACAGCATAAAAATTATAGATATAAATAAAATATTTCTTAAAAGTATAACCCTAATTTGCTAGACTGTATAAATTTATATAAATCTTTGATAAAGATACAAATATTTGAGTTGATCAAACGGAGAAACAAAATGAGCATTTAAACTGTATATATGGTGAAACTTTAGTAGTAATAAAATCGGTTTTTCGCCATATACACATCAGGTGAAATATTGTGAGCCATCAGCACGTGAATCCACGTGTCAGAGGCCAGGTAAGAATTCCACCAGAATCTGGCAACCCCAATTTCTTTTCTCACAAGGAGACACAAAACAAAAAAGAAAAGAAATGGAAATTATGGGAGAGGAGAGAGAGAGGACAAGGGGAGAAGCAAGGAGAGGGAGGAGTAGAGGAGATAAATGGACGAGAAAAAGTTGAGAACAAATCCAAACCAACCAATCCCAATATCCGCAGGCCACCATCTCCACTGGACCACACCTCCTCTCTCCCCCAAGACGAAGGAAAACCAGCAAGAACGCCCGCCCGCCTTCATCGATTCCCCAGGCAAAAAAAAGTACTCTGATTTTGTATCAGAGGGAGGAGAAGATTGGTCAGATTACTCCACCTTCACTGGACATGGAGTCGCTTTGAAGAGACCGGTACAATCCAACTGAGCCCATTCCACAGTTCCTGGGAATCCTCAAGTCAGAAGCAGATTTTATTGCCAATCCTTGGCGCAGATTATCCTGAGCAGTTCAGAGCAGAGAGCCTGGAGTTTGTTCTTGGCTGCTGATCTTGCAGGAGGTGGGCAAGAGCTTGTTGACTTTGGGGTTTCGGATTGGCTGCCATGTCGGCGTCGCAGTCGTCGATGAGCGGCGCCGGGGAGACGGGTGTGCGGATGGTGGTGTGGTTCAGGCGAGACCTGCGCGTGGAGGACAACCCGGCGCTGGCGGCAGCGGCGCGGAAGGCCGGGGAGGTGGTGCCGGCGTACGTGTGGGCGCCGGAGGAGGACGGGCCGTACTTCCCCGGCAGGGTGTCCCGGTGGTGGCTCAGCCAGAGCCTCAAGCACCTGGACGCGTCGCTCCGCCGGCTTGGCGCCAGCCGGCTCATCACCCGGCGGTCGGCCGACGCCGTCATCGCGCTGCTCGACATCGTCCGCAGTACTGGCGCCACCCACCTCTTCTTCAACCACCTCTACGGTTCGATCCCTCTCACTCTTGATGTTACATCTTACTACGTGTTCTTGCTCTTTGGTCAGTTCTTCGCTGCTGCAGTTCTTTGCAGCCAAAAAAAAAAAAAAAATGCAATCTTCAGCTTGGTTTTCGGTGTCAGAATCGCTCTAGCTTTCTTCCATCGATTCTTATCCATTTTTTTTTTACCTTTGCTCTTTTCTGGTTGAAGGAGATCCAGTCCATCATGATCCAAATAGTAAAACAGAGGGGGATTTTTTTAGTTATTTTAAAAATCTTTCCATGAACAGTATAGCTTGGTCTGCCAATTATGGATATTTTGGTACCTTAAGCCCCTACTCCACACGTCAAACCACTCCAAGTTTAGCATCTGCCTCAGACTTTGCCATCAAACACTCCCTGAACAACTGGTCCGCCGTCCCTCTTTAATTTCATAATAAAGTCCTCTGCACCCGGCCCCGGGTCACCAACCAGCTTCTTCTTTTTGAGGTTCACTCAAGAACCCTAACAAATGAAGCATCTTATCGTCGTCGCTGACATGAATGGCCTGCCGTTGCTCACCGATCGCTGTCTCGTGCCCTCCGTGCAGACCCCCTGTCGCTGGTCCGGGACCACCGGGTGAAGGAGCTGCTGACGGCTGAGGGCATCACCGTGCAGTCCTTCAATTCCGACCTGCTGTACGAGCCATGGGAGGTCCTCGACGATGACGGGTGCCCGTTCACCATGTTCGCACCCTTCTGGAACAGGTGCCTGTGCATGCCGGATCCTGCCGCGCCATTGCTACCTCCCAAGAGGATCAATTCAGGTCTGGAAATGCATCAGCTAGTTGTTGATAACACGTACTGAAGTTCTTGGAGATCAACCGCTGACGTTAAATGATGTGCTTGTTATGAATGACACAGGTGACCTGTCCAAGTGCCCCTCGGACGAGCTGGTCTTTGAAGACGAGTCTGAGAGGGGGAGCAATGCTCTGCTTGCGCGGGCTTGGTCTCCAGGATGGCAGAATGCTGACAAGGCGCTGACGGCTTTCCTCAACGGCCCGCTGATGGACTACTCCGTCAACCGCAAGAAGGCAGACAGCACAAGCACGTCCCTGCTCTCGCCATACCTGCACTTTGGCGAGCTCAGCGTGCGCAAGGTCTTCCACCAGGTCCGGATGAAGCAGCTGATGTGGAGCAATGAAGGCAACCATGCCGGCGAGGAGAGCTGCACGCTGTTCCTTAGGTCCATCGGCTTGCGGGAATACTCACGGTACCTCACCTTCAACCACCCCTGCAGCCATGAGAAACCCCTCCTGTCACACCTCAGGTTCTTTCCCTGGGTGGTCAATGAGGCGTACTTCAAGGTCTGGAGACAGGGGAGGACTGGCTACCCTCTCGTCGACGCTGGCATGAGGGAGCTCTGGGCTACCGGGTGGCTGCACGACCGGATACGTGTCGTTGTTTCGAGCTTCTTCGTCAAGGTGCTCCAGCTGCCTTGGCGCTGGGGAATGAAGTACTTCTGGGACACCTTGCTGGACGCTGACCTCGAGAGCGACGCATTAGGATGGCAGTACATTTCTGGGTCTCTCCCTGATGGACGTGAACTCGATCGCATTGACAACCCTCAGGTACATGAGTTCTATTTGTCTGATTCCATCTTGTGTCTGAAATTACGTAACTAAATTGTGCAATATGTTCCTTCAGTTTGAAGGGTACAAGTTTGACCCGCACGGGGAGTATGTCCGGCGATGGCTACCGGAGCTGGCAAGGTTGCCAACGGAATGGATACATCACCCTTGGGATGCACCAGGGTCTGTGCTTCAGGCTGCAGGAGTGGAGCTAGGCTCGAACTACCCTCGGCCCATTGTTGAGCTAGATGCAGCCAATGCCAGGTTGCAGGACGCACTGTCAGAGATGTGGGAGCTTGAGGCAGCCTCTCGCGCTGCAATAGAGAATGGAATGGAAGAAGGCCTTGGAGACTCCTCAGAGGTGCCACCAATCGATTTCCCTCAAGAATTGCAAATGGAAGTGGACCGAGAACCGGCCCGGAATGCCATCCAGACACCAATGGTGAATGGTCGGAGACGAGAAGATCAGATGGTGCCTAGCATGACTTCTTCGTTGGTAAGAGCTGAAACAGAACTCACCGCGGATTTTGGGAACGACAGTGAGGACAGTAGGCCGGAGGTGCCATCGAATGTGCACTTGCAGCCTCAGACAGAGAGGGAAGAAACAGTTGACAATGGCACCAGCAATGCTGTCAGAATGAATGGCATTCATCAGCAGTATAACTTTCAGAACACCCTACACCGTATGCAGGGTGCCATGCCAACCACATCTGAAGCCTCGAGCAGCTGGACGGGCAGAGAAGGTGGGGTGGTACCAGTATGGTCACCCCCCGCGGCGTCTGGCCAATCTGATCCTTACGCAGCTGATGAGGCTGACATTTCCAGTAGGAGTTATTTGGACAGGCATCCACAATCACATACGATGATGAACTGGAGTCAACTCTGGCAGTCATTGTGAGTTCAGATGCACGGTAACTCATTGTTCCCAAAGAAACCGCACCCAAACATTTAAAAAGTTTGCAGCTTATCACTACAGAATAAGTTGTTACAACTCTTAAATTGCCTGTAAAATATGGAGCTGTTAACTAGAATTTGGTTCAAGTAGCTGGTTAGCAAATTCCATATCCTTTACTGAAGCTCTGTTTTCTCTTTTTGAATCTTGAACGCAGGACAACAGGGTGGAACGTGGACAACTGATGCCAGGAGTCCAAACTTAATTGTTTAGGAGTTGGACAGAGAGAATTATATATGTAAATTATCGCATTTTGTTCATCTATAGCATTGGCGTGCCCGCAAGTCATCAGTCATGCAGCCTCATGGATGATGGACACAATAATTGATTATGTGAAGCTAGTCCTATAGAACTTTTGTGGTGTAGGTTGCTAGTTGCCAAAAAGTTCTGTACTATTCATCAGAGGTCCGTTTCCCGTTTGGTTATTGCAGTCTTTGGTCATGGAGTAGACATCACAGTGGTATGTTTTCAGATTGATAGATATAGAACTTACCTGCCATTTGGGTAGGATTAAGGAAGCATCTTTGACAATGAGAAGGTGTGTCGCGGAGCTTATTTACTTCTTTGCCTCAAAAAAGAAGTTGCTTGTACAATTGTAAAATGATCAGATGATCTAAAGACAAAAGAAAAGGTTAGGATGATAGCAAATGATTAGAAGCTGAAAACTACCAGAAAGAAAAAGTCAGGATGATAACAAATGATTAGAAGCTGAAAACTACCAGATAAGTTACTGGACAACGCAGCTATAAATAGATGTCACTTGCCCTGCCACAGGGAAACGTGGCAAGGACGGCAGGACACAAGCAAAATGTTATGAGGCATCCATGATCAAACCAACAATAACATGAGCGCAAATTTCAATGCAAAAGATTGTACGTATGAAATCCATGATTGAATGTTTGATTCAATTTCTTTGTTAGTAGTAGAGATACAAATCTTACTTCATGCTCAATCATCTAAATAATGACACATGAAATTCATTCGGTCCCCCATTACATGAACAAACATATATAGCTGTACTTTCACGAATACTTCATTAAATCACTTTCGTCAAGCAAGTTAAATGCAAGCTAATATCAGACTGACTGCTAAAAGCCTAAAACTAAATCCCGGATAGTGCCCTGCTAATTTAATTCTATATATATCAGTAGATAATCGATACATAACTCCGCGAACAGACAACTCTTCAAGGGTCATCTTCGACCAATTTAACCGCACAAATTCCAGACTTTTGTGGACGAACATGAATTTAGCATTGCCTTCTGCTGATGCGAAATTTCCCTTCTCCAAGTATGCATATCAGTCTTTCTTCTTCCGATCAACATATGGATACTTCTGGTAAATGAATATGCTTGTCGCGACAAGTGGTAATGCCATCAGGCAGTAGTGCGACGGCGGCTTTCCATCAAATACAAATTGTAGGAGTGCAGTCACAAGGAGAGCTGAGACTATGACAAAACCCTGAGAAGAAAAATATGTTAGGTCCAGTTTTTATATGTAAATGGAAGGGGTGGCAATTTTTCCATGTAGTGTCAGTTTAGGCACTTGCCTTTCTAACACCGCCAGCGTAAGTTGTGACAAGACCAACAAGAATTCCACCCACAGCATTCATTAAGACCGGTACCTGATGAAAAGCAAGGTGATCAGGGACCCAACAGTCTATGAAAAAACTTGCCAGTTAAGAGCGTAATCAACGGAAACAGCTTTATTGCCTCCATCTGTGAATAACCTGTGTTTGATACACTACATTCCAAATCACAAGTATCGTTTACCAAAATAAAATGCTTGCAAGTAAATTTATTGATTTTATTTTGCTCCATTTACTACATCTTCTGTCGCCTTCAATCGCTCATTAACTATTCTCTCTCATTTCCAGTATATTTAATCAGGAAAAAATGGTTGCATCAAGTAATAACCGCAATCCTTAAACCTAAATTATGTGCCTTAACTGATGCAAGACTCTTATCAGTTGCTTCAAAAGAGCAGAATCAAATTGAATCGCAACAGAAAGCAATGCCTATGTCAATAATTTGGCCCTTAGAAAAAGATAAGTAGCGCATTAAAAGGTAGAGATGCAATATCCAGTCTGGAAGATCAATATTTACCTAATTGGCCATTCCAAAGTCTTAACACTGGGAAAACCTTGAGCAAAAAAAGTTGCAAACATCTAGTTGGAAAGCATCTTGTTCCTAGCTACCCAGATCAGAATGGCAGAGATGCACTGCTAGGATATGCTCCGTTAAAAAGATTAAAGGTCTAGATTAACTATTACCCTGCCAGGTTGAGATGTCACCTTAACAGTTTACTGTTCGACATTAGAAAAACTGAAAAAGTACTTTGAGGATTTTTCTTGCTGTATAAAGTGTCATTTGAGTTTTGAATGCCACTTTTCGGCCCAAAGTCTGACAAGCATGGCATAGCACCATTATAACACAATGCAGAGTATCAGGATACCATTAAATATGCAAATAGGTCTTCATTATTTTTGGCCGTTTCAAAATAGATTGTTTTTAAAAACGGAAATTCAGTGATGCTCAATTGAGTGTGATATTCAAAAATGAAATAAAATCATTGAGCTCAGTAGTGACTAAGGTGTGATGTACAATTGCACACTAAGGCTCTATGCATCCAATTGATCTAATTTCTTATGACCAAGCATGACGTTTCATTTCTTTACCAGAAAGAGAAACAATAACTACCATATATGCTATAATGATGCTGTTATGTTTCAGCCATCCCAGTTGGTTTATTTTCCTAACATATATTTGGACAGCTAAAATTATGTGTTAAATATTTATGGCACACCACTAGACATGTTCAAACTCTACCGAACAGTGAGGGGGGGAACAAAGCATAACAGAATTACAAAACTATACTCACCAAAGTCCACAAAGTCCATTCATGGAAAAAACCATATTTCCTGATAGCTTCTCCATCTGGTGACTGGTAGGTACTTGCTAACAAGCACATACTTCCAATAAATGACATCTCTATAGTCATCATATAAGAGGTATGCTTTTTAACCTGCACGACATATTGAATGTGTTAGCAGTGGAGATGAATCTCTTCCTGGAAAGTAACATGGCAATTAAATCCAACCTGTGATGCCCACTGACACAGAGAAGAGGCCAACCCAGATAGCATAGATGCAACTGTAACAGGAACGATCCCATAGAGCAAGACATAGTCAGAGCTACCTCCCTTAGAACCTTTGCTACTCTCTCCAACACTTAGAAGAACAGCAGCACTAATTAAGAGGGTCAAAGCAAAAATTTGCTTGGGTGATTGCCTCTGCCTGCAAGATGTTGCAAAAAGTAATCAAACTAAGATTGAGGAAATTACTTCAGATATTTGTCTAGTTACACCATGAACCACGTGACATTATGGAGAGGGCATAAAAAGGCAGCAGTTAAAAATGAACAAAAAATAAGGTCCACGTGAACTGTAGTAAACAGCAAACCCGGTTCTAATTTCCCAACACAGCTTAGCCGGGAAGTAGGCGCAACGGGCGGGCACGATCACAAATGAGCCATTTTGAAGAATTTTATAATTAAAATAGTTTGAATTCATTAGAAAGTGCAAACTAAATAATAACAAAAAATAGCATAATAAACCATAGAACTAATTCACCAATTCTGTGTCATCCAGGACTGATGATGAAACTATATGCTGTCATTTCATTTTCCATAACACATCGGTCACTACTAGTGCTTCCGTAACACATCGGTAACCTACTGCCAAAATGAGACAAGAACAATTAGGCTGGTAGGATTATTAGTTCCTGGCTGATTCAAAATATATAGAATGTTCATGTGTTTCTCCATATCCTTAAGGTAACCTATTGCCAAAATGAGACAAGAACAATTAGGATGGTAGGATTATTAGTTTCCTGGCTGAGTCAAAATATATAGAATGTTCATGTGTGCCTTCAGATCATCAATTCATAGTCTAGGCAGACTCTAAAGCAATATACAAGTCAGTATGAGTGCTACTTGCCCATTATACATTTTGGATAAAACTGAAAGAGTACTCTATAGTTTAGCAAGTGTAAACATTTTGGTAGTTCCTTACAAAATCTCAGCCTGAGTACTTTTAAGTTTTAACACACTGGAACTAAAATACAAGGCAGTACCAGGACATACCCCAAAATAAGATATGTGAAGAATGCGGTCCATAAAAGCTTGGTCTGGTTAAGGATTGAAAAGGTCAAAGAATCCAAATTCTTGTATGATATTTGCAACAGACTATTCTGCAGTGCATAGATGGCAGCGGGAAGTCCAGACGCGGTCAGTGATCCAGCAAGAGTCCAGTTACTGAATTGCTTCTTTAGACTACCCTCTGCAATCAACAGAATGATTGCGCAAATAACCTATATTCATGCAACGACAATCAGAAAGAAGCAGGTTGGGTTCTCGAAAAATCTAGCAGGATCAAAATAAAATCTCAGACCTTTGCTGCTTCAGTTGCAAGAACTAGTGAAGTCACTATAGCACCTCGGCTGCAGTAGTAGAAACAAAAATTGGTTCAGCAGTTCAGCACATTCCATAAATATTTGGTTTCATGACACAACTAACAGTGGAAAAAAGAGTGAGTTCATGAATAAAAGGAATCTTAAAGCCTAACGCATGGCAAATTGACTACTAACTGATGTCCTATTTTTGTGGACTGTTAACCTAAAGAACGAGTATTGTGCCCATCCAATTCGTCTATCACGGTAAAATTTCATATTGCAGACTTTGTCAACTCCGCATATCGGCTTCTTACACTACGCTCGCTAAAAACATTTTTCAAAGCACAGGTCACCATTTCAGCAATAAGAATAGGCGAAGAGATAAGTAGCTTTTCAAGGATTCAAAACTACAGATTATAAAGCTAATCCTGCTACATCAGGGTTACATTATCCAACCATCCAAGCACTCCCTGCTTGACCTTAAACAAGCAAGTTTATTACTATACCCAATTAATCAAACGATGGTGAGGCCCAAATAATATCAGCAGTGTACCATAATAGAATGAGAAACCATTGAGTCACGTGCATTGCCAATTTCGCACCCAAACTACTGAATTGCCGTCACACGAGTTCCAGCGCAAAGCGATGTGGATGTTCATCCACGAGTTAACATGCGCGCACTAGCTCCTCGTTGCGCGCAGCTCACCGCGGGGTGCGTTCTAAATCGAATAGGTGGATCGACAACAGCGTTCTAGGGAAGCAAGGCCATCGAAGATGTAGGATCAACCGGTGCAGCCGCCCAAGCTGGCGCGGTGAGAGGATGGTGTGGGGCGCTTACCTGACGAAGCGCTTGGAGATGAGGGGCTGGGCACCGTACTGCAGGGTGAGGAGCGCGAGGTAGAGAGCCACCTTGCGCCGGCTCGGCGCCTGCGCGGCCGCCGCCGGGGTGGACGAGGAGCCCATCCCGCCTCCGCTGCGCTCGCTCGCTTCCGATCCAAGCCTCCGGTCCGGAATGCGCCCGGGCCCCGGTGCTCCCCAAGCTTTTGCGTTCCTTGACCGACCCCCGCTTTACTCGTGCTCCCCAAGCACCAAACCAAGAGAGGGAAGACAAAGGGTGCGATTTGCAAGCAGGAAGCCAAGAGAGGAAAGACAAAGGGTGCGATCTGCCGGCAAGTCGCAGCCACGTCTTGAGGTTGGATCGAACGAATTTTTAGTTCACGTGCGCAAGTGGAGATCAGATTCCAGTTTGAAAGAAATTATAAACTCGTTTACACATAAACAGTGCCATCCTTACAATTTTCCATGCAGCAAAGAGCCCAGGGGCAGTGATTTTCTAGTCCAGAAACAGCAATCACGGAGATAGAAGGATAGAGATATAGACATGGAACAGTTGAGGGGATCGATCACTGACAAACAATCATTTCTGAAATTATAAAATCATGAAAATAAAACCAAATGGTTTACAGATCTATGGATTGATCCTGTATGAGAACTTCGATCCAAACTCCCAACCACAGTTTTCTTTTCAAACTGTACATCTACTCTATCCGAAATGTACAAATATCCGTTAAAATGCCGGTAAAAGAAACACCAATGAATCGCATGTTCCTACCCTTAAATCAACTAAGTCTGCTGTCACATGTAAACCAAACCACCCAAAATCTAAAGTCCATGGTCACCCTCCACCCTTGGGGGAGTGGTCTTCTCATGGCAGTTCCCATCAACGCGCTCGTAGAACAGGATGTAGCCATGATCCGTATTGCTAGAATATTCACGAGAAGAGCCGTAGAATGTCTGCAAGGTGGATTCTGGGATCATCTCGACATTGTCATCATCAAAGGACAACCAATGATCATGGCTCTTGATTTTTGCTACGTAGTGTCCCTGGTTGGGGCCGCTCCCCAGGTGGACCACCACAGCAAAGAGAGAATACTCGCAGTCTGCATCGTCAGAGATGCTACTGAGCTTCAGCTCCAAGGGGTACACCACTCGGTACGACAGTTTCTTATGCCGATTAAGCTGCTCGATGAACTTGAAGCGCTTTAAGTGGACCACCAATATTTGTGGTACCTTTTTTATCTTCATCCTCTTTTCTGCTTCTTGCAAGCTGCATGAGGCAAACAAACAAAAAAATGATTTCAGTACTTATTGCAGGAAACCCTGGCAAGACAAAACACAGTTGGAACAAGATATACAGATTACAACCAGAAATAAAATGGGCAAACTGTCTCTTGTATGGCAATTCTATCTCTAAACTTCCGTGTCATCCAAATCCAATGGATAACAGTACCAACAAAGCTGAATTTCCAATCAAATTAGGTTAGGCAATACTATATTACAGCACAAGCTCAGACTTTTCATCAGTATTGTAATGAACAAGGCCTCAAGTAATTCCCCAAGTCCCAAACCCACCAATAAACAAACCATTTTGGCACATTAAAATGACATCTAACTTTGTTACCTGCAGCATTTGTCACAGAAGAACTTGTCGTCGGCATTTAAAGTCTCAGTGGAAAAGAAACTCTTCAAGCAGCTCGTAAGTGAACTGTTCTGTTCAACATCAACGCTCAAGTCAAAAAACGTCTCATCCTTTGCTGTTACGGTCTCGCACATTAGGCATCTGGTTTCATTGGTCAAAATACCCTGATGAAAAGGTAACAATCGAGTTCGGCTCAGTTCCTTACTAAAGGAAGAATAGCCCACTTTTATTTTCAACAGATTGCAGTTACCTGAAAGTTCTTGTGTACCCATGTAACCAGTGGCTCTTTTCTGACTCCATTCGCTACTGCACCATTTGACATCTTTTCAGGCGACGTGGACTCGGGGGAATCCTTTGCAGAAATGGACTCTTTTTCCAGAATATCAACAATCTCATTTAACAAGAAATTCAAAAATTCATGGGCATCCTACAGAGCAAAAGGGAAAAGATAAATTACTATGGAAGGTTTACTCTTTGATTTACTTTGTTCAGTATTCCAGGTAATGACAAGGGGGGAATGATTGAATCAACAGAGGAAATTATTCATAAGAACCATGCACAATGCAACAAAAGACATGCAAATCGTACGAATAAATGAGGCCTTGCATTACTGAATCATAGTAGCTAGATCTCTAAAAAGCTAATCAGGTCAGTCCATGATCTGAAAATTGACCTGATGTTGTACCAATGTAAAATGTCTGCACATTACCTGATGCATATAACTTCGAAAAGATTCATTCAGTTTCTTAACCGTTTGAACAAAACGCTTTGGAGCGATAACGCCAGTCTTTTTCTTCGATGCACTTATCTGTAGAAGTTATCAGCAATGTTATTATCAGGAAAACAACAGTCTGGAAGAAATTTCATGTTACGCACACAAAGCCATGCAATAACAATCATTACACATCGATACAAGAAAAACCAGTTAACAATC
The DNA here is from genome assembly GCA_007726485.1 of Eragrostis curvula. NCBI lineage: Eukaryota > Viridiplantae > Streptophyta > Magnoliopsida > Poales > Poaceae > Eragrostis > Eragrostis curvula. The sequence continues at coordinate 14,972,861 of CM017439.1, read as the reverse complement.
AATAGCTCTTAGAACATGTAATAGACTAATGTATATGCACTTGCTGTAATTACTAATTAGTTATAATTAAGAGTCCAATGCAGCTACAGCGAGTTATAAACTGAATGCGGCAAGGCAACACAGAATTATCAACTGGCACTGCGCACTGCTAAGACAGTACAAACAACTATGAACTAATCAACACATTATGCACAATGTCAGTCATTTCTTGTAAATCACAAAAGGAGCATAATGACTATCTTGTACAATATTACACATTCCTGAGAAGAAAGAAGGTCTCGCATAGGACGCATATCCTAACGTAAACATTTTACATAAGGAGGTAGTCAAAATTTAACGGAATTCAAGGTTTGCTGGACCTCCACTCTATAAGGATAATGAAATGCAATAACTAAAACTATCTCCCACCAAGTCTCACACATCCCAACCCTGGCAACCCAAATCAACTATGCATGAACATCTGCATTGACACATTTTCTAGTTCCAAAGGAAGAGAATATTGTCAAACACCATACATATTAGTATTCAATGCATTTCATAACCAACAATGCCACAAATTAGAATATCATCTGACAGGTAGATTCCTTCTATGTTTCACCTGTGAAAAAAGATCTGCTAGACAGGTCAGCAGATTTTCTTCAGCATCTTCAGGATTCCTGTTATTGGCACAATACTCCAGCAACTGCTCCCGAAATGGTTTGCAATAATAAAGTGCCTAGAAAGACATAGAATTTTGAGACCCCGTCAGTAACACACTTTAAAAACATGTCCATTAAGTCCAACTGCCTGTTTAGTACTTGTAGCAAGTATTAGCAAATCAATAGTGTCAAGGACCAAGGCCTACGCATTATTTACAAATAAATATGGCGGACAACGCTGAAAGGAGGCCTCCATTAACATAAAAACACCATATGAATATTGATGTGAAAAAGAACCATAATATTTTGCTTCTTCAAAACAATCACCACTTTTCTAGGTTCACATTAAGCAGCATCAGATAAAACCAATGTATGAATGTGTTTTTCTATAGCTGGTAATAGCAATATTCGACAAATGGAAACGAATAAAAAACATGTAACCCAACAAAAAATGGTTAGTTATGGTGTTGTCTTTAGAAAAATGTGCAAGAGTGGTCAGATTCCTTCATTGTTGGATACGTCAAATCAACTGGCAGCAATATGGGTGACAATGTAAAGAACCACGAAAATGGATGGTGGCACGCCTTGATCTTCTTTCAACTAGAATAGAAACAATCAGCATTTGCAATTTTAGAGGAATACCTGATGGGAACATTTGAAACTCTAGAAGCAGTCTATTGCAACAAATGGTAGTAAAATGGATCAGATTCAACGAGTTTATATCAAATTACATAAGCACTTCAGTAGCTCTACATGCCTAGACAAGTGCACATCATTCATCCATAAAGATTACCAAACGGGCCCAAGGATAGTAGATATTATTCAATAGTTAGCATTCCATGTTCAATCACCAGAAATAAAATGAAAACAAAGAGAACAAACACACAGAAATGTTGTTAGTGCAGAAAAGCATGCCAATCTTCCATAGCCAAATATGCAAAACATTTGAGTGTCATAATTGCCCAAGGTAGGCTCCAAACCTTCAGGAAAAATCAAAATACTTGAATTACATTTTAATAAGAAGTAGTTGTGGTGTACAAATGATTTATTTTGACTTTTGATATATCCTACATCTCAATAAATACCTCAGAAGTTTCAAATACCCACAAGTTGAAAGCTACCATTAGAGAATCAAAGATATGTAAGGAAAGGAATGCTACTTCTACGAGTGAATGGAGACTCTAAACAGCTGTTGAGTCAAGGGACCTAAAACTGACATCAGTAACGAGATGTAACACTGAACATCAGATCTTCTCGAATTCCTACTATACAAGTTTGTGTCTACAATATAAGGAACTGCCGTTGGCTTAAGGATAAACCAGCACATGTCAATTGACATGCATCCCATCATCTGTCATTACATCACTATCCGAACACAAACATAATGATCGGTGTCGACCATGCTTCCAACCGCTCAAACAAACTCAAATCCACTGAGTGGTCCTGCACGCACAAAGCCTAAATGAACGAGACATGACACCTACCTCACCCGCACACTAACGGTTTTAGAGGCAACGATATGTATCCAAAATTTCACCGGAATTCCAATCATAGGAACACGGAAGGAATCAACACGGAAACAGAGCCAATTCTCACAAAGCGCACTCGTGCCGCGCAATCGCATCCACGGAGTTGGGGAAATCAGGGTCAAATCACCTGGAGGACGCTGTTGCAGTAGCAGGTGTTGCCGAAGTTCTCGAGGCCGAAGTAGCGCTCGCCCTCGGGGAACTGGTCGCCGAAGGCCCTCTCGAGCTTGGAGAGGCTGGTGCCCATGACCCCCCACCGGTCCCACCACCCGGAGGCGGCGCTGGCGAGGGACCGGAGCCCCGACCCGGACGCGGAGCGGGGCCTCTCCGGTGCCGGCGGAGGAGCCTCCGCCGTTGGCGATCGCGCCGGCTTCGCCATGCTAGGGTTCGCCACGCAGGCGGCGGCCACGGCGGACGAGGAAAAGATGTAGGCGGCGGGAGCTGACTAGAGCCGGGGATCGACGGGGGAGGGGAAGAAGGGAGCGACGATGTCGCAACTGCTGCAAAGTCTCTGTTAAGAAGGTGGGTTTTATCCTTGCTTTTTTTTCAAGAAGAAAAATATTGTTTGCCCCTAGGTTGCTTCTCCGTGTGTATCCAAATTTGACTTCGCCATGGGGCCATGTCCGGTACGCATTTGAGGGTAATGTTCTAACACTAAGATAATTTTATCAAGTGACCTAAAGTCATCCATTAAAAAAGCACATTCAAACATATAATATAGATTTGTTTGACAATTAAATTCCAAATAAATAGATTCATTTTGACTACAGAATATGAAATTGAGTAAGCCGGGTGGCTGAGAGCAAACAAATGAATTCTAAAGACTCGGCATAGAACTTGTATTTACGGGCTAAGACGAGAACAAACTAAGAAATTATGTTCTCTAATTATCCTTGTAAAATTAGGAATAAATTATCTAGTTTTAACGACTCTTTTTCCGACAGTATCACTGGTATTTATATTATTATAAAGATTATTTATTTTACATATCCCATTGTACACTTGCCTTTATCATGCCATTCAACATGTGGTGCATATCCATCAAAATTACATCTTCAAATTGTCCCGCTGATCCGTCATGTAGCATTGAATGTTTTTGTCGTTCTCTTCATATTTCTTGTTCTCTGTTATTTGATCATACCAATCCATGTCTATTTGGTATGATCAAATAATGAAGAGTGCTCTAGCTTCATTCGGTTTTAAATATATGGCACCATCGACTTCTTTCTTTACTTTGACCGTTCGTCTTATCTATAAATATTTATGCAAATAGATAAATGTATAAGTTAATCCTAAAGTGTTTTTGATGATAGATCCAATGATATTCATTTCTACATTAGATAACTAATTATTTAAATATATATTATTGGTCAAAATTTATTGAAAAAGTCAACGGTTTCATATATTTTATAAAGAGAGGGAGTACTACATTTGAATGTATCTCAATCATAAGCTTTTATGAGTTGTTCTGTGGTCTAAATTCAGATTTCAGTAGTTGGATGCACGAATGACATGCCAAGTTCTATATCTAGTTTTTTTTCCCCCAGTTGACAAAGAATCCTGGCCAGTCGGATGGTCCGATTGGAGAAAACCTTGATATCCAGGATAGTTGACCAGGACGAGCTTAAGTTCCTCTCCAGTAAATTCAATGCAGTTTAGATATTAAAAAAAGGCCTTGCAAACTGAAATTGAGGCACGCATGGTTTACTGAAACGTAGAACTGCTCAATAGCAGTGTGTGGTTCTTTTTTTTTTATTCAAGTGTGTGATTCTACATAGAAATATAGTACGTAATATGTAAGCTAAAGATAGGTTAACGGGAAACCAAGTTGGAAACGTGAATGATATGAACTGAACTACAGTCGAGTAGTTAGGTGTTAGAGTTGAATAAAGTTACTGAACAATAACCGGGTCTAGTTAACTGCTCCTCTTGAGATGACTAAACTGTCGCCTTAACCAGTGACTGGCAGCTTCACTACATCGCGAATCGATTAGTGGTTAGACTCTTCAACATGACATATTTCAAAGATTTCAGTCATGATATAAGATGATACGTTGTGAGCCAGAGAGAGAGAGAGAGATGAAAGATGGAGATCCTTAGGCACTGTAGACAGCATGTAGTCAGCATAAGAAGTTCGATCGGTCAAGTCACAGATGGGTCTGCAATCAATAAAAAACAATATCTGTCTAGAGTATGAACGCTTGAAGGTGGAAACGATCAACGCTGAAGAAGGAAAAGGAAGCCAGAAATACCTTAGGGGGAGTTCGTTTTCTTTGGCTAAAATTTTAACCTTTACAATCTTACTATTTAGAAGTATTAAATAAAGTCTAATTACAAAATTAATTGCAGACTTTGAATTTATTGTATAACACTACACTATCACGTATTTTTAGAAAGAGCACTTTTGCTTTTACCAAAATTGAATTAAAATGACCTTAAAGAAAGTTGAACTAAAATCTCGCCAAGCAAAAGTCTTAGTCCAGCGAATTGCGATGGATGCCGATGACTGCGTTGATGTGGATGTTACCTATTGGTGCTCAGTCCACTAGATTAGTTCTCCATATGTTGACTATCCCGCCCGGAAATATCTTATGTCTAAGTTACATTCCAAGGATAATGTAACAGCATTATATATTGATTCTCAAGTTGAACTATCCAACGATGTTGAAATCTCAAACTTCTATGTGCTCAGCAACTGAGTATCACAGCAACGGTTTTGTCCTCTTGCCATTCTTTACCCCAAGTCAGTCCCTAGTCATATGCATGTGCTGTGGGTTTACCCAGTCCCTCTCGATCGTGAATTCTGAATGAGAAGAAATGCAAGTGCCATTGTCAGCTAAGACTTGGATATTTGCTTATATGTATGTATAGGAGTACTGCTGGTTTGTACTGGGAAATACAGTACTAACATATTGCAGCTGGTCGCTTAAGAATTTAACCGTGAACTATTATTTGTCATAAGTCCGAAGAAAGAGTCATTGTAGCCCACGCGCGTCTGCTTACACACCGAATATAAATGATTGTATTAAGTGTGTGTAAACTAATTTGAATGGAAATGCAAAATTCAGAGTACTCGGGTTAGAAATATTGAAGTTTGACCACGCATGCTGTAAGAGGCATATGATGAGCTTGTCCTAACAATTCTCGAAAAATAAAGAAAGGATATCATATCTACAATAATTCGTCACATGTTGTGTGTGACCAGTTCTTTATAGCCTAATGTTATTCCGCAAGAATGATAGCAAATGGAAAGATATCATATCTGCAATCTGCCCCTTGCTGACTTATGACCTTCTATTCATTGTTTGGAAATGAAGGGTATTAAATAGCTTCAAGCCTTTCTTATGGCCCAACTTGGTAGATCAATCAAAGCGGTTCGTTTGCGTAAGAAATATCTCGTGGGTGCTGACACTGAAGGCACAAACGACCGGTGCTGATGGAGTTCTCGTGGATTGGCTGCTGCATTGAACTGATCAGTAGATTCAGTATAGTATATCGAAACCCTATCTTAAACTCAATACGTAGTATCAGAACCAAGACCGAGTTGTGCGGACTTGGTGACACCCTTTCTAAAGTTGCCTGACAAAGCCTAGACATTGGCCTAATGCTGCACACACTAGAGACTATTCATCTTCCATCATGAGTAAAGTTTTGTTGCTGCATTTGATTTCGTCTAAGTCGTCTAAGTCTCACTATGCCTTCAAAAAAAAAAAAAAGTCTCACCAAGTGTATTCATGCTAAACCCGGTAGCCCTCGCTATCAAGGCCCCCCTTTGCGCAGTCGGCTGCCAATCAAAGCAAATTTAAAAGGAGAGGAAAGGAATTTGTCGCCATATCCAGTTGGACCCAGCACGGTACTTGACTTCATCATGCCACTATAAGTATCATCCAGCGCTCACCATCCAGCGTACACTTGCGCAAGCTAGGTTGTCCTGGCAAGGAGAGAGCGGCCTCCGTGTCAAGCTCAAGCTGATCTCTGACCAGCTTGCACTAGGAGAGAGACGATGCATGGAGGGGGAGCAATCGCGGTGGCCGGCGGCGGTGGCGACGTCCCCGGCTACAGCAGCGAGATCACCTTCACGGTCGTGATGAGCTGCCTCATGGCGGCCTCCGGCGGGCTCATCTTCGGATACGACATCAGCATCACAGGTGAGTTGCACACAATATACACATGCTATGATCTTGTGTTACATGTTTTTGTTTTTTACTAGCAAAACTTGAACTAGGAAACCTTTCCGTGTTCTCTACCTCTTTCCTTCTACATGAAAGAGCGTATATGTGTTCATTCCGATGATTTGTGAGCTGTTTTTCATATGCTATGATAGCAGTACAAGCTAAGCAATTCGACCAAGAATTTCCGGGCAGCTAGACGAAAATCACAGAGATTTGCTCTGTCCCCAACTTCTTTAGTTTCCAGGTAGCTTACCAAGAGATATCCCATCCAACGGGAATCTACCTGACTACTTGACTGTGAGTTCAAGGCATCAGGTTGTGCTGGTATGGCCCTGACTCTGCTTTTGTCGCCGGGTTACATGGACATTTATATTCGAGATAGACTCGATACAGATAACAGTTTAATTTTAGAGCTTGCAGGACCGGTCATTTTGTGCTCGGATTTTCTGCACTAGCTCGTACGTTGTTCTTCAGACCTTCGGCGTCTAGTCACCAACAGTGCTCCTATGAACTTGCTGTGTCTTGCTCTGTTCTATGTTTTCGTCTCTATTCTTGTGGCTGTATTACAGTGAGATCATAAGAAACTAGAAAGTCAGAAGCATCAGCCACTTTGCGTAGAGCGGCTCCCATGGCTAGCCCTGAAAATCTAGCCGAGATGGTTGCCCATGTGAGCGATTTCAGAATCGAGCCGGCATGCGACCCAGAGGTGCCATGTAGCATGTCCTCCTGCTTATGAAGCTTCCATCCATCTGCAAACACCTTATTCAACGCTACGGGAATAGGAGTACAGATCATGCTGCATGCCGTGAAGAAACTAGGATATCGGACAAGGGCCCATGGCCATGTGGAATCCGCAACTGTCGTCGGGTGTCAACTTCGCGGGCTTATAAAAAATAGTGTTCCTGTCTAACGAGCCGTTTTGACATCGCAAGTTGTTGACAGAAAATTCTTCCTTTTTGATTTTGTAGCGATAGGACACACGGCGCTACAAGCAAAGTCAAGAAGTGCCTTGTGCATATACAAATACAGTTAGTTAGTCGTGAGTATAGCAGTGGTGCGTTAAAACATTTTTGGAACGCAGATTCTAGCAGGAATTGTCCTGATGGCCGTACTAGAAACAACTGCTCATGTTACTCTGATGATGTAAACGTTAAGCAATTTGACTCACAAGTACCTAAATAAGATAGGCGCAAGGAAGTTTTTTCAGGTGTATGATCCATATGATAAATGACACATTGGTCTTAAAAGAGTGTAATCACTTATCTGCATGAACTATTTTGCTTGCAATTTGATGATGTGGTGACTCAAATTTGCTTGTAATGGGGATTTTTTCAGGTGGGCTGACGCAGATGCAGTCGTTCCTCCAGGCCTTCTTCCCGGAAGTGTTGGAGAAGATGAACAACGCGGCGCAGGACGAGTACTGCATCTTCGACAGCCAGGTGCTGACGACGTTCGTGTCGTCGCTGTACCTGGCCGGCATGTTCGCCTGCCTGGTCGCCGGGCACGTGACCCGGAAGGTGGGCCGTCGGATTTCCATGCTGATCGGCGCCTCCTTCTTCCTGGTGGGCGCCATCCTCAACTGCGCCGCCGTCAACATAGTGATGCTGGTGATCGGTCGCATCCTCCTGGGCTTCGCCGTCGGCTTCACCAACCAGTCGGCGCCGGTGTACCTGGCGGAGATCGCGCCGACGCGGTGGCGCGGCGCGTTCACGAGCATCTTCCACTTCTTCCTCAACGTAGGCATGTTCGTGGCGGACCTGGTGAACTACCGCGCCAACACGATACCCGTGTGGGGGTGGCGCCTGTCGCTGGGCGTGGGCATCGTCCCCGCCGTCGTCATCCTCCTCGGCGCGGCGTTCATCCCGGACTCGCCCAACAGCCTGGTGCTGCGCGGGAAGGTGGACGCGGCGCGCGCCTCGCTGCGCCGCATCCGCGGCCGCGCCGCCGACGTGGACGTGGAGCTCAAGGACATCGTGAGCGCGGCGGACGAGGACCGCCGGTACGAGGCCGGCGCGTTCCGCCGCATCCTGCGGCGCGAGTACCGGCCCCACCTCGTGATGGCCGTCGCCATCCCGGTGTTCTTCGAGCTCACGGGAATGATCGTGATCACCATCTTCGCGCCGCTGCTCTTCTTCACGGTCGGGTTCACGAGCCAGAAGGCCATCCTGGGCTCCATCATCACGGACGTGGTCAGCCTGGTGTCCATCGCCATCGCCGCGCTCGCCGTCGACCGCGTGGGCCGACGGAAGCTGTTCCTTGTCGGAGGAGGCATCCTGCTGGTTTGCCTGGTGGGCCTGACGTGGATCTTCGGCGCGGAGCTGGGCACCGACGGGGCCAAGTCGATGCCCCGGTCCTACGCGGTGGCCGTGGTGGCGCTGGTGTGCCTCTTCACGGCGGGGTTCGGCGTGTCGTGGGGCCCGCTCAAGTGGATCATACCCAGCGAGATCTACCCGCTGGAGGTGAGGTCGGCGGGTCAGGGGATGAGCGAGGCAATCTCGCTCTTGCTCACCTTCGTGCAGACGCAGTCGTTCCTCCAGATGCTCTGCAGCTTCAAGTTCGGCGCGTTCGCGTACAACGCCGGGTGGGTCGTGATCATGACGGCGTTCATCGCGTTCTTCCTGCCGGAGACCAAGGGCGTGCCCATCGAGTCCCTCCGCGAGGTGTGGGCGCGCCACTGGTACTGGAAGCGCTTCGTCAAGCCGGCGCCGCCTCCGGCGCCCGCGAAACTGGCGGATGGGCCCGTTTAATTGGGCCATATTTGTGGCCTAATTGTACTGGGCTTCGTCGAATGGTGACTCTTTGCCGTTTGTGACAGAATCAAACAACAGAAGAAAGCATTCCCGCCTATTTTTAATCGATGATGTTAGGACAAAATTAAAAATTTTCCTAACATTTTCGATTAAAAACAATAGTGGGAGTATCTTGTTTGTATTGTACATTAATAGAATCTTGTTAGTGTTGTACACATGTAACGTGTGTTGCCTACTTTAGAAAGCTGGAATATATGAACTTGTGCTCTAAATTCTAAAAGTATATATTAGGATTTTTCTCTCTCTCCATGGAATGTCACCTGAGACAAATTCAATGAGTATGCGTAGAGTCATACTCTTAGAACGAGGATATACGTGGTGGTGTAATCATGTTATCCTTATGTCATATACAATGATGGAGGTTGTACTTGACTCATGCATAAAAAATTCAATATCATTTTGTATGCACTGCATATAGATTCATATGCCTAGAGTACAAAATGAACGCACACTACAATATCTCGAGGCACTTTAAGACATTATATCAACATTTTTTTAAGGATATAATTGTATGTATAATCAAAAGTAAGCTCTGGTGACTGATCTTGTAACTATAAGCATAATAATATCAGAGAAATTTATTTATTTATTATGAAAAAGAAATTTCATTGATATTTACAACTACAACTCCACTGATGATAGACAATTTTTTAAAATTTCACCATCTAAGTCAACATCACAGACGGATATGGCACATACAAGAACTTCGATCTGAACGAATACGACCATCTTGCCATCCACCACCGCCATCCTCATCTCCGAATACGATGAACTTGCCGCCGTCGAGCCCGTCGTCGAACCCATCGTCATCTCCTTCACCAGATTTATCATGGGAGAACATAAATCCGATCAACATCCAAATGGATGTTCACGGAAATCAAAATCTCACTAGCCCACAACTATGACTGCGAAAAACCATAAAAAAGGGAGACTGGAGTACTTTATTCTCAATTGATGATGACGCCTTTGTTCTGTCACCACCATAAAGACATTTCATCCTCCACTGTTCTATGTCGACGAACTTTGAAACGTTGCACCGCCACTGCTGTTCTCTTCTACCAAAACACTAGAAAAACCTTAACACTAACAGCCGCCGCTGAAAACTTTCGTCCGAGAAATTTAACCTAGACCTAAAGAAGGAACGAACTCTCAAATGCCGAACTGCCTTCCCCGCTAATGGCTAGGCCGTCGGCCCCGAGTCGCCTGGGTCGCCCCTTCCCTCGTACGTACCTTTTCGATAGTACGAGCCGTTCTGTTCACTCGGAGAAATTTACATTAACGAGATTTCGAGAAAATAAAATGGGAGTACAGTACTGGACACCAATAATTGCAAGACGAAATTTGCTGTAGGACACTGAACTTTTGTGCCATTTGCTATTTCACACTGAACTTTCTATAATTTGTCTGAACACACTCTAAATTTGTGGCCATTTGCTAAAACACACCACCAGCCATATTATATGATTTGAGGTGAGAGAATGCTGATGAAAAGACAAGAATATCCTTTGGACTTGTAAGGGCTATTTTAACTAATATAAGATCATTTTTGCAATATAAAAAGTAGTAGATGATCATTTGCAAACAGATGGCCACATGGATATTGGTCCAGCACAAGATTAGTAGTTTAGCATTACATAGCCTTGCACAAAAAAAAATTGCTCATTCTTATATCAGTTAAAATAGCCCTTACAAGTCCAAAGGGTATTCTTGTCTTTTCATCAGCATTCTCTCACCTCAAATCCTATAATATGGCTGGTGGTGTGTTTTAGCACATGGCCACAAATTTAGAGTGTGTTCTGATAAATTATAGAAAATTTAGTGTAAAAATAACAAATGGCACAAAAGTTCAGTGTCCTACAACAAATTTCGCCTAATTGCAAACGCCGTATTTCCACATGAAAACAAGAAAGAGGGAAGGGGGACTTTGCTACGGGGCGCCCGTCTGTGGGCCACCACAAGACCATGCGCTGGCTATACATATCATCCAACCTACTTGAGTTCAGCAGTGCCCGCTGCCGTTGGAGAACGACTCGAACTCGAATCAAGCTACCTGTTAGTGCAGCAGGAAGATGGCCGGAGAAGAAACACCCGCCATCGGCGCGAGCAGCGGTGGTGGGATAACGTTCACCGTCGTGATGAGCTGCCTCACCGCTGCCTCCGGCGGCCTCATACTTGGGTACGACGTCGGTGTTACAGGTCAGTTACGAATCAAAGCAGTTAGTCTAGTTGTTATTACACTTTGAACACTTGATTTGACGCAACACATGAGAAAATGATCACTTAATTCTCGTTTATCTTGCACGCCTAACTAGTGGTATGATGATTTAAGAATTGCTTACATATTACGTTACTTCAATTCCGCTATGTTTTCCTGGTCCCTTGGAGCCAACTCGTGTAAATCGACCTTTTTAGATGAAGGAACAAAATTATCCTCGTCTATGCATCTCCAACATGCGAATAGCCATGCCGACTTAAAACGGACCAAGTAAAAATATCCACAAACAAGCTAAAGCAAAAAGGAATGGATGTAAAGATTATTACCCCTCGACTTTCAATTTCCAGCTGTTTGAGAGATCCATTTGCGATGTTAACTTCCACTGGTTTCTCCGAGACATACATCACGATGGATGAGCATGGGCGCTGGCGGCAGCTTGTGCGTATAATATATCTAGCATGCAATTCAGATATGGTCTTTTATGTTAGAGAATGGCAGCAAAGATATTTCGTTCGAGCTTGGAAATTTCCATGCATGAACCACTAGTATATCACAAGAAACAAACATATCTCTTTCTGAATGATCGCATTCTCAAATTGTAGGCATCTCAAGTTGATGAAAGAAAGAGACCTCTAAAAATTTTATAATAAAAAATGGATGCACATATGACCTGGGTCTACTGTATATGCAGTCGTACGTCCAAATCGTAAGCCCCATGACTCTTTTAGAATCACAGAATCGAAGTCAAAATCACTGCACAAGCTTCTTGCTGATCTAAATTTCAGTCACACTCAACAGAAAATCGAGCAACTTACAAAGAACAAGCTAAACCTTTTTCTTGTTATTAAGGTTGTTTCTGAAGAATTTGGCCCCAAAAAAAATAGAGGTTGCTTCTAAAGACTGCAGACACACTCGTGCTCCCTTATGCACATTTCAAGGTCTATATATGTTTTTGTTTTCTAAGATAAGTACACAATGCGATCAAGATAAGAACTTCTTTTTTGAACTGAACAAGGAATCAACTTTCAATACATAAACTTTTAGTGGTCGACTCGTGCTCAGATGTACATTTTGAGCGTTTTAGCTCAAGCTACAATTTTAATCCAAACAATGTGATGCGATCAAGTAATCATCGGTAATACTCTTTCAGTTCGACTAGTACTCAATAAAAATATTCCTCGAGATCTTTGATCTATATTTCAATTGACAACTTTAGAGCAAGACAATTTCTTTGAGTCAGAGCCTCAGATCATGCGTTCGACTCCTCGTGGGAGCGAATTTACTAGGATTTATCTGCGTTGTGCTTTTAGAGGTAGGCGACGTTTTCGTTGACAGAGAAACGCTAGTGATGACATCATCAATCTCGAAGATTTGCCGGTTCAGTCTTCGAAGATGCTCATAGCGGTAGGTTTTGCGTATGTGCACTCAAAGTGGTGGGTGTGCGTGCGTTGTGAGTGTCTGAGTTGTACTGTGTAATGGGGAAAAAAACTAGTAAATGTGATAGAATAATTAGAAGAAGAAAAAAGATGTGAGTCCTTTTGGGCAAAAAAAAAAAACTATACTCAAGTTTTCTGGACTTGAATTTTCGGACACTTTTTCAGCATTTCTGAATGACCAAAATTTTATAGACAACTGTTTGCAACATATGAGTTTCTAGCAGCGCGAACAACGCAAAGAAATGTCAAAAACCAATCAAACAACCTCTAAATCCAACAAAATTTGAACCACAGCTTAACATGGCATAAGATCTTAACATGACTTCAGCCGTGCCATGATTTAAATATTAACATGGCCTCTCTCACTCTGGTTAAATTTCATCAGGTGGGTTGACACAGATGGACTCGTTCCTCCAAGCGTTCTTCCCGGACGTTCTTGAGAAGATGAACAACGCGCAGCAGGACGCGTACTGCATCTTCGACAGCCAGGTGCTGACCACGTTCGTCTCTTCGTTCTACCTCGCTGGCATGCTCGCCTCCCTGGTCGCCGGCCACTTGACCAGGACGGTGGGCCGGAGGAACTCCATGCTGATCGGCGGCCTGCTTTTCTTGGCCGGTTCCCTCCTCAACTTCGCCGCCGTGAACATTAGCATGCTCGTCATCGGCCGGATCCTCCTCGGCATCGCCGTCGGCTTCACGAGTCTGGTGACACCACTACTGAATTGATCGGACAATGCGCAACGTTTTGTGGTAGATAGCGCATTAGCGCCGGTGGTGACGTTTGTTGTGTTCATCATGCATTGCGTTCTGGTCGTTGTTGCAGTCTGCGCCGGTGTACCTCGCGGAAATCGCGCCGGCGCGGTGGCGAGGCGCGTTCACGACCAGCTTCTCCTTCTTCCTCAACGTGGGCTTCTTCATGGCGGACCTGGTCAACTACGGCGCCACCACCGTCCCGAGGTGGGGCTGGCGCCTCTCGCTCGGCGTCGGCGTCGTCCCGGCCGCCGCCATCGTCGCCGGGGCGGCGCTCATCCCGGACACGCCCAGCAGCCTGGTGCTGCGCGGGCGACTCGAGGAGGCCCGCGCCTCGCTCCGGCTCGTCCGCGGGGAGGCGGCCGACGTCGACGCGGAGCTCAAGGACATCGCCCGCGCCGTGGAGCAGGACCGGAGGCACGAGTCCGGCGCGCTCCGGCGCCTGTGCGGCCGGCGCGAGTACCGGCCCCACCTGGTGATGGCCGTGTCCATGTCGGTGTTCTTCGAGCTGACGGGCGTGATCGTGGTGTCCATCTTCACGCCGCTGCTGTTCCGCACGGTCGGGTTCGCGAGCCAGAAGGCGATCCTGGGCTCCATCATCACCGACGTGGTCAGCCTCGCCGCCACCGCGCTCGCCGCGGTCGCCGTCGACCGCGTCGGCCGCCGCTCCCTCCTCGTGCTGGGCGGCGCCGTGCTGGTCGTTTCCCAGGTCGCCATGGCGTGGATCTTCGGCGCGCGGCTGGGCATCGACGGCGAGAATGCGGCCATGCCGCGCGGGTACGCGGCGGCGGTGGTGGCGCTGGTGTGCGTGTACGTGGCCGGGTTCTGCGCGTCGTGGGGCGCGGTCCAGTGGGTGGTGACCAGCGAGATCTTCCCGCTGGAGGTGAGACCGGCCGCGCTGGGGCTGGGCGGCGCCATCTCCGGCGCGCTCACGTTCGCGCAGTCGCAGTCGTTCCTGGAGATGCTGTGCCGGCTCAAGTACGGCGCCTTCGTCTTCTACGCCGGCTGCGCGGTGGTCATGACGGCGTTCGTGGCCGCGTTCCTGCCGGAGTCCAAGGGCGTGCCCATCGAGTCCATGGCCGCCGTGTGGGAGCGCCACTGGTACTGGAAGCGCTTCGTCACGCCGGCGCCGGACAAGCAGGCGGATGGGCCGGTTCGAGCTGGGCCGCAGTGTCAATTATGAGACCGGATTTGTGTGGTCAACATCAAAATGTCTGAATACGTCCTCTTCTCAGAAACAAAATTTATGCTGGACAGTGGACACACGCAACGCCACTCGTGTAAATCTGTTTCCATTGTCCAGAAGACCAGAACGACAATTCACTCGGTATCAGAAAACTGAATATCTGTCAAATCTAAATCGAAAAACGCCAGCAAGATCCACAAGTTTTGGCCAACACGCTACGGATAGTTGATTTAACATGCGAGGGTGACATATATAGATCACGACTTTGGAGCACCAAAGTCAAGTAGCTGAAAAGGACCTGACTTGCAAGCGGAACCAAAAATGCTGCAGTTTGCATGGACAGTTCTGCATGAGAAAATCCTCACGGCTGACAATCTTGAAAAACGAGGACTGAACATCAGACCAACATATAATCCAATATGCCCCCTTTGCAGCCAGGAGCCAGAAACCACCAAACACCTTGTGCTTCACTGCGTTTTTGCACGGGAAGTAATGCAACATATTTTATCTTGGTTCGATTTTGCAGGCCATCAGGGACAACAGAGACATGAAGAAGAAGTAGCCCAGTGGCTAAACAGGATGGTGCGGTTGATGGAAGGGAGGAAAAAAAGGGTTCACACAGGAGTAATTTTCCAGTTTTGGGAATTTTGTCTACAGGACACTGTTAAAGTGTGGTTTTGTCTCTAGGACACAACTAAACTTGATTTTGTCTCGTAGACACTACAAAATTGTGATATTTGTCCACAGGACACTATAGTGGTAAAACAGACTATTTCAAACTTTTATATCTCAGTGCAGAAAATGTGACACAACATGAAATTTGGCACAGTGATACAACATTGGGTACCCCAAGTATTTGATTTTTATAATATTTTATTTGATTGTTTGCACTGTTTGGATTTAAAAATAATTATTATTTTTGGTAGAAAAGTTATGAAATCAATCAAATTTCAATCCATAAAAATGACATGGGTAGGAAATACAATGTTCTATTTATATGCTAAGTTTCAAGTTCTAATGCATTTTGTGTAATGAGATGAAAAAAAGTTAAAATGGTCAATTTTCCTGCTATAATGTCCTGTAGACAAATATCACAATTTTACAGTGTCCACGAGACAAAATCGAGTTTAGTCATGTCTTAGCGACAAAACCACACTTTAATAGTGTCCTGTAGACAAAATTCCCGATTTTATATGCTTGGTGGAACGTGTGGAAGGAGAGGAACCAGAGAATTTTTGAAGGAAAATCAAGAACAAGCCTTCATGTTGCCATGCTAGCCAAAGAGGAGATAGGGTCCTTCCTCTGGGCGTCAGGTCGACAACAGCCAAGTAGTTTGGAGGGTGAAGGATGAAGGCACCCCAGCGGAGCAGCGTGCGGTCATCACAACAATTCGATTCCTCATTGACGCTCAGAGGAATGGACTACCGTGTCTTTTTCTCTTAGCTTCAACGCATCTTTTTCTCTCTTTTAGCAACGATGTCGAGCTTGGTCAGATGCCTGGCCACCTAGCTGGAACATGTTCGTGTCTTATTTTTTTCTGTTTGCCCTTTTATTTCTTTCTGGGCAGCCATGGCTGCTATGAACTATTGCTTTCTTCTTAATGAAAGGGCAGAGCACCTGCCATGTTTTCCTTAAAAAAAAAAAAAAACTATCCTATCAGGAACTGCATCGCATGAGAACCACATCTAGAAAAGGACGACAGCAACTGGCATAAGCTGCCTCCTTGCATTGCAGTTTCCAATCCTACAGGCTACAGCTAGCTACAGAAATAACACATACGCAACGTGAAAAACTGTACAAGCCATGAAAAAGGCAAGGAGGGAAATTAAGACGAGAGCATATTTACATCCACCAGATTTACTCGGTAATCCTGGCTTGACACACACCCATCTAAACATATTTCCTCATCCTAATATCGATCATGACCAGATCCACATCGCATAGTATGCGAGGATGGCATTCTTCAGCCTGCAGAGCATCAGCAGGAAGAACTGCATTTGGGCGAAGCAGAAGCCAAAGTTCAGAGTCATGGACACGACCTGTCCCGCTGAGGGAACCTTCCAGCTAGGAACGGCCCAGATGAAAGAACCCCATGACCAGCTGAGGCCACAGGACACAACGCATGTCAGCGCAAACATTGCGGTCGCATAACCCGTTGGCATGCGAGTTCCACCGCCCACACCGATCTGAACTTCAAGGATCACCGGAATTGCGACCTTGCAGACGTAAATTCAACAATTAATGGTGTCAGTTATCGTAAATTTAACAACGAACGGTGTCAGTTATCACAAGGCAAAGTAGGAGAAGACTGAGTCTGAAATTTTTGAGAGTTCTGAGTTCATTTTCAGTTACCTGGCAAAATACCATCAGAACAGCACCGATGCTGAAAGTCACTTCCCTGCCATACTGTTTTGTTACAAGGGCAGATCCAAGAACGCCAAAGGAATTCACCAAAACTAGCACAATATTTCCGATAACTGCTACGCTGCTCTTGGAACTTGTGGCTCGTGACAGCATGGGGAAGAACAACGGAGTAACGTTCACCCTGGTAAGCCTCAAGAAGAGTTGCAATGCCACCAGAACCATCATGGATACCACATATTGCTCGTTCTGTGATATGATTCTCCAAAGTGCACCTTTGGCATAGCTGGACCGTGCATGCAGCCTATTGAAGCGGAGCTTCTTTTCAGTAATATCAGCAACCTTCAAACTGGCAGGGTAACAAATACACTGAAGTGCTAATCGAACAGTCTCTTTCTTGTTACCGAATAAACTCGACAGTAAGTTGTTCATATTGCACAATTCACTGTTCTCCATGTCCATGGTTGATTCGCCCTGGAGGTTAGCATTATGGCCAAAGATGAATTGCCGACCATAAATGTGACTGTGGAACATAACGTTGTTATAGATCCTGGACAGAAAAAGACCAATGCTGACGAAGAATGGCAAGGAGCCACACCAACAGCATAGTGATCTTATGGTGCGGGAAATCAATGTACGCTGCCAAATTGTCCAGTAAAAGATGTATTAATAACATGGACAAAAAGAAAGCAGTGCAATATACTATGGTTTTAATATCAATGAGTGCACTAACAGTATATATGAATAAACAGAATTCTTCCATGGTTAGTTACTGACCTGTACTGCGGGCGTTCTGTTAAGTAACCACCTTAAAATGAGAGCCCCATAGCTGATTGCAATACTTCGGAACGCAGCACCAGTACTAAAGAATGTACGATCTATCAACTGGACAGGTAGGTGCGGCATTTTGCGAGTGACGTGGCAGTCAAATGTAGAATCATTTGATGAAATTCCAAACATATCTACATATTTCCTGAACAGAGAATGCAGCTCCAACTTTGCCGTGGCAATGCTAGGGACGAAGGCCATCGCAGATGACTGCATCTTTAAACACACCTGCATATGGAAGCAAATTATCTGGCCATATTGACATAACCGTAAAAATTATGTGAACATTATGAAGGAAAGGAAATATGTTGATGACATAGTCAATCATGATCCCCTATTCAGAAACTACAAGCAAACTTTTGTTCAAGAAACAATAATACAGACTCCTGGACCCACTACTAGTAGTACTTTGTTAGGTTAATCCTAGAAACAGATTTTTTTCATTGCAGTGCAGACATGTCGGAATTGGGGCTGGGTTCATGACTTCAACATGAAATAGCAATAGCAAAATTAGATCGAAAGCGATGAACTGGAAGTAAACAAATAAGTAGCATCCAGAAACTGAAAAGGTATTTTGGATACAACCGAATCAAAAGTTGGAAGAGGACACTACGATAGACTAATGATCGGCGATCTAGTAGGAATAGATTCCCTTGAATATCCCATCCACTGCGAGCCTAGGATCCGGTCCAACAATAATCTGTGTACCAAACCTCTGAACATGGGCCCTACCCACGGTAAGTCCCCACGTAACCCTCTCCCAAAAGCTAGAGGCCAGAACTGCGCCGAGGAGCGTGCGTGTCGCCTTCTCGGCTTCTTCAGCAGAGCCCGAGCAACAAGAACCACAAGTTCGAGATTGTTAACACCTCGTTGGCATTTTCCTCTCCTTTTTGATCCTTTTTATTCGTAGAGAGAAAAAAAGAGCCATGCTCCCAAGATTTCGGGGCATGTGCTTGCCGTTTACGAAAGTGACGGGGGACGGGTGCCGTCGCGTGCATATGCAACTCAAGGCACACTGTTCTACACTGAGTTCTCCATCTACTCCTAGCATGGTGACTCTTGTGCAAGCTGCCGAAGTGCCAATTCAGTCTTCGTGCTAGGAGAAAGCGACGCGTCTAAACGTGATGTGCAGTCCACATTGACTAGGCGAAGCGAATGTGTGGAGAGATTAAACTGTTCAAGAGAGCGCACTGCGGAGCCTGAATCTGGTAAAGCATACAAAGATCACCAAACTTTGGAAGCCAATTTTCCAGAAATCGTGTATGGAGAATCGGAGACATTTCCATTCCCTTCTAGACCGCTTTATGCGTGCAACCCGGCTTTTTCAAAGCTAGCTTCGAAGCATCGTGACATCACGGACGGCACTAACCAACCTCTTTTGTTTGTTGCGAGCAAAGGGATATGGATCGGGAAGGAGAAGAGAAGGAAGAATTCCTGACCTGCTTGGGTAGGGTTGGGGAGAGTGTTCCAGAGAATACAGCAACAGCGACCACTTGTTCGTTCGTCTTCCTCGAGTGCAGTACGCTTTATCCCCGCGCGGGGCCCACGGATTCGCGGTGACTCCTGACGCCGGCGGCGAGCTCGGCCTGGTGGCTCCCCCGGAATGACCCTCGGAATGGAGGCGAACAGCAGCAATTGAACGAACGGGTGCGCAGCAGATGAGCCGTGACTAGTGTCCCTGGAAAAGAAGAAGAAGAGTAAGATCCCTTTCGAAACAGAAAACCAGAGAACAAGAAGAGGGGGAGGAGATTGGAACTCACAATTAAGCAGATGGTGGAAACGAGGACTCGAATCGCCTGCTAAGCTTGTCCGGCGGAGCAGGGGAATGGAGGGCGATCACAAGAACAAGGAGAGGAGAAAGCGAGGGAGGGAGCGAGAGGGACCGCGAACCTGCGCGCGTTAGTTTTGTCACGCCAGATGGCCGCCTAGTGGGAGAAGAGAAACCTCGGGGACACTTCTGCTGGTGAGGGTGGCATATGCGGCAGGGAAAGGGTTCCGTTTCGATGGGCGCGCCGTCAGCGGCAGTGGGAGATGGTCTAGGGCCTAGGCTAGCGTGGCCGCTGGAGGCCGGAGCGCCGGTGCTGGGCCGCTGCCTGCTGGGTGAGTACGTGTGGGCTTGCATGTGCGGCAGCAGCGTGCGCGAGGGCGCCAGGCTTTTTTGTTGGCCTGGAGCTGTGGCAAATCTGGCAGGGCAGCCGGTGCAGGCGCTCGTCTCAATTTCACCTATAAGCGTGGGCATTTGACGGGTTTACACCCGATGGATGTGGACGTGGGTGTAATTATTTGTCCATAGATATCATCATTCGCACCTGACCCGACTCAGACTTGGATGAAAGATAGGTGTCGTTTTTCACCTATGAGTCGTCCATGGGTGACCCGATTATAGCCCAACCACGCCTTCCCACTTCCAAACGGCAAACGTGATGCCATCACCCTATCTCACTACGGGAAACCCCCTATTTGCCGAGTGCCTCTGGCACTCGGCAAAGCAGCTTTTACATTCGGCAAAGAGTTTGCCGAGTGTTCACCGGACGGCAAACAGCTCTTGGCAAAGCCGGGTTTGCCGAGTGCTTTTTGTCGGGCACTCGGCAAAGATTTTGCCGAGTGTCAAAAAGGCACTCGGCAAAATAAAGTAACGAGACGGAGGGAAACGGCCGTCAAAAGGGTTTGCCGAGTGCCCTGACGCCAGGCACTCGGCAAACAATGGTAAGTTTGCCGAGTGCCAGGCACATGCACTCGGCAAACAATGGCACATGTGCCGAGTGCCTCAGTTTTGGCACTCGGCAAAAATCTGAGGCACTCGGCAAAAAAAATCGACAAATTGCAATAAAATGTTTAAAATCACTGCAACCTGGACCAAAATCACACCAAATCATACATATATGCTCATCATCATCATAGACACGTACATATCACCACCATCATCATCACAGGCATTTAAATCATCACAACACATAGAAATCTCCACAAATACATAGAAATGGTCCAAATAGTGATAAACCAAGTCGTCGACAACCACAAGCACAAGTTCATCAAACGTAAGCAAACACAACTAGTTGGTTCATGACATAGCACTAGAAATACAACTACAAGCTACATCGGAGGGCGATGATGATAAGGATGAAACGGAGAATAAGCATTGGGAGGGGAAACCGGCTGATTGTTCGATCCCGCTGATATGTTCTGCAAAGAGGAGATATTACATGATTAACACAAGATTCTAGATAGACGTGCCGACAGGAAGTGGAATGAAACTACAAGGATTTAGATAGACTCACCGGAGTGCCCTGACTCGGACTCGAAGTGCCGACAGGAGGAAGAGGTAGTGGCGGCGGTTGCATCCCACCACTGTGCCACTGGTGAAACATCATCTGCATTTGCCGCTGCAAGTCCTCCTGCATCCTTGCGTGCTGTTCCTGCAGCCTCGCATCGTACCTCGCCTGCTGTTCCATCAGCTGTGCCTGGTACTTCGCCTCCTGTGCCTGCAGTTTCGTCTCCATCTCCTCCCGTAGCTGGGCCTACAATATGTCATCCCAATGTTACAATGCAAAGCAAACATATGTCAAACTCATCGAAAACGACGAATAGAACAGAAATAACCTGGGTTTGGTCAAACTGAATCTGTGCAGCGCTTGGCCGTGGGCGTATGGGCGGGGCTGAGGACGAGCTCCTCGCTCGGATCTCAGAGAGGGTGGGAGTAGAGGCCGTGTCCAGTGTGCTGTCTCCAATCCAGTACCGGTCATGCTTCTTACCTCCACCGATCCTCATGATGATCTCTCCATCAAGTTCCTCGGTGCTCGGGTTCCACTCTGGCCCGTGCTTCTCCCTAGCCATCTCGGTGTACTGCTGGAGACGAGCGTGGACGGTGGCGTTGCTGTACGCCTCGGGCCCGTCCTCCGGGTTGTAGTCGACCTCGATCGACGACGCCTTGCCCTTGTGGGCCAATGCCCAAGCCATCAACGGGGGGCACTCTCGGCCCTCATGCGCCCGCGAGTGCAAAGAAAATAGAAAGATGATTAGAAATAATGCAAAATTGAGCAGGACAAACAACGAAATGAATTCACGTACCCAGCTAGCCGCGTACTCGTCAAGGGTACGGTTGCCTTGATGGTGTGCTGGACCAGGCATCTTCAAACGCCGCTGCCGGCAAGCTTCGTGCGTCTTCTGCCACTCGGGGTCGCACCACCTACTCACAAAGTACTCCCAGCAGTCCCTGTGAGAGGCGCACCACCACGGAATCACCTACACGTCATTTGACCAAGTTAGATGTTAGTTATTGTGAAACTATGAGAATAACAAATTAAGCGTACTTAATCAAGTATAGAAAACATGAGAATGTCAAATTACCTGCATGTATTGTTCTGCAGCCAGCCATATGGTCCGAGCCTCCTTTTTCTCAATCTTCCTACCAAGTTTTTTGGCGTAGTAGGTCCTCACGGCCTGGACGCGCGCCTCGTAATGCATGTCCGTAATGAGTTTAGGACATGCATCGTACACCCGACGCACCGCACGGTCCCTCCATTCCGGCTCGACCCTCAAAAAATCCTGCACATTGACGCGATGTATACTTTCATTATTTGAAGAATATCCAATGAACGAGATGTATTGACCAATTCAATGTAAAAAAGACTTACCCACAGCTCTCCAACTACCCGGTCCGCCACGGTGCGAAGGTCTCTCCCATCCTCGTCTGGGACATCAGCGACGCGTTTGTAGTGGGCCCACGTCAAGGCCGGCTCCTGCCCCCCGTCGCGCAGTGGCACCATGCCAGGAAAGTGTCTCCTACACAAAAGGCCGAGGATGCCGGCAGGAATACGTTCGTGGTCACCCGGAACGATCGTCTCCCAGCCCCTGCCCAAGTGATCAAGACAATGATTAGTTTCTATTGAGATTTGAAACATAGCAAATGACTTAAAAGTTAAAATTACTTACTTCTTCCCTTTGGGTCGAACCAACGGGCGTCTCTCAACAGGGATCGGTCGCGGTGGAAGTCGTGCGGGACCTCGCTCCCACACTTTCGGCACGTCCTCAGACGCCGCCTCGTCCTCCCCGTCCTCCTCCTCCTCCCCGTTCTCCTCCTCCTCCCCGTCCTCCTCCTCCTGCTCCGGGGCCTCCTGCTCCGGCTGCTCCTCTGAGGCCTCCGAGGCCTCCTGCTCCCGCTCCTCCTCCGACTCGTGCACGGAAGGAGCAGGGGACGGTGCCGTCGACCCCCTCCCCCGACGCCTGCCGCCACCTCTGTTGCCTCGAGCCTTCATTCGACTTCTCCCACTTGTAGACCCCTCAGCTGCAGCGGACCGCTTCCCAGTCGCCTTTTGGTAGAGGGACGTCACCGTCCTCATCACACCACCACCCTTGCCCACCATCTTTGATCAATCATCTGCAATTAACAAGATTAAATCCATCAGTATTTCGAAATATATGCAAAAAAAAATATAACATGTAATAGAAAGTAACATAGTATTGCAAAAATTAAATTAACTACTACGGGCCATACATGTATTAGAAATAATCATCAAGATCAGGATCTTGTGCATTGTTTGCCTCATCATCACTATAATCATCAAGGTCCATATCATGTTGCACGTGTTCTGAAGGCGGAATGTCGTCGTCGTCTAAATGTAATCGCTCAAGTAATTTCAAGTGGTTCGCATTATGAACCTCATCTTCAGCATCGTCATCAACAACCGTTTCATTGTCTACTTCCATTTCGATCTCTTCGGTTAAGTCTATCACAAAACCTCCTCTAGCCCATCTTCTTGGAAGAACTCTCCATCGACATATGTGTTTGGGTCTACATTGTAATCTTCATTGTTTGGGACCGGTAGTTTGCCGTGTGGCGATACCTTGTACACAACATCCCAACCCTTGAGACGGTCGTCAGTTTGGCACGGGTATGGGAGATAACTCATTGGTATCTACACGATGCATACAATGTCTAATAGGTGAAGATAGGTCCTAATCCCACCCGACAATGCGTAGATGGGGCTAGTTTCCAAGGTCTACTCCGGTCCGAGACAGAATTTCGGCAGCACCTCCCCGCTGTTCTCCAAATACACGTCCTGGGAGGGAGATTGTGTATCCGGAGAACAACAGGGAGGTGCGGCCGAAACTCTGTCTCAAACCGGAATAGACAATGGAAACTAGCCCCATCTACGCATCCTCGGGCTGTCCAAGAAACGTGGACAATTCGAAATAGATACGGTCATAGATATGCAACCCTCGGGCATATCTCCAACTGTATCTATTTCGAACGGGAGACGCCTAATTAGGTTACGCGTTACCTACAAACAGAAATGGAAAAAGGGCGGGGGGATCTTTTATGTCTCACCTTGCTGTCCCGCAAAGTGACGAGTTTAAGACGGTGGAAAAGCCTCTCCTATCCTGCAAAGAACGAAATATAAAGCCGTCAATTCAAATTTCGACAGCACCTCCCCTACACGGTGAGGTTCCCAAAACCTGAAAGAAAATAACGGCGCGATGACCGGCAACCACATCCAACAAAACACCGGCGCGATGGCCGCCAACCATATACATGACATACACATGATTTTCAATTTCAACCACATCCAAAAAAACACCGGCGCGATCCCATGATTTTCAATTTCAATGACATACACATGACATACACAATGGTCGATCAAATAATTGATCCAATTGACATACACATGACATACCACTTGATCCAATTGAAACCACCATATTTCTCGTTTCCAACCTATTCCTCAATTTCCTATTTTCATTATTTTCCTATTTTCATTATTGACCAAGCTATCCGTTTCAAATATTGAGAAAAACAGAAAACAAACAAGAAATGGCTTTCCTATTTTCATTATTGACAAAGCCAGAAAAAAAAAAAGAAAAGAGAAGAAACTTACCTTTCCTGGACGTCGACGGTGAGGGAGCTTGGGGGCCGGTGGAGGGCGTCGGGGGCTAGACCTCGAGCAGGGGCGGCGGTCGTCCGGTGGTGGAGGAGGAGGAGGTGGCGCGCGGGTGGCGCGGGGAGGCGGCGGCGCCGGCGACCCCGGGGTGGAGGAGGACGCACGGTGGAGGAGGAGGAGGAGGCGGCGCGCGGGTGGCGGGGTCCGGGCCGGGGCGCAGGGAGGCGCGGGGAGGCGCGGGGAGGCGGCGGCGTCTGGGCCGGGGCGCGTCGCGTGGGGAGGAGGCGGCGGCCGGGGCGCGGGGAGGCGGCGGCGTTCGAGCCGGGGCGCGTCGCGTGGGGAGGAGGCGGCGGCCGGGCCCGGGCGCGGGGTCGCGCGGGGAGGGCGGCGGCCGGGCCGGGGCGCGGGGTGGCGGCGGCGTCCGGGCCGGGGCGCGTGGACGCGGGGTGGCGGCGGCGTCCGGGCGGGCTAGGGCGCGGAGTTGCGCGGGGAGGAGGCGGCGCAGCGGTGAGGAGCAGTGGCGGCGGCGGCGGCCGGGGAGTCGCAGTGGAGGCGCAGGTGGAAGAAAGCGGATAAGGCCGGGAAAGGAAGAAAGAAAGCGGCCGCGCGGCTAAGTGCTAGATCCAAAAGTTTGCCGAGTGCTAGATCCAAAAGCACTCGGCAAACAAAACGGCACTCGGCAAAAATTGTTTGCCGAGAGCCACGGGAACGGCTCTCAGCAAACATTTTCAGCGGGATCAAAAAAAAAATTAAAAATCGAAATAAATTCAAAAAATAGCCAAATTTTGCCATGATACATTTCATATGATCCTTTACCTATAAAAAATAGGTTTAAGGTCAAACCATATTATGACCGTCGTTTTGGTTCGAAATCTAAACGATCACTTCATAAGTTTATGGATCTTCTTCGAGGATGCTTCTGTTTGTAAACAACGTACATGGCAACTTTTGCGAAACTTTTTCTACGATTTATCATGGTCTCCATGTATGATTTCATGATACCAGCGCGAGTCTCGTAATTTTTGGACTTTGTTTGAATTTTATAAAATTAAAATACTATTCACCCATATCGTCACACTTATATTTTATGTACAAGATGACTGAATTTTCAGTTCATTTCATGGTTGACACCTTACATTGGACTCAAGAATATGAATATAAACTTTCGTGTGAACATATTTTATTATTTGAATCACCTAAAGTTCAAATTTGAATTATCTTCAATATATACTTTATATGTCATAAACACCTTAAATATACCAAACGGATCGAAAAAATCACCAAACTTTCGCATGAAGCACCATTGATACATACATCCACCACGAAAATGAAAACTGTGGGAAAAAATGAAAAAAAAAATATTTTGCCGAGGGCCCACGTGAGGCACTCGGCAAACAAATAGTTTGCCGAGTGCCACTAACGGAGGCACTCGGCAAACTGTTTGAGTACCGTGTGTTCAATGTTTGCCGAGTGTCTCCTGTTTTGGCACTCGGCAAAGTATATGTTTGTCGAACGCCTGCGGCTGGGCACTCGGCAAACACAAGAAGTGCCATGTGTCATACGTTTGCCGAGCGCGGAGCCTCTAGCACTCGGCAAACAGGTGGTTTGCCGAGTGCCCGATAAAAGGCACTCGGCAAACTATGTTACACTCGGTATATGGGGGCTTTCCCGTAGTGTCCCTCTATTCTTATGAGTTTAAGATGATGTTAAACCTTTATTTAATTGTTGTGAAAGATATGTTATAACTAAGAATGGGACTTTATATATCTATTTGCCGAACTTCATGCCATAAGATGATAAATATAAGTATATTTGTTATTTTTTTTATTTTGCACATGTGTTTTGTGTATTTTATGCTACATCCGATGGGCACCCGACACCCATCCGAAACCCGATAAGCGTAAGCGTGGGTGTTAATTTTCACCCATAAATGTGGGTGTGGGTGTCTTTTTTCACCCGAAATCATTTTCGTCTTGAATGAATTTTTGCTCTATCTGACCTGAACCCGACCCATTGCCATCCCTACGCTCGCCCATCCCACGGCACGCCTTTGGAACTCACGTCGCGCGGCGCGGCGGGATCCGGCTCCGGGTCCGGGGGGATGCTGCTGCGGCGTCGTCGGGGTCGTAGTTCACGGGACACGGGGACGGGCCCGTGCTGCCCTGCCGGCCATCAGATACCGAATTACGGCTGCTTTCGTATCGTCGGAGCCACCTGCCACACGATCCGGGAGCGGCGGGTCATTTCTGTGCCAGCGACTCCTAGTCCTACCAGCGTATTTGGGCCGCCCAGTGGAGCGTGACATGGCATTAAAGGTTACCTCAAAAAAAAATTAAAGGGGCCCAATTAAGTGAAAACATGGTGCTCAGCAGCAAGGAAACGCCTTCGACGCCGTCGAGACCCCGGAGTGCCACCGCGCGCTGCAGCAGAAGCAAGCGTCCAACACGGTCTTGCTCAGTTGCTCGACGACGCAGGGGTTTGCCTCGGCCCCGCCTCCCTCCGCCGCTCCTTTCCTATGTTCCAGCTAGGACAATGGGTCTCATTTCGTGGAACGAATAATTCTAAAGGCCGGAACAATTACATTTAGAGCTTGAAACGATTGTGTTAAAAGCTTGGAACAATTCGCTCAATGGCCGAGAACAAATGAGCTTGAAGATGAACTTTCCCATATACTTTGCGTGGGCTCGTTTCCTTTGCTGGCCGAGTGCCTCACGGGCTACCTCTACCTGACACCCAGGAGGCATATAGGAGGAGGTCCTGCGAACGGAGGTTGCTAATTCCTAATTCCCACTGCTTCAAGCATGTTCTTTTCTCCCTGTCGCGCATGAGAACAGAGAACGAGAGGCTATCTACACAGGAACGTCTTGGCGCACCTTCAGTCCTTGAGGCCGTGTATCAACTCTAGCCTTGGATATGTTTTTAGCGGTGCAGTCTCCAAATGCTCCGCCTTTGCTTGGGCTTCAACACCGTACTTCAAATGCATCGATCCAGAGCACTGCTGATAACTATTGACGGCTTGAACGAAAAAAAAATGATTCCTACCATTTAGTTTGAGACTTCGTTAGCATTAGAAGCATATAAAAAGTAAAGGATCTCTTTTGTAAATTTCCAAAAAACTAAGTGGGGTGGTGTGTGTGGTTTTCTTTTTTGCGCGCGCGCGGGGGGGGGGCTTTGATAGCGCTCAGATTCTGATAATATGCACTTCGTCCATAAATACAGTGTCCATTTAGTTTTGTTCTAAGTCAAACTTTTCGAACTTTAACTATCAGTTGCCAAAAAACTATAAAAATTGGCAACACGATAGTGCTTCCACTAGACTCGTTTGAAATGATATATATTTATAGATATTGTTGATCAAAGTTTAATTTTTTTGACTTAGGACAAAATTAGATGGGCACTATATTTGTGGATAGAGAGAATACGTAATGGTAACAATGTCTCAATTTAAATTTTGTACGTATCAAACTATAGAGGACTTGTGGTAGTGGGATATGGACATGTCTTGCACTCAAAGCAAAGTAGTTTCGCTTCACAACTTGTGGAGTCGTTTGAAGTCTTAACCAAGGAGACTATGTCTGTGAAAAGATCGGTCTTCAAATTATCGGATGTTGGATAATTAACTAGTAGTCTTTCTTTGAGATGTTTTTTAGTTATATTTGCAATGACAACACAGAGTACCAACAAATGAGAGAGCAATAATGTTGTACTACATCCTTTTATATAAAATACGTTGCAAAATTTAACTTGCCCTGGCGATTTTGGCCAAGGGTGAACCCGGTCGAGAATGTTTCTGGTGTCAACTCATGGTCGTGACAGTGAGACAAATTATACGTTTTACTTTTAAAGTTCAAAAAAAAATGAATATATGCATTTATTAGTCATTTTCAGATCATAATGGGGCATAAGGTGGGAAATTTTGAAATGTAGGCATATACATGGAACATAAGATATGATGCTAAACTCAAGGAACAAAGAAGTATTTATAGGGTTTGAAACATGTACTTTCTACATAAAGACAAATAGATTCACACATAATAATAACTCAAAACAACAAAACTTGTTCATAACATGACCTAGTTTTCATGACAACAACTACCTCACAGAAACAAATCTAACACAAGGAGCACAGAACGGCACACACCCCTGCTTCTGATTAGCACAATTCGCTCGTACAAGTAAGGATTCTTCCCTTCAACAAAATTCATGTTGCCGACATTTTGAGCTCACAACAAGACAAGTTGGGCACAATACTCACACAAAAGACGGAGCATCTATCTAGATGTAGATGAGTTACCAATATGATGACCTCCTCAGGGTGCAAAATTTCTGAAAAACTTGCTTGGCGAACCTATCTTCCGCGAGGGCATCTTTGTACCTACCGATAGCATTTAAAAGTGTCCTGTGCATTTGTCCCTGTAACAATGCAAGTAGAATATATCATTACAAGCTCATCAAAGTACTTCTTTTTCTTACTCCTAAATCCTAGTTGTCGATCTGAAACAACTTGAGAGAAGAAAGTTGAAGAAAATTGGGTTTGAAACTAGTTGTGCATCTGTGAAATGAGGACGGCATTTCTCTGTTTGGAAAAATGCATAAGGTTAGCTAGCCTTTTCGTGAAGAAAATAGTCATGCGAATATCCTACGTGAGACACTGAATCATGACATTAGCTAGCCTTTTCGTCTCATTTCACAGTTATTAGGTGCGTGTGCATAAGTTTCGGAGCGCGATACTCCTTGCCCGAACGCCTCTTACGTATTGCGAATAGCGGTGATCGAGAATTCCTACCTCTGTTCGCTCCATGGCGGTCTGCACGACGTAGTTGGCGTAGGGGTCGCTGATGAGGTCGCGGAACGTGCAATGCCACTCGCAGCTGAGGAGCTCCCACACGATCTCTTCGGCCTTCTCCCTGGAGAAGAGCTGCAGGCAGCGCTGCACGACGTGGCTGCTGGCCTTCTGCCTCGCCAGGCTCGCGTACCGCCCCCGGAACGCCCGGTGCAGGCCGTCCTTGGCCCACGGCGCCGCGGCCTCGATCACGTGCTGCACCACGTAGTTCCTGCAAAGCACAACACACACGAGCAGACGCGTCACCCGAAATGCCGAATTAATCCGCGAGAAAGAAGATCAATCAGGTCCTGATCGATGAGATGATGACACGCCGTGCCCAGTGCATGCAGGGCAATGCCGTGCCTAGCTATACATACCCGGCGCCGTGCTCTGCCAGTGCTAGCCCGTCCCTGCACACCGCACGGACGAGTGAGGCCCTCGTCTGCTCGTCGCCGGCCATGTCGATGCAACGGGTGAAAACGTGGCAGCCGTGCCGGTCCAGGCACACGCGGTGAGGGCACTTGACGACGACATCAGTGATGAACTGCATAGAACGCGTTAATCAGCTCAATGACAGTGATTCGAGCGAGGCGCCGTTGCTGGTTATTATGATCATGGAAGGAGAGTTGAAACTGCGTAACGTGTGTACCTGGTTCTGGTCGGCTGAGAACCTGTCCAGGCATTTCAGGATCAGCTGGCTGCCGGACATGTCTTGTATCAGGGAAAGCACGCCGGTCTCCCCGACGCCGGCGAGGGTTCTTGTGAAGGACTCGACGTGCCCCCGCTGCCCGGCTATTCTGCCTATCAGCGTCTGGAGGATGCTGGACCTGTGATCGAGGAAAAACATCATAGTAGTAATGTAGTGGGGGGGTGAAAAAGATTTGCAAGTTCATCGGTTTAATTGATTTGTTAGTTCGAAATTGCATTAGCTATAGATTTTATTGAGATTCGCCAAGCTCTGTTGGTCCACGATGGAGCTAGCTAGTACTGTGTACAACTACAAACACAAGAACACGCACACATTTGACTGACGCGCTTGAGTGCATTTGCCTTAAGATTAGTAAAAAAAAAATACATTTTCTTACAAATATTTCGTGCTCTGCTTTTGTAATCAAGAAGAAATTTAGTTGAACATGAGGTAGCACAGCAAGTAGCAAAATGTTCAGCAAATGTTCGGGCACGAGATCTTACGTACCCTGCATGGTTCCTGGCAGCCGCGAGGATCTGGACAGGGTTCGCCGCAGCGAGAACCCCGAGCACGCGCCTGATGACCTCCTCGTCCGTCCAGAACTTGGCCAGCGTCTCCACGAGCACGTGGCCGGGCGAGTGGCCCATGAAGCGGACGACCTCGCCGGCGACCTCCTCGAACACCTGCCGCGCGGCGGCGGCGCCGCCGTCGTCCACCATCCGGGCCAGGAACTGGCACCCGGGGAGGCTGCTCGCGACGCTGCACATGCGGCCCCTCACGTCCTCCAGCCTCATCCCGTCGTACTGGTCGGCGCTGATCCCACGGACGGGGGAAGAGAGGGCATCCAGCTGGTCGCCGGCGTCGATCAGCGCGCGCCTTTGGTTGGAAAACTCAGAAAACCGGCGGCGGTGGCGCCGATCGACGTCGGCAACGGTGAGGGATCTCAGCGAGTTGGAGATGATGTCGTCAATGTGCGAGTGCGAGCGCGATCGCGAGTGCCGGGCGCCGTTGGGGGCGTAGTAATAACGTGGCGCGTGCATGCCACCGGCGGCGCGAACGCTCGGCGAGGGGAAGGTCGTCGTCACGCCGCGGCCATCGCCGTTCCCGTGGAAGGCATCATCGAAGCGGGAGCGCCGGTCCACGGCGCCGTCGCGCCGGTGATCCTCCGTGCGCGCGTGCCGGGGCTCGTACGCAGCGCCGACTTGCTGGTCCACGTCTCTGTGGTTGCCGCCGGTGGGCCAGTAGTAGCCCGTTTGTGCTTGCTGGGGCAGGTACATATTCTGCTGCAAGGGCATGGTCGACGACTCGCTGCCATTGCCGCCGCCGCCGTTCTCGTAGAAGAAGTGATGATCCGCGCCATAGCCGGGATGTTGCCAATCCACGGCGCCGCTCCCGCCGCCGTTCTCGTAGAAGAAGTCCGTGCCATAACCATCTGTAACAGTATTCGAGTCCGCGGCGCTCGTCCCGCCGCTGTTCCAGTACCAGCCTCCATCTCCATAGTACACGCCGCCGAGGCTCATGCCAGCAGCTGGGTACCGATCCACAGGGAATCCGTGCTCCTCGACGACGCCATAGCCGCCAGCGTTATAGCTGCTGTGAAGATTAAACGACTCCATGCTTCCGTCTCCCCCGGTGGCGCCGCTCTCATCGCCGCTGCCCACGTACCAATACGGGTAGCCGGCGCGCTGCGCGTTGTACGCCCCTGCGCCTCCTCCACGGCCACCGCCGCCGTTGCTCACGTACCCGCCGTGCTGGGCGTGCGGAGGATCAGACGGCTCTTCACTTCCGCCTCCGCCCGCAGGGCCGTCAGGCGAGCCGCCGGCGACCCTGCCAGATGGGTTTCCCCTTCCGGACATGTCGTCGTCGAAGCCTTCGAGATAGAAGGGAAGTGTTTCGATGGAAGAAGATCCCCAGCCTCTATATATAACGGATTTGATACGGCAGTCGTACTAAAGACAGCCTGCGTTCAGATATACTGTAGGAGGTCTCCCGGCGATTTAAAACTGGACGCCTTTTCAGATTGGAGTTTGGTTTCGACACTGCTGCATGCACGTCGCAGAGGAGAGCCCCTGCGTTTCACATTCTGTGTCCCGGGGCGCGCGCGACCCCTCTTCTCGCGGCGGTCCATGGCCCCCCGGCCAGGCAGACTGTTCCACTACGAGTAATCTCTAGCAGATAACCAAACTTCATTCAGGGGATCCTAATATCAAATTCCCTAATTCTAGCAGTTATGTTCTTTAGTGCGTACGAATCACTCTTGATTGTGTATGATCCTAATCTCCAATCACTGTAGATTATCTGCCTAAACTGCATCCAATCCAGTTTTGTTATGCCAAGTTCGCCTTGTGATATTGCCGGATTTTAGTCAGGTACTATGTTCATGTGTGTGTGGAATCTTTATTGCCAGTTGTTATAATTTCCATTTAGTTTCTGCAACCCCGTGAGTCAGGTTCTCTTCCTATACTGCAGCCATTTCAGACTATTTTACTGAATTGATTCTCCTCTTGGTTTTACTGAATTTATTTTTCACATGTGCACCATCTCCTCGATAAAATGCCTGAGTTTCAATACTACAGCATTGATTCATTTGTGTTATATTTCCTTGAACCCACTACTTTAATCTGTTGCCCCTAATCATGCTGCAAGCAATTCAGTTTTTCAGACATCAGTGATCAATGGCTAATGCTCAGAATATTTTGCATTTCCTGCAGTGAAGTTTACACTGCTTTCAGACATAATTGAACAAGGAAACGACACCTTGCATCAAAGGTTAATTCATCACCAGTATGTAACTTTTCATCTTGATTTGTTCAGAGTAGTTCTTCTTTTAGAGACGATGTTCATGCTTTTTCATATGAACGAGAGCCTGCATGATACATCAGTCAGAAAAAAAAAGTTGATATGAACTAGCTAGATGTGTGCTGATCCCCCTTTGTCGGTAGCCATTCGTTGCAGGAGTACATGTTCAGTGCATTTTGCCCTCAAAGTTAACTGCACACTAATTAGTAGGTTCAGGTAGCCATAGGTCCAGATGGAATTTTCTTGCCTGAGCAGGTTTTCTCTCACGGACAGTTGTATGTTGCTCTATCTAGAGCCGCCGTGAGACAGCATGAAAAGTACTTGCGTTCCCAGCTGATTGCTACACACAAAAGGGGACCAAGGTTAAATTGAACAAGAGATCCAAAGGTAAGAAAAATGAAATGTCATAATGAAATCAAAGGAAAAAGTGATAATAATGGTGGCACGTATACCAAAAAAAAACATCGTCTACAAGGAGGTCCTTACATCTTAGAAGTCGAGGTATGTTTAATGGTTTCACGAGAAAATGTTGATATGTGTGTTTTGTGCAGATCAATGTCAGGAAAGGATATGCATGTTCGGATTCTGCCAGCCAATTGTCATGTAATTTGTGTATGCTTTATGTATGATAAACAATTGGACAGTGGGAAAGGCGTTCTCCACCTCTTTGTACATGTGATTGAGCAGGAAGCAAGTCTGAACTCTCCCAGCAAAGACCTTTCTGTTGTAGTAATTGAGTTTTATTGATGTCGAACTTTACTATGCAATTCTAACACTCTGCTGAATTTTCTTTCTAGGATTTCCCGGGACCAAGCTTTTTTTTAAAAAAAAATGCGGCACTTTGCCAATGGCAGCTCTTCAGTTTTCTCCCGTCATATAGTACATGTTGACCTAGAATATGTAGTTCGGATGTCGGAAATGCTTCACATTGTAACAATCCATATGATGGTGCTTTTTTTTATTGGTGTATAGTTTCAATATATTTTCTGGACAGAATTACAGTTTATTGTATCTGGAAGCAAATCAATCCAAACTGCAAGTCCGTTGTGGGAGATTGCGAGCATAAATTTTGGGAGCAGGAGAGGATAAATCAATTAGACAACATGGATTTGTAAACGTGATAACAGATACCAACTCGAGTCCATTTCCACTACAGAGAGATGCTTCAAATCCTGCATTCTCATGTTGTAGAAAAAAGAATGCTTTAAAGTACGCGTCTCTTCTTGTTTAGGGGCCGTGGTCTTCTATGATTGCGGCATACTCCAGCGTAAATGTCGTCATAGCAGATCCGCGGGCCAGATTCTGTTCAGCAAATGTATGAGATGGGGGCAGCCAGCGTGGGAACGAAAGCTTAACCCTGAGAACGAAGTCAATCACGGCCACGGCCAGAGCGCCAGAGCATGGAGGCCATCTCCGGCTTTGCGAAGCAAACGTGGCACTGCTTGTCTGACCACAGTGGCGGGGATCATAAAGCATCCGATCGGCATGACAGGCAACCGGTCTATTCCAAGGCATCGACACCAAACAGTCGCCACGATCTGCATCTGTTCAAGCACACGCGACTGACTCTTGAACGGCTGTCAATGTGATTTGCTGGATGAAAATTGAGCAAGTAACCTTTTGTGGCAATAAGATGTTCAAATAATCCCTTTGTTCCTCCTCTACAGGGGAGGACACACTTACGTCTCAGTCAAATGAATTGCGGCATAGAAACAGCACATGAATTGCGGCATAGAAACAGCACAGGCACCGCACCAAATTGACTGTGAACCAGGCGGACTCACAACAATGCATCACAGAAACCATAAACATGATGGATGTAAACAGCAAAATATAGCACAGAACAAGCGGAAACTCAGATAACGAAGATTTGCATTGGCATTAGGTAACACATCACTCAAACAAGAGTTCAGACGCGCAAATTGTTCACATCTCCTTGGCTCACACTTGAAAATTGTTATAGTCCCCTAGTAAGCCCC
Organism: Eragrostis curvula; assembly: GCA_007726485.1. Taxonomy (NCBI): domain Eukaryota; kingdom Viridiplantae; phylum Streptophyta; class Magnoliopsida; order Poales; family Poaceae; genus Eragrostis; species Eragrostis curvula. The sequence goes on along the minus strand of CM017439.1, from coordinate 14,937,770 downwards.
ATATAACCAAGCATAGATTTGAAACTCAGACCTAAAATGTAGAACAAGTTCCAGATACTGAAATACACCATATTTAGTGCGATTTGACGTACTCCTGCACTATGTTAAGACCCTCAGATTCTTCGCCGTAGTCCTGATGACACAAAACAAAGCAACCAAACGTCACATTTGAGTATATAGCAAAAACAATTCCTTGAAGTGGCACAGTCGTCAATAGGTTACCTTGACGACGACACAGGAGCAGCCTACAACCTTCCTTGCCTTGCCCTCAGAGTCAATCTTGCAAAGCTGCACAGCACCAAAGGTGGACTTGTTAAATGAGTCACTTGTGTACATTGAAATGCAACAAACAATATGCAGTGGTATTGTAGAGAATTGTGCAACAAAAACTTTTAAAACTTAACTCAGAAGAAACCAGAACAGAAAAGGCACACAAACATTCCTAAATATATTCTTCATCGTGATGGAGCATAATCATCTACTATATGTAACCAAAATAATCTCCTTGGAACATCCAGGGATCAACTTCAGCACTGAATAAAGTGCAGTAAACAAAGCATTTTTTAACTCACCCCAGCCCACTCGCCAAGAGTTTTAGCGCTAGGCACAGTAACCAGGTGAACATTGTGCTCAGCGCAAAGTGCCTTAACCAGCTTGACGTAATCAGGCTGGTCACAGTCCTCAGCAAGCACGCAAAGCTGAGCAGCATGCTTCTCAATGGCCTTAGCTGCCTCACGAAGACCCTTGACGAGCCCATCGTGAGCACCTGACTTCTTCATGACGAGCTGCAGAGCAGTCATCAAGTCCATCGGCTCTCCGAGAACCGGGGTAGGTGCCTCAACCGCCGCAACTGGGGTCTCTTCCCTGCCAAATGCAGAATATGTTGGTGATGTGATCCTGGGCATAAAGAACTAACACACAGCAGCGTTCTTAAACATCATACCAAGTCAAAAGATTACTGTTACAAATCCATATATAGACACAGCACAAAAAGGTTGGATATTTATTACTGAGATGAACTTAGGTTGCTCTAATTACCGACACCTGGCATGGCCTAAAGCCCAAAGACAATTGCATAACTTCACTACAATTGTATATCAGAGTATCAGACTGAGTCTCCATCAGTAATCACCCGAATTTGGTATACTATGGTATAAGCTAGCAGGAATAGACCTGATGAAAGAGTTGATGCCTGAATTGAAAACAGGTAACTTGTATGCCATTTCTGCTAATGCTACAACATGATAACTTGATAAGCACTTATTGTCTGATCAATAATCAAGAACATGCCTAAAAATCACCCTCACATTACAAATCCAACGGACATCACAAGAACAACTATGAGATGAGCTCCACTAGAGATGTCTCTTCCCCCAAATAAACAACACCAGCATGCCTTTAGCGAATTACCCATGGCACGACATGCGTTCAATCATTCAAGCGCTGAAAAAGGAGACCTAACAGTAACGGCCACGTGATAATCCATTTCACTCTAAGCTGCAAAGAACGAAACTAATCTACAAAGCCACGAGTCTGATTCCTCCAGGCGAGCAGGCAAATATCAAAGATCCGCCACAATTCACGATAAACATGTACAAGCTACAATAAAGAACTGGCGCAACAATCAACCGTCGAAAACGAGGAGGAACAAAGATTTATGTGGGGGGAACTTACGCCATCTCTGCGCTCCGAGGACTTGGTCAACCACGACGGCGATATCTGGAGCAATCAAACGGAATGTTAGTAGCGATTAGCGAGGTAGATGCAGGTAAGACGAAGGAGAAGGTAAGGAGCGCGCCGCCACCTCGTGGAGGGTGGAGAGCGGAGGGAGCGCCGAGCAGCTAGGGTTTTCGCGAGGGGCGGAGACGGTGGGAGATGGTGGACTTATATTTGAGTCGGGCCTTCTGGGCCTTAGTGGGTATAACTCTTTGTTGGGCCGGGCAGCCATAGTTGGTGTGAACAGAATATGGGGCCGAAATAAAGACTCACATATTCGTCATCCCTGACCTCTTCAAATTGCAAGCCCACCTCTTCAAATTGCAAGCCCACTGCCATTCAAGGGCCTCGAAGTCCATTTGAGCACGAAACGTCATCCCTGACCTCCCTCTCCGGCAAGACAAATGACGAGCCACATCTTTTCTGTTCTGCCATGGCTCCCGCGAAGATTTGAGGCCACCGCTTTTGTTTAACCAATCAACTCGTGGACGAAAGAGTCGAGCGACCATGCCGCCGACATTGGAACTCAGGCTGGTGCAGAGCAGACATGTCGGGTCTAGCAGTCCAAGAATCGCGTACGTGACGACGGCCAAAGTTTGTCGCGTCCATCCATCCGGTATATATAAATCGCAGAGCCGAGGTCGATTAGTAGTCCAACTATGGTAGCTTCACGTTCGCTTGGAAGCTGGCCCCGGCCTTAAGCAAGCCATACGGAGGTTTCAGTTTGACCACGCCATTGACTCTCGATCCTAGGCTCAGATATTTTGTGGCAGTACACTGTACTGTATACACAGCTATGGTATACGTGCGACAAGACTAACAGGAGATAGATACGTACCGGCAGTCTCTACCTCCTCTGATCTCTTCCCCGTTTTAAATTATCCCTTGTGTAGTTTTGTGTTCAGCTGGAGCCTGGAAATGATAATATGATGTCGCATATTGTGCTCGGTGGGCGTTCCAGCTGCGGGTTCGTTGGCCGCGGGTTTGTTCCGGCCACCGCGAAAGATAAGAGCATGCATGGTGTGGTGTGAACGTGTGAAGTAGCTAGCAGGGGATAAGCATCCTGGGACTTGGGCCGGGCCAAATGCGGGTGGGCTGCGGCCTGAGCGTTTGGCACGGCACGTGGCACGGCCCGGCACGAAGGGTTTTCATGCCGTGCCGGCCCGGCCCGAGCTGACGGGCCGTGCCGTGTCGGGTTTTTGGCCCATCGGACGGCACGGCACGACACTGCTCAATGGGCCGTGTTCGGGCCGACACGGCCCGGTTGTGGCCCGGCAGTCTGGATTTGGCCCGATAGTGTGTTCTTGTCAAGTTCTTTAGCCAACGCTCTTTTTGTTATTTTGATTCATATTTCAAAATACAAACTTGTTTAGATTTCGCATATGCGGTCCAAATTTGATGATTCTTTTTTCTATAATTTTTAAAAAATCATCTCTATCATGTGGAATGTTTGTATACAAACTTCTATAGTTCAATTTTCTACTAATCAGTCAAGTCATTAATGGTCACTATTCAACATTTTCTTCATCATTTTGTAGATCTTCAAAAATATGAATTTTTAAGTCATGTTTTTGTGTGGATGTACAACTTATACATCTCTACACATAGGAAATTTGTATAATTTTTTTTGAAGCACTTACACTCATGTAAGTCGAATTGCTCCTCATTTGTCTCAAAAGCTTAGAACTTCGATATCGTTTAGTAAATTTTGAACACACATTCATACAAATATTGTTAAAAAAAATCCCCATAAATTGTAGAGGTTGGTGTTGACTTGGAACGACTCCACACAAAATTTAAGTTCAAAATTAAGTATATTTTTGGAGATTAAAAAATGCAAAAAGTCACATTTCCTTTGTTTTTTTTGATATACACACAAATTATGTTGATTTTAGAACTCAAATTTGATATACACTTGTAATAGAGCTGTCCTAATCTAGTGTAATTTTGGTGGAATTTTGAAATATTTTTTATCCATATAACACTATAAAAAAATCGGTTTAAACAATAAAAATACGCCTTCTTTATGCTGAAAACGTATTCCTGGAGGCTTTCAATAAAACCGGACCGTGCCCGGACTTGGTACGGCCCGATGATAGCCCACCGTGCCGCCTGCCGTGCCCGAGCTGCATTTTTACCATGTTAGGCCGACTGGCACAGCCTGATGCGGCCCGACGAGCCGACACGGCACGGCACGAAACGGTCCGAAGCACGACGGGTCCGTGCCGTGCTAGCCCGGACACGGCCCGAGTCCCAGCACTATAATTGTGAAACAAAATTTCACAACCAAGCGCCCCGCAACGGCCAGCTGCAGCACAGCCGGGATTAGCTTTCTCTTTTTTAAAGGAGGTTCCATTCGTGCGAGGGAACACGTTTGTGGGGGGAAATATCTTTCAGTGGAAGGTTCGTGTCTTTCAGTGGAACTTCTCTTTTTGAGAGAGAGAGAGAGAGAGGCAGTGCCTACCGAATCACCAACCATGTGGCCGACGGGAGAGCGCTATAGAAAGGCTAGAAATGGAGAGGCTGTCGCCTCCATGCATGGGCCCTCCATTCCCAGGTGGCCTTTGGCCACACGCACTGGCTCGTTGCGGAATGCTTAGCCGCGTAGCCCAGCCACGTCATGCTTGGCCCGTGTTCTTACAGTGAACTCGATCGGAAGCTCGATTGACCATTCTCCTCCGTGTTTGAAACGATCATCGCACGTATAAATGCCCCGCGCGGCCGGCCGGTGCGACCACTAGCGTAGTGATACGCGGCTAGTTCCACGAGAGAGATCAGACCACCGACAAGATGATAGTAAGCAGAGTAGCAGGCAGCTAGAGTGTGTGTGTCTATGCTAAATCAAGGCATCCACATGCCTTTCTCTGAGGCGGCGATGGAGCACGACGTCGTCGCCGGCGTTGGCGGTGCAGGCGTTCTGCAGGAGGCGGCTGCGCCGGAGCATGAGCAGCAGGAGGAGGAGGTGAGCGACTCCGAGTCCGGCGCCGAGTCGATCGAGATCTCCGACCTGAAGCGGCGCATGTGGAAGGACCAGATGCTGCTGAACACGCTGGAGGGCCGCGCCGGCGCGTTCAGGAGCGCGGCGGGCCCGTCGACCAGGCTGCCGCCGGCGGATCAGGACGGGCTGCAGGATCAGGAGGAGGAGGAGGGGACCCCCGACGTGCGGTGCCGGCGCAAGGCGATGCTCCGCGCGCAGGACGGCGTGCTCCGCCACATGCTGAAGATGATGGGGGCCTGCAACGCGCGCGGGTTCGTGTACGGCGTGATCGACGAGGCCGGCGAGCCCATGTCGGGCTCCTCCGACAGCCTGCGCGGGTGGTGGAAGGACAACGTGAGCTTCGACCGGTCGGGCCCCATGGCGCTGATCGCGGGCCCCATGGCGGGGGAGAGCCCGCTGGGCCTGGCGTCGTGCCTGCACCGGCTGCAGGACATCCAGGACAGCACGCTCGGGTCCGTGCTGTCGGCGCTCATCCAGCACTGCGAGCCGCCGCAGCGGAGCTTCCCGCTGGAGCGCGGCCTGGCGCCGCCGTGGTGGCCCACGGGCACGAGGCGTGGTGGGGCGCACAGGGCGAGGTGCAGGCGCACCAGGGCGTGCCGCCTTACCGGAAGCCGCACGACCTCAAGAAGGCGTGGAAGATCAGCCTGCTCATCGCGGTGATCAAGCACATGAGCCCGCGGTTTGACCAGATGCGCAAGCTCGTGTGGCAGTCCAAGCGGTTGCAGCAGCGGATGAGCGCCAGGGAGACGGAGACGTGGTCCAAGATCCTGCGACAGGAGGAGGTGCTCAGCCGCAGGCTCAAGACCTCGCTGCAGATCACGCCACTCGACGACGACGACGACGATGACGAAGACGACGTGGTCGGCCGCACGCAGGACAAGCGCAAGCGCGAGCTGATCAGTAGCTCATCATCATCAAGAGACGTCGTCGTACTGCCGCCGGACCTCGCGCGCCTCGCCGCGATGGACGACGACAGCCCCATCGACGAGCTCGTCAAGCTGTACTACAGCTGCGTGCCTCCTGAGCACGCCGGCGTCCAGTTCGGGGACGACGCCGCGGCGGCGCTGCCGCTGCCTTCCTGGGACCTGTTCGACGAGGTCCCGCCGGACGTGCTGTTCGATCTCATCGGGACCTGTTCCGGAATGGATGACGTGTTGCGCCCGATGCACGATTGATGTCCACGCGGCGCCGCGGGAAAGGATGAGGTGGCGGGTTGCTGAAGGCCGATATGGATGTAGCTAGGTGCCATGTCTAGGTACTTGTTTCTTTATCCCATTTCCTTCGGAGCTTATCGTCATGGATTGTAACGTGTGTTAAGCAGAAATTTAATTCTAGACTTGACAGAGACGGTAGCATGAGTTTCCAATCTCAAACCAAAAAACCATGCCTGGTAGTGATCGATGCCGCAGCGGATGAACTCATGTACACGTCCTGTTCAAAATTGCTAAACCAAATCTGCCTAAAATCCAAGCTAAATCACCATCAATTTCTCATTTTTGGATCCATTCTATGGGAACTCTGACCAAAGGGGGCGGCGGCGGCGTCTTACTGTACTCTGGTAACACAGTAACAGTGCTGCGAGCCTCTGCAAGAGAGAACCGGATAAACTGTGTAACCCATCTTCTGGATCGATAAAATGCTAACAGAGTCTCGCCAAATCTATACGAGTAGATGTTTGCATGCGCCATCTTCTGAACGGGTTGATTGCGAGACCAAACCAGCATCGCTACTTCAGCACTTTCCACGTACTCCTTCGTTTTGGCGTATGATACGGCGAAGGCTGCTCTCACTACTCATCGACGGCGCCGACACCTGTTCCCGCGGCCGTGCCGCTGCAGCCACAGCCGCAGCCGCGCACGCTGCCGGCGTCAAGTCCGGCCATGCAGCGGACGTCTTCCTCTGCAACCACCTCATCGTCTCGTACGCCAGGTCGGGCGGCCTGGTGCCTCGCGCGGACGGTGTTCGACGAAATGCCGCGCCGGAACCTCGTCTCGTGGTCGGCGCTCATCTCCGGCTGCGACCAGGCGGGGAGGCCGGATCTGGCGCTGGAGCTCTTTGTGCGGATGGACGCGCCGCCGATCGAGCACGTCTACGCCAGCGTGGCGCGCTCGTGCGCCGCCCTGCGCGCGGTCTCGGTGGGCGCGCAGGTGCACGCCCGCGCCGTCAAGGGCGGGCTCCTCGGCGCGTCCTTCGTGGCCAACTCCATCTCGTCTATGTACATGAAGTGCGGCCGCTTCGACGAAGGGTACGAGGTTTTCAGTGCGCTTGCGGAGCCAACCGTCGTGTCGTACAACGCCGTCATCTCCGGCCTGGCGGCGAGCTCCCAGCCGGTGAGGGGCTTGGAGGTGTTCAGGCTGATGAAGCTGCGGAGCTTGCGACCAGACAAGTTCTCGTACGCTGCTGCTGTTGGGATATGCAGCGGTCTGGAGCATTCTTGCATCGGAGCAGCTCTGCATTGTGACACTGTCAAGGTCGGCCTGGACGTCACTGCTTTTGTGGGCAATGTCATCTTGGACATGTACTCAAAGCACGGCACAATCAAGGAGGCAGAGCAGGTGTTCTTGGACGTGGAAGAGAAGGACGCTGTGACTTGGAATACCTACATCGCTGCACGCTCGCGGCGCGGTGACCACACGGGAGCTCTTACGCTGTTCAGGAACATGGTGATGGATGTAGAAGTTCGCCCTGACAACTTCACGTTCGCCAGTGCACTAGCTGCGTGCGCGGAGCTCTCTCTGATCCGACACGGCAAGCAAGTTCACGGCCACCTCATCAGAAGCAGGGTCGACGCCGATGTCGCCGTGGGCAATGCAGTCATCGGCATGTATGCGAAGTGCGGCAGATGGTGTTTGCAGCTCGCGTCTTCGATGGATTGCAATGTCCGAACCTGCTGTCCTGGAACACACTGATTTCGGGTCTCGGCAGACACGGCCACGCCGAGGCAGCCATGGAAGCCTTCGAGCGGATGAAGGAAGCCGGCATCGCTCCAGACTCCGTCACGTTCACCGGCCTTCTGTCCGCCTGCAACCACGCGGGCCTGGTGAGCCAAGGCGTGGGCTACTTCAACTCCATGATGACCGGAACGCACGGCGTCCCGCCCGGACGCGAGCACGTCGCGTGCGTCGTCGACCTCCTGGGCCGAGCCGGGAGGCTGGAGGACGCGGAGCGCCACGTCCGGGCGTCGGCGTTCCGCGATGACCACGTCGTCCTGGGCGGCTTGCTCTCCGCGTGCAGGCTCCACGGCGACGCGGGCGGCGTTGGCGAGAGGGCTGCCGCGCGGCTGCTGGCGCTCGGCCCGGCGACGAGCTCGCCGTACGTGCTGCTGTCGCAGCTGCACGCCGCCGGCGGGCGGTGGGACGGCGCGGGCGAGGCGTGGCGGATGATGAAGGACGGAGCGGGGAGGAAGGACGCCGGCCGCAGCACGGTTGGTGGTTTGCAGGTGATCGGGGCACGGGAATGGCTGTTGCACGAGCACGACGCCCAGGACCACGTGGCGCGGGCGTGCTGGTTCGAAGGTGGGGAGAGGGACTTGTGGACCGGACGCGATCGAAGCCCAAGTCCGGGCCCGAAACTGGGCCGACCGACGCCGTGCTGCTCGCGCCGTGACGTTCGATGCGAATCGAATGGACGGCAAGAGCGCCGAGAACGCACGCAAAGGCCTTCTCGCGGCAGTTGCGTCGCGTGGCGTGCCGCCCTCTCCCGTTCCGGATTCCTTTCCCACCCGCGCGGCTCCACCACCAACCCACATCCCTCCGCTTCCGCCGGAGCGGCACGGCCGATTCCCCACCTGGCCACCTACCGGCGGCGCTCGAAGCCACGGGAGACGGCGAGCGACTCGTAAACACCTGCTCCAGTCGACGCATCCTGCCCCGCTCCTGCGTCCCCGATCGGAGACCCCGGTACGCCCAGCCCGGTCAATTCAAATCCCTGCATGATTGAAATCATTCTAATCACCCGCAACTCGTTCGGAAATTGGTAGATTCGAGACACAGATGCGCCGTTGAAGCCTCGTAGAAGGACCAATGGCGCCTGTCTCGGTCCGTTTTGCTGTAGTTAATTGGTGTGATCGATTAGCTGTCGAGTTCAGGGTTGCTCTGTTTATAATGTTGTCAACTCTGTCTGGATCGAGGCCTTTTGTGTCGAATTCGGTAGCGTCCTGCCGTTTGCTGTTGACCATATGAAGGTCTTTCGATTGATTTGTATGGTATTTCGTGGTCCTGTTTGAGGATTGTGGAATCAGACCCTCTTCAGAGAGGATTGCCCAAAGCGAAGACTCTGCTTTTACAGCCTCGTGCTTTTCTAGGTACCAAATATATGGATTCACCACTCCATTAATTGGCATTTGTGGTTTGCCACTGAATGTTTCATTCACTTGCTTAGCCTAGTGCCACGTATTGGTGGTGTAAAATGGAGTGGCGATCCAATGAAATACGATTCATGGATACGGCAAATATTGTATAGTTGGCAGTTCTCGATTGTATTTTTAAGCATTTGCTCACTTCGTATCAACTTGATACTGTTGAAATAGTTCTGTAAAATGTAAATGACTTCATAGTCGCATTTATAGATTTTTGCCTGCTACTATTCCTCAGATTTGTAGTGATGCTAATAGGACTCCTGTTTTTCTAAACCAGATCCAGTGCCTATTGATGGATCGGAGACGTGAAACTCAATCAATTTATTGAGTTTTAATTAAGAAAAGGAGTTTAGATGGGCTCTGTTCTAAGTGCTTCAAGCATGACTGCTAAATCGATGAATCGAAATGAGAAATCTGCAACGGATTCTAATAAGAGGGTAAAGATATCCACTTATGAGTATGGATCAAATCCGCGGATCATTCCGACTCTTCCTGATGAGCTTTCATTCCAAATCCTGGCAAGGTTACCACGTATTCATTATCTGAACTTGAAGATGGTTTCCCAAGCTTGGAAGGCTGCAATCACAAGTTGTGAACTTTCCCAGGAGAGGAAAGAGCTTGGTGTAAGCGAGGAATGGTTGTATCTGATGACCAAAGCTGAGGCAAATAAGCTTCATTGGTATGCCCTCGATCCAGTGTCTCAGAAATGGCAGAGGTTGCCTCCCATGCCGTCTTTCATCAATGAGGATGAATCCAGTGGGAGTAGTGGATCGTCTGGGTTCTGGATGTGGAATGTTGTGGGATCAAGCATTAGAATTGCTGATTTCGTGCGGGGATGGTTTTGGCGCCGGTATGGGTTGGACCAGATGCCCTTTTGTGGTTGCTCAGTGGCTGTTCTTGATGGTTGCATGTATGTCATTGGTGGGTTTTCCAAAGCTGTTGCCCTGAATTGTGTCTGGAAATATGACCCTCGTCTAAATTTGTGGCAGGAAGTAAGCCCAATGATCACTGGTCGGGCTTTCTGCAAGGCAGCATTATTGAAGGGTAAGTTATATGTAGTTGGTGGAGTGAGCAGAGGTCGGAACGGATTGCTTCCTCTCCGTTCAGCTGAAGTTTTTGATCCTAAAACTGGCCAGTGGAGTGCGCTGCCAGAAATGCCTTTTGCGAAAGCACAGGTACTCCCTACAGCTTTCTTGGCTGATGTGCTGAAGCCTATTGCCACTGGCATGACATCCTACAAGGAAAAACTATATGTTCCTCAGAGCTTGTATTCATGGCCATTCTTTTTCGATATTGGAGGTGAGATCTATGACCCAGAACTGAATTCTTGGTCAACGATGCCAGATGGTCTAGGTGACGGATGGCCAGCAAGACAAGCAGGCACCAAATTAGGTATCGTGGTCAGTGACAAACTTTTTACCTTGGAGCCTTCCAGCTCTTTGGACAGTGGCCAAATAAAAACATACGACCATGAAGAAGACACATGGGTAACTATTACACCACGGGTTCCGGTTAATGATTTCACAGATGCAGAGGCTCCTTATTTACTCGCTGGCCTTCATGGAAGGCTCCATGTTATCACGAAAGCGGCAAACAATACTGTTCAAGTTACGCAGGCTGTGGTGCAGAACAATAGAGATAACAATGCATCTGAAGAGCATGTAGTATGGACCACAGTGGCTTCTAGGGACTTTGGGGCTGCTGAACTTGTTAGCTGCCAGGTTCTTGATGTTTAGAATATGAGCTATCACTGTAGCCAACAAAACCATGTTTACAAGGAACAAACCTATAGTTAAGAAGGAAATATATATAGACTAAAGCTATGTAGATTTGTGTAAGTTGACTCAAATTGCTATAACATTGTTTCTAGGCATACGGGTGACCATGTTCAGTGTATAGTGAGTGCAGTTGTAAAGAAATTTGAGATTTTACTCGTTGAACTTTATGTACATGGTTACTACTATTACTTTCACATGGTACACGGGCCTGATGTGAGCCTTTTATCTTCTCTACAGAATTCTGGTACATAATGCCTCATATACTTTGGTATCCCTTGAACATTAGTCTCTTTTAGCATAAATTTTTGACCCTGAAATTCTGGAAAGTACTACTTGGCCGTGAATGAGTTTGTTCTCCCCAGCTGTAGTTGTACTGTCATTCTTCATGTTTTTGACCCTTTGAGTAACACCTTAAATCTACGTACCCTGTACACCGTATTTCATGTTTCAGGGCGTAAGGATCTGTACGGCACGGCTCCCTGACGGCCGAGAGGATCCGATTGTGCGCGGCTGAGTTCCAATCTTTAAGCTTGTGATCTATCGTCGTTCGTTGGTTTTGATCTATCTTATCCATAGCTTAAATCTGTGGCCGAATCCTCCTCTGACTTCTGCTTCCAGCTGCCACTACCTACCATCGCTCATGTCAACTCATAATATGTAAGAATCTCCAGGGGAAGTCAAGAAAGTAGGCGAAGCATGCACGAGAGCACTATATGGAAGTCCTAACAGATCTTGCCAAGTTGCCATCATCCTTTGTCTGGCATCAGCTTATCCCCAAAAGAAATGCCGATTACCGAGTGAGTCTGAACAAGCAAGCGTTCGTTGGCGCATGCCAATTGATCGGTGGCACTCGCACACGTAGAGGCTTCATTGTTTACTCGAGGTGGGTACATGTTAGAAGTCCAAATGCAGTGTCAGCGTAATCGTAAAATATTGCGGTCGCTTTGCTTGCGTTACGGATGAACACACACGTCTCAAAAGCGGCCTTAAGTTTTGTACAACTTGTTCAGGATGGGAGGTCATGCGTGACGAACTGGCGATGGTTCGAGAGGAAAAATGTCACTGTCATGCTCAACTTGGCCGGCATGAAATTGGAAGCTTACGCAGAATGTGAATTTTGTAGAACCAGCACTGTTCTGTTGGCATCTAGCTGGCGTGAAGATAGTTTTGCTGATATCATCATTCATTTCAGGATAAAATTAGCTGATATACTAACAAACTAGGGTGACAGAGACGTAACACTATATCAGTTTTTTAACTGATGTATTGGTTACAACTATTTGTTTATGTTCATTCGCAAATTTCATTTCTTTTTCATTCACATTCGCAAAAAAAAAAAACTATTTGTTTATGTTAAATCCGCAACGATCAGAGTGATCAAGATCCACTCTATAAAACATGTTTTTTTTTTCGATCGTTGTGCTTGATTCATCAATATTCTCAAGAAAAAAAAAGAGTTTGACTCATCCCATTAATTAATTGCCTGTTAGAAAAGTTACGAAAGGTGAACGCAAGGAGCTAGCTGTAGGTAGCTGGCGGCTCTGTAATGGCCAAGCGAGTAAGACAACGCAAGAGCCATTTCAGTGCAGTCGGTCCGGCAACAAGCTTATAATCAACCACAAAATTAAGTATACTTAGCCTCCACGTTACGTGAAAGCGTTTAATCCATGTATGTCGTGAAGCAAACAACATTCGAGCTGCCATTATCTGTGGGATTGGCCCAAATGAAGAAGAAGCAGTTATAAGCACTTTGCAGTACCTAAATGGTTGTGATTCTACGGGCCAAAATGGACGGAGAGTCCTTAATTCAGGGCGGACTTTGTACAATTTTTTTTTGTCATTTGGCGTGAGCACATTGAGTGACAAAAAATAAAATAACACGACATCAAGCGAGCAACACGCTTGATCGTAAGAAAAAAAAAAGAACGAAGTTACACAATCCCAGCAGGGAATCTGCAGCGAGGCAGTCTCCCATTTCGTGGCAATCTAAACCTGACGCTACTACTACTACTAACCATGCAAGCTAATTAACATACTTTGCACGCTAGCTCCTCTGCTTCAACAATCCCTCCCGACTTCCGTCCCGGCATGCACGGAGTCATCCATCGGCAAGGGTGGCAGAGCGGGTAGTCGAATCAAGAAGAAGCTGTACTGGCCTCCGTGGCGGAGCCTGCGCCTGCTTTGGGGTGCACCTTCTTCTTCATCAGGCCGAACAGTCCCCTGCCGCTTCCCGCGGCCTTCTTCTTCTCCCCCGGGGCAGGAGAAGAGCCACCGGCACCGCTCGTGCTCCTGGCCTCGGCCTCCTCCATCCGGCGCAGCTTCTCCTTGTAGGCGTTCTTGAGCACGTACGCCTCCACGAAGTCGCCTCCGATCATGGACGCCATTGCTGCTGCTTCTGATCTTCAACCTCTTTTCTCACCAACCAACTGAACCGAACCGAACCGAACAGACGCTTTTCCTCCTCTTCTCACCCAGGAAAGCTGCTCGAAGTAGTAGCTCTGCCGGGCGCTTCTCGTGAGCTATGAGCAGGGCTCGAGGTGCGTGCCCCGTTTTATAGGCGGCAACTAGGGGGACCTGCTGGTTGGTCAGCTGGGGCGTAGACTTGGCACGCAAGCTGAAGCGAAAGAAACGGACAAGGGACGAAGAATCTGGGGTTGCGTGGGCCGCGCGGAAGCTAATCTGGACACGAGGTGCGCGAGCCGCTTCAGCCCGCGCGCATGTCACGCGTGACGCACCGGCGCCTCTCCCGTGCGCGCGCCGAGCGAAGGTCGCCGTACGTGGTTGTGGGATTTGAGAGCGCGTGTGTCTGTCTCCGGTCCCGGCAGGCGTGCGCGCAGTCGCGGGATCGCGACGGGGGTTGACTCACGGCTCGGCCCGGGCCCGGTGCTTTCGTTCGGGTCGGGAGATGGTGGTGGTGGATGGAGCACGTGAAATTTCGGGGGTGAGTTCCCGCTCGCGCGCTCGGCCGTTGATAGGTGGGAAGCAAGAAGCACCCTCTGTCTGCTGGAGTTCAGTTCACGCAGCTCGGTCTCCGAACCACCGTGGAAGATGCGGCGACCGCTCGTGGAACGGCCTCCTCGTTAAAACTAGCGCGCGGTTGGACTTGGATCAAGTGTCAAAGGTGCACGTGCCTTCTCTATTCATGTATAGCAGCCTGCTCTGCAAATTCCAGGACAGGGGAGCCTGCTCTGCAAATTCCAGTGTATGATAGAAGTTGCAGACAGGGTTGTCAAGTAGCAAGTGCAGATGACTCCGCATTATTATTCTTAACCGAATTGCAAAATTCTAGATATTCGCAACTAAACAAGGCATATCTGTCATGGCAACACTGAGAATGCGTCTTCCCGTTGGATAACAACCTACCTCTGGTCGATTGGTGGTTACTCACTCTGTTTTTAAATTATTGTCACCGTGAATTTTTTTAGTTACGTTTGATCATTCTTTTATTTATTTTTTTAAAATTAATCATATATTATTTTGTTATGTTGTGTTTTATCACTAAATAAACTTGAAACATAACTTATAATTTTACATATTTGAGCTAATATTTTGAATAGACAAATGATCAAACATAACTAACAAAATCAATGGGCCTAAAAAAAAACTAACAAAATCAATGGCAACAACAATTTAAAAATGAGAGAGTACATTTGAGATCACTGCAGCAGCGAAACGCAAGGGCCTCGACACTTTGGTTGCCATTGTCATCTGGCAGTCAGGAGAAGTGAACGCGTCTGCGCCAGAGTGAACGCTTTGGTGCGCGGCGGGAGCCAAGAAACTAGGTGGGAGTACCTTAATTTGCGAGTAGTCAGCTGCCGTGTGCTTGGCCGCCTGGTCGGTGACCAATCACTGCCGTTGTAATGCTCTTGCGTAAAAAAAATCAACAAGGAAATACAATATGAATTCAGAGAGAAACATTTCTGATTAGAAGGTGCCTCAATGATACAATTAACTTTGGTCTTTTGCCGTTTAAAGTAAGACAAAACAAAATAGAGGAAACAATATATTGGTGCTGTTCTTCGCATACACAGCAGCATGTCTATAAAGTACAATTATATTGGTATCTCATGACTTATTGTATACACAGCAGCATGTTATACACAGCAGCATGTCTTTATATTTCGACTCCCTGAGATCAATCAGTATGAGCTCAAGCGGTTAGGCTATTCCTTTGATGTCAAATGGTATGAGCTTTTCGTAGCCATTCGTGCTGCACCCATTTGGGCTACTGTAGATATACTTAGAGTGACTCTTCTCTAGGAGCTTGATTATATGCTCTTCCAGGTCCTCGTCTTTGTTGCGTCTTTTGATAGTATTCCTTTCGCTATTTGTCACAATGATGACTTCTTCTTTGTATGTTGCAAGCAAATTAGCTACGACAGTGTTCATCTTGTACTTGTTCAGGGCCATGTCTGCTTTCTGAACAAGAATGTCTGAATCTGTCTCCAGCTGCCATTTAATTTAGAAACAGTTAAGAACTGAAATATTGCCTTAAGCCAGAAGTTGTTCAGTGCGGTGTAATTCATTCTTCCATATGGTATCAAAAACCTCGTAGACCATTTCCCATTCCCTATCCCAATCTTCATTTCCCATTTGCCAAACGGCACCTTAGGCAAACTGACCTTGAATGATATGCAAAAGGCCATGGGGGCCCATTGGTTTCTCAACACGGAAAGCATTTTTGGGACCTGATTGAGCCTCATGTCCAGGGGACCTCCGGCTGACTGAATCTTATGTTTTGCCTGCAAAAGCATAGAATTCAATGTTAACCATCTACGGAACTTCCGGTAAAGCATGATAAAACAATGTCAGACGAGGCCTTCATCAGGAAACACATGTCCTGATAAAATCATACCATGCTATCCCATGGAACATAGAAGTCAGACACAGCTGCAGCAAGATAGAACATTCCGTAGAGGCCCACAGAGCTCATAGATGTAGCCACCATCTTCAATAACTGTAATTAAGTGTTGTGTGATAGATGTTGTTCAATTTTTTTTTATTCCCTTGTTACTCAAAATAATAAATTAATTGTGCAGGACCTGAAGATATTCAAATATTGTTGTGAATGGGATTTTCAGCAGTGTGCCCCCTTCAATAGCCTGCGTGCAATTCCCTGTCAGTCATTTCAGGTATGCCAGTGTGCAACTGTCTAATGATATAACCAGCATAACTTATACCTTGCTATACTCCCCAACTGCTTTCTTTACCACCGTTGCGTGGGACTCAATCACTGATAAAAAGAATATATTTTATCACAGTAAGGTAAGGTAGATAAAAATAAAATCATCTCATCCACACAATAAGCTGCAAAATTTACCAACCTTGAACCTTTGATTCTGTATTGACATCAAAGAATTTGAGAAATGTATCATCAGGCAGGAACCTAGAGTAAGGCTGGCAGCTCCCTCTGCACATGTAAATAGCCGCATAGTATATAAATTATTCTCTCAGTAAAAATTTACCCCAGGTTATTTATGAAGAACAAACATTCTTAAGTATTTAGGTACTGAACAATTAACAGAACTGTAAGGGATAAAATTTAGTTGCTGGCTGCTGCTCTAAAAAGCAGCAGGTAGCCTGGTATATTACCGTCGATGTAGGAAGATGACTGCATAACCAGCCTTTAAGAAATACCTGTATCATCAAAGGAAAAATGAAATCAATATATTGGGCTCCATATATATCAATCTTGTACTATAACAGAGACTACGCAAGGTCAGTGCCATTAAGAGACAGCTATCAGAATCAACAAGTGGAAGTTCAATCCATCTCAAAGAAAAAAAAATCCATACAGGTACGAATAAAAAATAAGAGGTATGCAAAGTATGATCACTCAAGTACCAAAAGAAAATGAGACGCCTGGTCACTGATATAGTTCTTCAACCGACAGCGTACATTCATGTTTTAAACGCGCAAAAGTACAGTAATAATAACTTTGAGATCGTGATGGCAAACATTGAAAAGTTTGAGACTCCTTGAGCTCACCCGAAGACACCATATATAGAGCAATTAGTCCAAATCCATCACTCAGTCAGGCCTATTCCTAGGTAAACAAACTAGCTAGGAGTACTGTATTTGTCTGGTATAAGTTATTTATTTTTTAAAAAAACAGAAATCTATTATTACAGATCCTAATGGGTCCTGAATTTCATAAAAAGAATGTTTGGAACACGCTTTCAAACGGGCCCATCGCCTTAAGGAGTGCACGTGTACAAGCTTTAGGGGGACCAGCTACACATGCATCTCAATGTAAGTGTACTTTCGATCTAAGATGAAAATGATGCGAGTGACGTTCTTCACTATGAGGAACAAAGCACGGGAAGAGCATGTCATAGAAAGAAGAAGGCGGTAAGTTACTCGGTGGACGCCGCGCCGCGGTGGCCGGAGCTGAAGTTGTCGATGTAGCGCACGCAGCGCTGCTCCAGCGGCACCGTCGTGCCGCCCGACGTGACGCACACGATCCTCCGCCGCTCGCCGCCGTCTGCTGCACGCGCATCGCAACACGGCACGGGTTAGCCCCAACCCTCAGGTGTTCGACGAAATGACTGGTGATGGATGGACGCATGCGCAGCAGTGCGGTGGGGCCCTGCTGCGAAGGAACGCATCGGTCCATTACCTTGTGAAGCGTGGGAAGAGTTGCGCGCGATGAACTCGTGCAGCCTCGCGGCGACGTCGTCGGCGTCGCGGAGCGGCGGCGCGGTGGCGAAGAAGGATTCGGTGTCCTCAACCGCGGCGACCATCGTGGCGATGAGCTCGATCACTTCTCTCTCCCGCGGCGGTTTGATTGATGAATCGTCGAGTGGCGCGGGGGAGTATTTAAAGGGGCGGGAAACTGCCCCGGCCGCGGTTGGCGGTTGCTCTTCTTGGATCCTGTCCCCAACCTCCATCGGCAAGCGTAGTTTAAATCCAATCCAAGATTCGTGTCGTGTCCGAGTCCGCTCCGCTTGACGCCGCGATGAGGCGAACTCGCGGCAAACCAAATCACGGCCGAGTCGAGGACTCGTGGTTGGCGTGGGCATTACGCCCAACCACTTGAACCCTCTATTAACTCCTAACTAACAGGGGTTGGTTAAACTAGCGGGGCCTCACCGCCGTGATCATCCACGTCCTAGTCGGCCGGGACCACACTGCCCGCGGTGGCGCCGCGCCATTCGCTCGCGGGGACGAACTTTTCCCCTGGAGGGGCCCGAGCTACTTAAAACCGACGCATTTTTTTGTAGGTCTCGCGCGGCGGGCGATGGAGTCCGGAGACCGGGGGATTATCCATCCATCAAGCGCCTGCGTTTCTAGTTGAGAGTAAGTGGCAGTACGTTCCTGCCTTCCTGGCTTAAGCTAGCTAGCACACAATAGCGGGATGAGGAACTACTCCACTTAGCCAGGTCCACGGGTTGGACGGCGTAATTAAGCAGAGCTGAGATTAATCAATCGATCGTGCAGCAACATGCTGTCAGGCGTGGTCATTCTTTCGATCCGTCATGCCATTGCCATTAATCTTCTGCATGGCCCGGCTGCTGGTGCCCATGCCCATGGAAGGCATCGTGGAGGACCGCTTGCACGGCCGGCTTGTAGTGCGGGCGTGTGGCTCGATCGGTAGTTGGAGCTGGTACCTGCCATCCGCCAGTACACCGAGCGAGGGATGGAAGCAATTATTCGGTTAACTACTGCAACGCCAACTCAAACCCGTACTAGTAGCAAAGTTCACTGGAACAGGCATGTAGCTCCTGCTCATCGATCGCGCGGGTCACAGGGTTGAAGCGCCAAAAATGATCTGGGCCATCAACGGCACAAAAATTAGAGTGTGAGCACTTATCTACGAGCTGCGGCAATTGGACCCATGGGCTATACCGTGCGCGGCCGGGGTCGGCCTTGTCCGAGGCGCCAATTGCAACATTTGGAGGTCCTGTTGTCCGAGGCGCCAATTGCAACATTTGGAGGTCCTGTTGTCCGAGGCGCCAATCCGGCAGTGTTTCTCTATTTCCACAGATTCCAGACGGCATAGATGACGATCTAGATCAAACTTTGATTTGATCTCATAGCTGCCAAGAGAGTGCCACCACTACTTGCTGAATCTGCTACATAGGTGTGGTACATTGAAGAATGTTGAAACTGTATCCAAGTTGCAAGTACGGTTCATATATTCGATGGTCCACAGATGTACTAAGTAGTTTTTAGTGTTTCACTCATCATTGAGTTTCCACAACATATTTTGCAGATTGAACCTTTACCGCGATCTCGCGTTTGCGGAGGTCCCTCCAAAAGTGCGTGCACGGCACCGTCGACTCCTAGGACAAACACCAGAGAACATAGCAGCACGCCGTTGTCATGCTACAAGCCTACAAAGCCACGGCAGCTGAACATCAAGTTCGACGTGGATATTGTATGGACTCGCGGTTTACCAAGAAGAATAAATGACTGCGCCTAGAGAAAGTAAAAGAAAAAACAAAGGGGCAAAAGATAACTTTGGACTTGAGTAAAAAACAACAACAAATAAAAAAAAAAAGAGATCCGAATTAAACCGGGGTTTTGAACCCGACGTGAATCGAACACGCAACCTTCTGATCTGGAGTCAGACGCGCTACCATTGCGCCACGGATCCGGCGGTGATGACTGATGTATAAAAACATATAAATTCGTTTAGTTAAAATAGAATCTTACCATCCCTCCTGTCGAACAACTTGGCGAATCGGAACAAAATCTCCCCAGAAAGGACGAACCCCAACCGAAACGTCAGAAAGGAACTAAACAAACATGAAACAAAGCACATTTAGCACAACGGACAAATAAAATGAACTAGAGGCCTCAAAGCTTTCCACGAAGCACCCTTCCTTCCATCTGGGACCCACCACCGCCTCACCTCTGCCCAATCACCGGCCTCCAAGTCAGATGGGCTCATCCTCCGTGCTTTCCACGTGGCTCCTCCACCACCACCTCCCTCCTCGCCCTTCCCGCTTCCCTGCGCCCCTCGCCCACTCCCTCCTCCTCCGGCCTCCGCTCCTGGCCTCCATTTCTGATTTCTCCGCCCGCACTACGCAGGCACCGCCCAAACAGCCGCCCCTGGGACCCAAACCCTAGCTACTCCCCGCGCCATGTCCGTCGCGGCGGCGGCGGCCTTCCTCGTCGCCTCCACCTCTCTCTCCGTCCCCGACCACCTCCGCCTCCGCCGCTTCCGCCTCCACCCCCGCCCCTCGCCGCAGCTAGCGCGCTTCCACCGCCGATCGCGGGGCGACCTCGTGCGCGCTGTTCTCGAAGATACCGCGCCCCCGCCGCCGGCCGAGGAGGACACCAAGCGCTACGGGCTCAACGGGAACGGGAGTGGACTCGGGTACCAGGATGCCGCTGTCGAGGCCACACTCGTCTCCAACGGAAACGGAAACAGCAGCTCGAATGGGAGCGGGAACGGCGCGGCGGTTGAGCCTGCGGCGCCGGCTACGGAGACGGCTAACGGCGCGGCGGTGAAGCCTGTGGCGTCGAGTACGGCGAGCAGCGTGGCCTTGGTTACTGTCTCGCCTGGGGAGAACGAGACGAGGAGGAAGGAGAGGGTGGAGGAGATCGGTCGGGAGGATGCCTGGTTCAAGCAGAACAACGGGCAGGGCCCCTTGCCTCAGGTGAGTCTGTGTAATTAGCATCTTCATTTGGTGTCCAATTCCATTTCTATGTGAGTGTTGCTTTGACTGAAGCTAGAGCGTAGCTTGACTTCGGTGACATCAATGTAAGTGGGGTCCAAGACCTGTGTGGCTTTACTCTAATTAGAGTGAAGCTAAATTTAGGTACGAGCATAGTGGCAGCATAATAGTAACATTTATTCAGAAAGTAGGCTCTAGCAGAGGAAAAGCATCAGGACGATCTGTTAGTTTTGTATCGTGTCAGGTTGTGTAGATGGTATACAGACCCAGCATCACTGTTAGCCTCTGAGGTTGGCAGAATGATTTCCCACAATGCACAATTTGGCAACCAAATTCATAGTGTTGTTCATTTGATATTTGTTGAAGATAGTATATGCTGTATCTTTTACTGTTGCCATTTTCCGTTTTTGAGTTGAACAACTGAATCTTGCAGGTATCTGTTGCCCCGGGTGGTCGCTGGAATCGATTTAAAACTTATTCGACAATTCAAAGAACACTTGAGATATGGGGCTTTGTTCTTACATTTATATTCAAGTCTTGGCTCAACAACCAGAAGTTCACCTATAGAGGTTAGTAACTAGCAGAGCAGGAAGAAACATACCCTATATCTACAGGTCATGAATTTCTTTTGTCTTGTCTGCATTTTATTCTCTCATTTTTTTTGTTACAGTCTATTTGGAAATGTTGACATAACTTGGGGTTGGGGTCAGTTTTTCTTTTAGTGAATGCAGTTGAATAAAATCCATTATGTACACCGGATTGTTTTGCATATTAGCCAACAAAATGGATGTGCATCTCTTACCCTTAAACAAACATAATGTTGTTCATAGATGTTTCGAGGTTTCGTATGTTTTTGCACTCGGGCATGAATGCTGAATGCATGATACATTCTTGATATTGAAGAATTATCTAGATGTTTGCATCAAAACTGTATACCTTCACTAAAATTTAAGGTAACATCTTCAGGGGGGATGACGGAAGAGAAAAAGAAAATGAAGAGGAAAGTTCTTGCCAAGTGGCTGAAAGAGAGTATTTTGAGATTAGGCCCCACATTTATCAAATTAGGTCAGCAATTCTCCACCAGAGTGGATATTCTTCCACAGGAGTATGTGGATCAGTTATCTGAGTTACAGGTTTGTGTCTTGAGCCTTGTTTATATCATTGGCATGCTCCAATGCTTTTGCAAAATGAAATTGCAGGCCAGGCTGGCTATTTATTACTACCTTCGTTCTTAAATTGATGTCGCATTGACATTTTAAGATACGTTTGACCGTTCGTCTTATTCAAAAAAAAGTTTAAAAATTATCACATATTTTGTTATGATTTGTTTTATCACTAAAGAAATTTGAAACATAACTCATAATTTTGTTGAGCTAATATTTTGAATAAGACGAATGGTCAAACGTAACTCAAAAAGTCAATGGCGACATCAATTTAAGAACGGAGGGAGTAGGTGTAGATCTCCATGCAGTCAATGCTTTTTATAGGAATGGTGTACTCTAATGTTAAACGTAATTTGACCACTCCCTAACAAATCTACTTTTTAAGTATGCATTAAAAATAGTTCAGTTTACTAGATCAGTCTACTGGATAACATCAACGTACTCAGCTCAAGCAGATTAGCATTTATCAGCGACTCAGTGCCCATTGTGAAGGAAGAAAATAGCTGTTAAGTGTTGTCTGTTAAAAATATTTTGATAATTTATTTTAGGTTTTGCTAATTGACATCTCTATGTTTGTTATGATGCAAGTATCGAACTATTGTCTCTCTTGCAGGATCAAGTTCCTCCATTTCCTTCGGAGACAGCTGTAAAAATTGTCGAAGAAGAACTGGGAGCATCTGTGAATGAGATATTTGATCGATTTGATTTTGAACCAATAGCTGCTGCTAGCCTCGGTAATAAACTTGTAGTCTATATTTGTGGAATGAGACTAAGTTAAGCTATTTTAGTAAGCAACGACACTATAACAATCTATCCCTTTCTGGCAGGCCAGGTTCATCGGGCACGCCTGAAGGGCCAAGAAGTTGTGATCAAAGTGCAAAGACCTGGTTTGAAGGAGCTATTTGATATTGACCTGAAGAATTTAAGAGTAGGTTATTTTACTATTTATATTCAGATGACATACCATGATTTTATTATGATAATTATCCATTAGAAATAAAACTAGTATGTTACACCTGCTAAAATATGCATTCATTTTTTTACCATTTGCTAATGAGTTAACTGATTCTTTTCTAGGTAATAGCTGAGTACCTTCAGAAAGTGGATCCAAAGTCAGATGGTGCCAAAAGAGACTGGGTTGCCATCTATGATGAGTGTGCAACTGTTTTATACCAGGTAACTTAATTTTATGAGTATCTTTTATTCTTTACTACAGTTATTCTGTTTCATCTGATTCTTATCAAAATCATTAGGTTTCTGAAACATCGCCTGTTCTATGGTAAGCCATTTTGATAAATCTATCACTTACATAGACACCTGACCATAATCAAATTGTGAAAGTACTGAGAATCTGAGGTCATTTGATAAATAAGCAGAGTTATCTGGGTTGTCGGGCTCAGGCATGGTTTGAGAGTTGAGAGATTGTAGTGGCACTATTCTATTTTAATAGTCCGTTTCATCTTGTTCTCCCTGTCTCTGAGTGATCGATTCTTTCGGTCACTCAATTCAATTTTGGTGTTTCTGCTGGTGAAGAAAGTGTTTTTTTTTTTGCATCAAATGGATTAATTATATCATGTCTGTTTTCAGGAAATAGATTATACAAAAGAAGCATTTAATGCAGAAAAATTTTCTGAGAACTTCAAGAAATTGGATTACGTGAAGGTTCCTGAAATTTACTGGGAGTATACCACACCTCAGGTTTCTTCTAGACCAAAACTTCTAAAACTGATTCAAAAGTAGCAAGGAATGTTAAATAGCAATTTAAGTTTTTTTGTTCATTGTTGCAGGTTTTAACAATGGAATATGTCCCAGGAATCAAAATTAACAGGATAAAGCAATTGGATACGTTAGGAGTCGATCGGAAAAGGTATGTACTTCAGTGCTGTATCATGATCAGCCATGGTCTCAAATTATGTGCTAACTGACAGTGGTTGTTTCTGTTTCCAACATGAATATCTTTCAGACTAGGCCGGTATGCTGTTGAGTCCTACCTTGAGCAGATCTTATCCCATGGATTCTTTCATGCTGACCCGGTTAGTCCTAATGTGCATTGTCCACAACCACTACTACAGCGTGCATCCCATTATTTTTGTCTCAAACAAGCAGAATTGCACGTCATTACATTACGATAGAAAATAATTTTCAAATACGGCACACACCTCACACACAATTTCTTGGGTTGTATATTTCCTTGAGGTTATTTCTCATATTCATATCATTTCTACTCTTGCATTAGCTTGTATTCGATTTATGAGGTCAATTTTGTCCCAAGTTCTGATGTTTATGCTTTGTCATGTACCCTTCAGCCAGCTGCTAGCCTGTGCATGCTTAGCTTGTTAAAAGTTCTCTAACCTTGGCAGCTTTACTGTCTGCAAATTTATGTTCGATTCATCCATTGTGCATTAGCCATAGACTTAAGTTCAATGCATTATTATCTCTGATGCATAGAGTTCATGAGACTGAATCTATTGTGTTTGTTTGCTTTTTTGCCGTATCTCGAATAGATGCAATTATAGCCTGTATTACGTAGTGAAAAGCTAATTTTTGTTTTCTCTACAGCATCCAGGGAATATCGCTGTTGATGATGTCAATGGTGGGAGGCTTATCTTCTATGACTTCGGAATGATGGGAAGGTTGCAAATGATATCTTTGATTCACATATGCTTCTATTTGAGATGAAGTTGTTGCTACTTTTCTTTTCTTGAATAGCCAGCATGGTTAATCTTAAACAGTCTTCGTTCTTCATACATGCAGTATCAGCCCAAATATCCGGGAAGGATTGCTCGAAGCATTCTATGGAGTTTATGAAAAGGATCCTGATAAAGTAAGTTTTTCTGGGCATATGGCCTGGTGAAAGAATTTAGACACTGAAGTTGTGGTGAAAGATGAACTTGGTATGCCTGCAGGTGCTTCAAGCAATGGTTCAAATGGGCGTGCTTGTTCCAACTGGGGATATGACTGCTGTAAGAAGAACAGCTCAATTTTTCCTTAATAGGTAGTTACCTTTTCCTGAGAAGATGCTCTTTGATTGTTGCTTGTATATACAGTTTATTAAATGTGATGACCAGCTAACTTTGTTCTGATTATCTATTTCTTATAGCTTTCAAGAGCGCCTTGCAGCCCAAAGGAAAGAGAGAGAGATGGCAACTGCAGAACTGGGATTTAAACAGCAATTAAGCAAGGAGGAGAAGTTCGAAAAGAAGAAGCAGAGGCTTGCAGCAATTGGTAATGGATCAATGGTTACAACTGTCAAAGGACATGATGGACGGGAACATTCTGAAGTGCATGAAATTTTACTATAATTTATTTGTGTTTACTCGAATTAAATTTTGCAGGAGAGGATCTTTTGTCAATTGCTGCTGATCAACCATTCCGGTTTCCTGCCACCTTTACATTTGTGGTTAGAGCATTCTCAGGTCTGAATATCTGATTCTCCAGATGTTTTTCACGAAAATAGTTTTGTAATACTGACATGGTTCCTCATGCTTTTTCCACTCTGCAGTTCTAGATGGTATTGGGAAAGGCCTTGATCCTAGGTTTGATATTACAGAGATTGCTAGGCCGTGAGTACACTTTCTCCATTACTAGCATTCCATACATCTGTTAAACTTGCCATGTGCACATCTTTGTCTGTATCACTCTTACTTTGCTTATAGTTTTCAACTCTAGGTCTGAGTCTGGCTTGATACATCTGTTAAACTTGCCAGATATGCCATGGAATTGCTACGGTTTAATGAAGCTGGTGTTGAAGTTGTTGTAAAGGTAACATTAAACATTTGTACCATATTTGATTTGTGGAGTGAGGTGAATGATGGATCATCTCAGTTCTCTTTTTTGGTTTGATTCACGTAACTTTAAGTTTTGATCTGCGGACTAGTTGATCCATCACCATCTCATTCCTCATAAACACGTCTGTTACAAACATGAGAACGGAGTCATCCCATCATAGGATGATCTCATGATAGGTCATTACATCTAGGATCAAGTGACTCAAACCGAACGAGCCTCAGATGTTATGGATAGGATAACTATCATATAGATAGGTTTGGATGAGTGTTAAAGTGCCTCTGATTGCCTTTTACAATGCTTCAGGATGCAAAGAAGAGATGGGAAAGGCAGTCCCGCGCATTTTACAATTTGTTCCGGCAACCTGACAGAGTTGAAAAGCTTGCACAAATCATTGAGCGCTTGGTAAGTACAACATTTTTAATACAATGTTTTGTGGTTCATTTGTGTTATTTACGAGCCTTTCGAAAATGATTGTCATTGAACTTGATCGGTTTCATATTACAGGAGCAAGGTGATCTGAAGCTTCGTGTCAGAACATTGGAATCAGAAAGAGCGTTTCAAAGAGTTGCTGCTGTACAGAAAACAATTGGATATGTGAGTTCAGAATTATTAATGAATCTTTTAACGCTTTGCTTTGTTACTTCTTCTCAAATATGAAGAGAAAAGGGCAAGTTGAGTGCTGGATGATGCCGAGTTCATGCAAATTCAGTTAGATCATGCTTAATCTATTCGTATTAACAGAGCAAGAAAGCTTGACCAACTGGAACAGCACATTCACCATGATATTGTTTTCTTTCTTTGAATATGTGCTTAAATATATATATCATCATAAAATGTCCTTAAATGGTGCTATCTGTCGTTCAGGGAATTGCTGCTGGTAGTTTGGCGAATCTTGCTACCATTTTGTATTTCAATTCGATCCGGGTGAGTTTCCAAAAGAGCCGGGTATACATTTCATCAAATTATTGGCAAGCATTTGTCTCACCAAGTTTTCAACTAACAATTGCAGACACCAGCAACCATTGCGTACTCCCTTTGTGCATTCTTCGGTCTGCAAGTTCTGGTTGGTCTGCTCAAGGTGAAGAAATTGGATCGACAGGAGAAATTGATAACTGGCACGGCCTGAGCTCTGAGGTCCTTGTGAATTTGTGAGAACTGACCCATCATTTATCAGTGTTGGCCATTGTCGTCATCGTCATCGTCTCTTCCTTTCTTTTTTTTTTCTCTGTTGCACAATTTTACCCCCACTTGATGTAGCATAGCCACGGACACCAGTGTATGATATAGCTGTATGTGAAACGGAGTAATAGATAACGATGTACATAGTGTATAATAGATATTTCAACATGCCATTCTCCATGGTGTAACAGACGAAGATTTTGTTTCACATGATAGTTCCGGTGAATATAGATTTGGAACATGGTGTGAATGATAAATGTGGCACTTATTCCCTACAATACATAAAAAGAGATGTAGCAATGCGTTTCAAGCGCTGTCTCCAGCGGATGTGTGTGTGAATTGATCTGTTGAGATGGAGGACCTGTCTGGACTGTCCAGTTCGGTTGAGCATCGGACTCGACTCCCCTTGTTCAAAGCACAAGCCTGTATCTTGGATGCGGCAGACGCCGGCCGGAGATGCAGTCCTCTTTTTCCGGCAAAGAGCAGCCATCACCATGGATTGCTGCTACTGGGGCAGAGCTCTACTTGCCTGCAACCGCCGCACCTGTTCTGTTGTCTCGCATAAACATCCCGAGCACCTCCCTCCGCCGAATCCATGTCGCTCAGCACATCCACGATTTTTTTTTTAAAAAAAATTACAGTACGCAGAAAGAACAATTTATGGCAAAAAGTACCACGGTTGTGCATGTACATTGGCACCCCCGCTACAGCACCCACCACTAAAACAATGTTTCAGAAATTCACCTCAAATATACCAATTTCACCTTAACAATGTAACTGCATCCTACCCCAACTTCTGAGGCTATGGAGGAAACCAAAAGAATACCATCCCTTGAAACTGTCCCTAACAAGACCAAAGCTACATTTCATATACACATGCAACAATTAGACTGAATCTGCCAATTAAGTTCTGATTTTGCTCGAATCCGATTCGTTGTTTGGCGCCTTTCAGGCTATCACCTTGGGCCAGAGAGTTCCACCGCACGAAGGTTATATGTGGAATCGACGATCCAGTCGTTGCGGAGAGGGGCCAACTCAGCCTCCTGCCTCACCACCTCCACCTTCTGCCATTCATCCCATCTCTCTGCCAAGCCATCCCCTTCAAGCATCCTCACCACCTCTGACATCTTGGGACGGTCCAACGGGGAGCCCTGTGTACAGAGTAGCGCCACCTGGATCAGGTTCTCCACCTCTGTCTCTTGGTAGTTGTTCTGCAGATCTGGGTCCACCAACATCTCAACCTTTTTCTCCTTCAACAATCCTTTCACCTACAAGATGCCAATTGGAATTATTCATTTTTTGCCAGCTATGTCTTTCATCAATTCAACATATTTTTATAATGCATGAGGCATATGGCAGAGCAACTGATTGTGCATTAACATGTTCTAGGTATGATTGGTGTTCCCTGGAGGGCAAACTACTAAATTGTGCACGACCTCTATTTAAGAGGGAATGGTTAAGGGCACTTCATGATTGCAGATGTTAGCTTATACAGCAATCGTTACTAAAACAAACTAGTGAAGTATAGCACAGACAGCGAGGCAGTAAAATAAAATAAAAGCATGAGCTGTAGTGGGGTATTACTGTAGGCTCACTAATGAGGAAAAAAAATTACCCAGTCAAGCAGCATAACATCATCATCATTTGCAAGACGAGCAAGATCAAATGCCCTCTGCCCAGTAATAAGCTCCAGAAGCATGATCCCGTAGCCAAAAACATCAGTCTTTTCAGAGGACTTCCCAGTGGAAAGGTACTCAGGAGCAATGTGTCCAATTGTTCCACGAACAGCGGTTGTTACGTGTGTATCCTTGTAGTCCATAAGTTTTGCGAGACCAAAATCACCCACAACTGCCTCGAAGTCCTCGTCTAAAAGAATATTGGCTGCTTTGACATCACGATGGATGATCTTTGGATCACAGTGGTCGTGCAAGTAAGAAAGTCCTCTTGCAGATCCCAATGCAATCCGTCTTCTTGTATCCCAGTCAAGTGGTGGTTCAGATGGCTGGCGCTCTATAATCAAATCAATACAGTTAATGAGAACAGGAAGCATAAAGGCGCTATTCTGATTGTTTAAATGCCTGTGGCAGCCATATTTAGGATACTACTATGATAACAAGGATGGACAAAGTACCTCGTAAACGTGATGCTACACTCCCGTTAACCATGTATGGATAGACTAGTAATCGTTCTGTAGGCGTCATACAGAAACCGCGAAGTCGGAGAAGATTCCTGTGCACTGCCATGCTAATCATCTCCACTTCTGTCTGAAACTGCAGCTCACCACCAGGTGTGCGCTCCTCTTTTAGCCTTTTCACTGCTACCAATGAACCATCAGCGAGCCTTCCCTTGTATACTTTTCCAAAACCACCTCTTCCTAAAATGTTCTTATTGCTGAAATTATCAGTTGCAACTTGAAGCTCCCGCAGTGAAAACTTTTTAAGCTGACCAAGATGAACTTCTGGATCCTCCTCAGCTGAAGAAAAAGGGACAGCAGATGAATATACAGGTAATATGTATGACACAAAAAAAGTACAACATATGATGCAGACCAGGCACATCGAAGAAATGCTCTTCAGGTTTACGACGACGCCACATTGCAAATGCAATTGCAGGAACAGCAAAAACCAATGCTGCACCAGCAGCAACTCCTCCAGCGATTGCTCCAGTGCTAGAGGCACCTAATAGAAGAGATATAAATCCACAAAGAGCATCCAGCAAGATTTCTGAAGTTTTCTAATGCGTTGATGAGACTAAATTCACTTAGATTAAAAACCTACCTGTTGATTGAGTTGGAGGAGATGGAGGATTGTATGGAGGAGGTGGTGAAAACGGAGGAGCCCCAGGGCAGGGCTTTGAAGTACCAGGACCACAAAGAAGTGGATTGTTCTGAAAACTGTAACAACGATGTAATATTTATCATCCACTCTGAATAAATAGTAAGTCTAATCATCATACAATTGTCCAGATCCAGATACAAGACCTTATAGGGGTGAAGAGTGAAAAGGAGCCAGTAGATGGAACTGCTCCAGAGAGGTTGTTGTTTGAGAGATCCCTGCGTATCATAATATTTACATATTCATCCAACACGCAAAAAAATATATATATATCAAGAGAACATTAGTGCACGTGCTACTTACAGGACTTGAAGAGTGGTGATATTGGTCAAGGACATAGGAATTTGACCAGACAAACTGTTGTTGTTAAGACGGCTATCCTTGCAAGAAGGCACATAAACAAATAAATATTTGTGACTATATCGAAATATAAAAGAACAGGACTGGGTGTAATAAATAAACAAAATGAGTACTCTTACAGGAAGCGCAGCTTCAATAGATTCCCCAGACTGTCAGGGATATTGCCAGAGAAGTTGTTCATATACAGATCCAAACTGACAAGGTTAGTTAGGTTGCCCAGTTCAGGGGGTATTGTCCCGCTTATGTTGTTGCTGTAAAGCTCCCTATTACAATACAACAATAGATCAGTCAGATGTAAAGGAATACATTTCAAAATGGGGCCATGTATGCTGCAACTAACAAACAGAGTAAGGAGTAAATTTAATGGAACGAATTTTTAAGATTCATCAACTTCTACATGAACTTATTGCATACTGATCAGCCACATCTTGAAACAACTATGACGAGGATCTACTCAAGAGATAGCTAATGCAAATCTTGAAACAATTCACAAAACCAGCAAATATAAACTTACAAATATTGGAGATTTTTCAGCTGGCCAAGCTGAGGCACTAGGACACCAGATAACTGTGCATTTCCAAGGTCACTGAGAAAACGAATAATTTAGAATCAAATATCCACGAGACCATGAAATGCATATGTAAATTGTAGTTTTCTTATCGACTTACACTCTGATTACACTGTTATCATTGTTACAAGTGACATGGAACCATGTACAGGGATTAACAAGAGTGGGGTCCCAACTCTGCAACACATTGTTAGCATCTCTCAAGCTTTGGCGCAGGCTGTACAAAGCATCACCTATGGACAAAAGTTACCAATACCATAATCATCAGCAAGTGTATTCGCAGTTAAGATGAATAGTTGAATACAGAAGAAAGTTTATGAACAAAGTGATTGAAATTTCAAAAACACATGGCCAAAACTATGTAACTGGAAGCTCCTAAACAGTAAATAGACTATTTAATCAAATCGGCCCATCAATTTTTACTATCACACAGTATCTGGTCTTCTTCTATTTATGGTATACCATTGGGAAGCATTACCTGAATAGAACTATACTGTTTAATTACACGAGTAGGATACACCTCAAAGGAGGGCAACAACCAGAAAGAGACAATTTTTTACATTAACATTTAAAATTCTCAATCCAAGCATAGAACAAATCAATTAGTGCCGCCCTAAACGGCAAGATTGATAAGGCATTATTCTCCGTTTTCTTTTCTGTTTGGGTACAAAAACAAGCCAGCCTCTTGCTGCAAAATTATAGGAAGGGGACTTGATGATGGACTAAACGCCCAGCCAGGAAAAACTATGATAAAGCGAACAACTAAATGGAGCGCAAAAAATTCAATCTTTGTCGAGACTTTCATGTACAAGCAGCAAGAAGTCGACTAGTCGAGCATCACGACCGGGTACGAGCAGAGATACAGTCCAAGCAATACAAAGTACTACTTGTACAAGCTAAGCATGAATTAAGCAAAGAGAAATTAAACAAAAAAAGCTCCGATGCGCTGCCCCCTGCAGTACAGATTTCAAAACCGAGCCAAACTGAACGGCACAAGGCGTACATATCAGATCAGGACAGACTCACCCTCGGTGTTGGCGACCACCCGTCCCGGCCCGACCAGCAACGCGACCGCAACGACCACCGCCCACCACCTCCCCACAGCCGCCGCCGCCATTTCTAGTCCAGCGCCAAGCGGGCCCGCAACCTCACCGACGCATGGGCGGGCTCCTATGGACCGGTGGCCCTGTGCTGCACGGCGCCACCCGATCTGCCGCCGCCGCCGCAGGTTTCTCCCTCTCTCCTGAGCTTGCTGCTCTCCCACCCCTTCTCTATCTCTGCAATGGATGGGAGATCTTTTTTTTTTTTTTCCTTTCCGCGGAGAGAACGGGAAAAGGGAGAGAGAAAAGAAGCAGGCGACGAATTTTCTGTAGCTGCCCTGCCGGAACCGAAATGAAGCGCGTGTGCGCGTGTGTATGTGTGTATGTCCCGACCTAAAATTGTTCTTCTACTCCGCGATGGGACCATCGCCTATGCTCGCGGGAGGCGGACGCCACCGTAGGAGACGCAGCCGAATCTCAATGACATGCGGGTCCCACAGGAAGATGGGACCCGCGTGGTAGTGGGTGGGTGTTGTCATGGAGGAGACTGCGAGGGAGTGCGCTTTCTGGCTTGGGGAGTGGGGTGGGTGACTTGATGGAGCAGTCAGTCAGCTAGTGGGAGGAGGAGGCGGAGCAGCCGGAGGGGCATCTGCTGACATGGCGGCCCGGGATCTCGTGGACACGGTCCTCGGTACGCCCGCCCCGTCCTCTCTCACTCACTCTCGTGATTGTGTCGCTTCGTACAGCCAGCTCAGCTGCAGGTAGTACACGCCTCGACGGGGGAACGGCCTCATCTCATGATCTTTTTTTACTGGCAAGAACGACATTGTGGTCATCATGGCTGGTGCAACTTGAAGCTTCAAGATTATGATGCTTAGTAGTAGTGGCTAACTCGTCATAATCTTGAAGCAGTCAACAAATTACTGGAGTACTATTGATAATGTAAAAACAGTATTTGCTGGAACCATGAACTCACGGCACGTTTCCATCCCAGGTCCGGTTCGTTACGCCCGGACCCCGAGAGATACGAGCCGGCACTCCAGACCAGTACGGCGAGTCCATGGATCGCCTCCCTTCTTCACTGCCGCCACCGCTCCAGGCCAAACCCAGAGCAGTCAAAACGTCCCGGCCCCGTGACACAAGGAAGAAAAACCGTGGGCCGGGTCTATCATTCCCGCGATCGCAGAAAAGCCAGCGCCGTGCCGGGCCCACCTGTCCCGCGGTCGTTTCCAACCCGCAGCCAATTGGCGGTCGCCACGCAGGGCCGGGGAAAAAGGCGTGTACCGCGTTCGGTACAAACGTGCGGTGCGTCCTCGTGCATCCCTGGGCCTTTTCTTTCCAAATCCGGTGGGCCCGCGACGGCGGCACGCCGAACGGACCCGGTCGCAACGTTTGACCGCGCCGGTGCCGGTCTACTTCTATCTAATCGCCCCGGTCGTTCCTATCAAAAAAAAAAAGGAAAAGAAAAAAAAAAGATCGCCCCGGTCGTTACCGCGGCTAACGACAAGAGCTCTCCAAGTGCATGGATTATTCTAGCAGGTGAAAATTCAGTTAGGTTAACTTTGACATTAGGGAGATCATTTTTTTAAAAAAAAACTACGTATGAGGATCAAGCGGACGTTGGAGTCGTATCATGCTTTGGACACCTTTGGATCGTAGTAGTACCAGGTGGAGAATTTTCGTTCCTGACGTGTGGAAACTGCAGTCCATAGAAGACCGTAAAAGTCAGTCAACGCTCAAGCCTTCCCCGAAAACGACGGCCGCCTTCTCACAGCCACCGCTGCAAAGGTCGAGCTCGATGGCGCGCTGATGGTGACGGGCGATGCAATATTGGGAATGAAGTCGCCGTCACCCGTGGGATGACCCAGGATTCCCGTTTGGACCAAACATGAGGGTCTCCTCACAGCCTAACAGAACTGTCAGCAACGAGCTGTTTTCTTCCTTGAGATTTTTCTTTCCCTCCGCAGCGTCCATTTCGCAACATGCGATCGAGGGAAGCTTACAAGTCGCCCAGCAGTCCACGACAAGGACCGTAACTGTGCAAGTACCTTCAAAATCCTTAAAAACGCTTAAGTACGAAGTGAACAAAATAAAGATCCCGAATCAAGCTTAAAGTACGAGAGCTAGCATGATTTTTGTGCTTCACCTTGGTAGGTGTACGGAGCAGATAAAGTGGAGTATATATTTTTTTTTTCTTCTTGAGAAGTAGGTGCGGGTTAGATGCTCGTCCAGCCTAGCTTGGATCAGGTATGTGCAAAACATATTCTGCTCCCACATGCCTGCATGCTCTAGGCACATCTTCACCAGTTCTTTTGATTATTGTTTTTCTTTTTCAGCCCACGCTTTGTTCAATCTTCGACACGACATGTTTTAGGGTTTCAGTTAACGGCAATAAAAAGTAAAAGATGATCGGGGAACGCCGTGCATGAGAACTTTTAAGCATTCTTCCCAATCACGATTATCGCATCGCATTCTGTCCCAAGTCCCAACCGCACCTGAACTCGGGACCGCATCGCATTCTCAACTCGCATTAGCCGAGACCCGATAACACAAAAAACATATTCGGCCGCGCGGCCCGCGCCGATCCGTCCGAACGCAGGCCGGCGTGTGAGCCCGATACGCATGCTGGGCTTCCTCTGGACTTGCATGCCAACCGGTTCCACAAGTTGTACTAAAAAAAAACAAAAAACCGGTTCCACAAGCTTTCGTGTTATTGGTGAGCCCAATACGCATGCTGGGCTTCCTAAGACCCAGCTCCCGCAGGCTTTCGTGTTATCTTCAGCAGAACATACGCAGCTGATTGTCCCGGTTTTGCGAACTTAAAGAGATTAAAAAATTCGCTGCTACTCCCTCCTTTTTTCAGACAAGAGTTGTAGTGCAAAATTGCACTAAAACCGTTGTCTGAACTTCATCCATAAAAGATCGGAGGGAGTAGTATGAACTTTGTTTAACCTGCTCGTTCACTCTCTCTCATTGTTCTGCACTTCTATGCTCAGACTTCGTGACATGTTTAATGGTGTGACCATATCTCCCTTCCCCTTTTTCAGTGAAACCTGAGTATGCATTTGATCTGACCAATCCGCAGAGGTTCTTCCTGAGATGAAAACTGTCATCACCATCATCAATCGGTTAAACGTCTGAAATAATCCGAGAATTCTATGCTCAGACTTCTTCCTGTGAACAAAATATTGCAAATTCTCACCAATTGACAATGCCACAACCTTAAAATGATCGCTACATTTTCTGACTTTACAACCCGAGACTTCTGAAATAAAAAAAAAAGGAGCTATTGCGTTTCTACCCCTACTTTGAACTCCAATTGCGTTTTTACCCCTGCTTTTCACCGTTTGCGAATATGCCCCTGCTTTTTGAAAATGAAGCTTCCGTCTGCCCCTCCTTTTGACATCCGTTAGGCCAGCCCGAATTGAAGATTAAAAAAAATGGAAAAACGATTCAGAAAATAGAAGAAGACCATAGTACCCTTGTCCCCAACTCACTTAGCCAGGCCAGCACGACTCTTCTTCTCGGTCTCTCTCCCGACACCCCTCTCTCTGTTCTCTCCCTTGCCAAAGCTCCCCAAACCCTAACCCTAGGGTGCTCGAACCATGGAGGCGGGTGGGTAGCTGTTGTGCGCCGCCGCAAGGGTAGCTGCTGTGCGCCGCCGCGTAGGAGCGCGCGCGCACAGGAGGGCGTTGCGGGCGCGCCGCGAAGGAGGCCGTGCAGGCGCGCGCGGAGAGGAGGGCCGTGCAGGCGCGCGTGGAGAGGAAGGCCGTGCAGGGGCGCGCGCGCGGAGGAGGGCCCGTGCAGGCGCACGCGCGCGGAGGAGAGCCGTCGCGCGCGGAGGAGGGCAGTCGCGCGGGCCGTCGCGCGGAGGAGCAGAGGAGCAGAGGAGGGCCGTCGCGCGGAGGAGCAGAGGAGGGCCGTCGCGCGGAGGAGCAGAGGAGCAGAGGAGGGCCGTCGCGCGGAGGAGCAGAGGAGCAGAGGAGGGCCGTCGCGCGGAGGAGCGGAGGAGCAGAGGAGCAGAGCAGGATTTCGCGCGCGGAGGAGAGATTTCTCCCGACACCCCTCTCTTTGTTCTGCATTTGGGCGCGACATTTGGGAGGAGCAGAGGAGGCCAGTCAGCTGCTATGGACAGGTATAATGAGTTCATCCTTCTAATGTGTCTTTGGTTAGGCAAGTGACTGGCAAGCCATACTTGCAGTTGTAGGTCTTGGCAAGTGACTGGCAAGCCATGCAGTCATGCTTTAGCTGTCATTGCTAAGCTTAGTAGTGAGGTACAAATGGATGATTTTGTCCATGAGTACTACTCTATTGAGAGGCTCCGAATGGCATATGCTGGTATATTCAATCCAATGACATCTAAACATCAATGGCCACGGGTTGACATAGGCTACAAAATCTGCAAGCCTAAATTGAGAAGGAAACCCGGGAGGCCAAGAGGTTCTAGGATCAAGGCATCAGATGAGGTTGGGTCTAAAAAGAAAAGAAGATGTACAGAATGTGATGAACTAGGACACACAGCCAAATATTGTCAAGGAGGCCCCACAGCGAAAGAAAAGAAGAGGAGGCTCTCATCTTCTGAAAATGCTTCAGGAGAGGGCAGCAATGAACCAAAGTAATGTTCAGATTGCATTGCTGTTTTTATTTCTTTTTTTCACCATTAACTTCATTGCTAACTCATATATGCCTTTCATATGTAGTGCAAGTGGGAGTGGGAGTGGGAATGCAAGTGCAAGTGCAAGTGCAAGTGGGAGTGCAAGTGCAAGTGCAAGTGCAAGAGGAAGGGGAAGAGGAAGAGGAAGGGGAAGAGGAAGGGGAAGGGGAGAAGGAAGAGGAGGGAGGCTTGCTGAATGGTTTGGACTTTGAGATGTCATAGATATGTGTTGCTTTTGTTGGACATGTATGATATTTTTGTTGGACATGTTATGGTGCTCTTTTGTTGGACTCGATTGTTCTTGCTAGAACCTTTTACATGCTTTCTATTGGACATGTATAATGTGGTTGTGTCATATATGTCCTGCTTATTTTGTGTTGTCAAAATGCTGCTGAAATTTGTGTCAAAATGCTGCTGAAATGTTGCTGAAATTGTGTTAAAATGTTGCTGAAATGCTGCTCAAATAGGCAAAATGATGCTGATTTTTTTATATAAATATTAATATTTGAAATATTTTACTTGTCACAAATATTTGCTGTCCATAATACACTCATTGTTCCAAAATAAGGGTAAAATCACAATCTGTTATCAAAAGGAGGGGCAAAATCGTAAGGGTATTTATGTCTTTTCATCTCAGATTTAACACCGTTAATTGCCTCTAACGGATTAGGGGTAACTTGAAGCTTCATTTTCAAAAAGCAGGGGCATATTCGCAAACGGTGAAAATCAGGGGTAAAAACGCAATTAGAGTTCAAAGTAGGGGTAGAAACACAATAGCCCAAAAAAAAAAAAGCCAAGTTGCTGCATTCTTATATAAATATATAATAGATGCTGGATTCTAGTCGACGGGGCAGGGAGCAGGAATCTTCTGTTTCATACTAAACTGAAATTGACCCAGTGTTAACTCCTATTGGCTACTCCCTTAAATTTATTGTGAGATCTTGGACGTTTCGCAACAAACGCTGCAAGTCGACGTGGGTTAGTTTGGATCCGTACCCGATTCAGAAAGTACCTAACAGATAATTAAGTAGTTCGGAAGAAGCATTATGATCCAACAGTTGCAAGTAGCTATCATGCATGATCTGGTGATGATTAAATTAAAGAATTAATTAGCTTTGCTCTGATAAATCTAGAAAACAAATCAAGAGGATTTTCTTACCGTGGCCGACCGAGTAGAACCAAATTCAACTTTGAAAATAAAATTAAAGTATATATGCAAAAAGGATACACGAGAAACATCTCCTTACATGAATACTAATGAAATCACTATCTTGTGGAGGGTAAAACTGGATCTAATAAGCTATGCATGTATCGATGCTCAACACTGACGGTTTTGATGCACCATGCATAACTAATTGTCTCCAAATGCACAAAGGAAATTGAATTTGAATATGAGGAAACCTTTACACATTCCAACATAAATTTTGAAGTATGGTCAAGGCACTAGAGCGCTGCTCGTGACCCGAGCTCGAGCCCCAACTTGAGAAAGGGTAAAAAGTGGCCACTATATATATATTTTTTTTATGATTACACAGTACAACTCAGACACTCACAACGCACTCACACTCACCTTTGTGAAGGCACATACGCAAATGCTACCCCTATGAGCATCTTCGAGGACTGAGCCGGCAAATCCTCGAGATTGATAAAGTCACCACTGGCGTCTTGCTGTCGATGGCCACGTCGCCTACCGCTGAAAGCACAAAGGCGTTAAATCCTAGAAATTTCGCTCCCACGGGGAGTCGAACCCGTGATCTCAGATGTGCTACTCGGGTGCCTTAACCGTTAGGCCAAGACCCCTTTCACGTAGCCACTATATATTCTAGAAAAATAAACAAAACTTCAAATTTTGGATGAAGTTGTCAGGAGAGTAGCGTGGCACGATGCTGGTTTGCTATATGCATTGGATCATGCAAGAGCTGGAACTATCTCCATTATCTAAGAAAAGACAAACGGAAAAAATACTTATGCGTTTTGCACAAGTGATCTAGTGTGATGCGGCATTCGAACTAATACTAAACAGCATCCTTCCTAAGAAACAAAACACACTATAGCTTCACCACCTGTACTCTTCCTATGGTGATGTTTGTGTGGCGCGGCATTTCAACAACTGCTAAATGCCAACATTTCTAAACAAAAATACTCTCTATCGCATCGCCGCAGAATACTCTTTCCAAAACATGAAGGGTTACCCGTAGCCACCGCCATGAAAAATATTTGTCACCTTCAACTTGCACAAAAGAAATTTAAAATCATGTCGATATCCTAACGCTATATAATTTCAAGTCACTATTAATCTGATGGCATGATGGTTTCATCGACTATTAGCTGCTGCGAAATCTAACAATTGTCTCATAAGGTGCCATGATAAGCCACTCTCTCGGAAGAAACAAAACCATATATCCAAGCAACTTCTTTTATGCAGTGCCAGCCCTACCCTTTTGCACTTCAGAAAAGGCAAGATTTTGACGTACGCGGCGCCTTTCCGCCCTGCCCATCGTACGTACAGCCCCGTCGATTGACGTGATGTACGCTGTTAGGTTACTGCAACGAACTTCCTTTTTTTTTTTTTTTTTTTTGCGAGGGAACTGCAACGATCAAACTTCCAACTCATTTTTAATGGCCAACTAAAATAGCTCATTACGTGCGACCAAGCTGGAGCTTCGTCGATCCCGGGGTTTTGTTCAGCCGTGCTCGGTTACGTGGACTGCAAATGTTAGAAAATCGGAATCGGCGATTGATCAAGTCTAATCCCCAACGTCACTCTCCATCATTCGCAGTTTTTAATCAGCCGAAGGCTGCCAAAACGACGGTTTCCAATTGTTTCCCGCAGGGTAACATGCACTAATAGGCACACGTACGCCCACCAATACAGGCAGCTGAGCTTGTCTGTGTTAACGAAGTGATCGATAGGCATATATACACTTGCAGTCACTGAAAAGTGAGGCCCTAAGGATAGAAAGTCCAGGACCCGGCTGTCAGTGAATGCTGGGGTGCTCTATGGATAATTTTTGCTATGACGTTCTTGCTCGAAACGGCTCCAATATAATAAAATCTGCCAAGTGGTTGCCGGCGTTGATAATTGGCAGGAGCTTATATATTCAGATAAACCTTTGTACTACTCCAATGGTTGCGGCTTGCGTCACTCTCTCGCAACTAGAGGGTTTCTTATTGCTCCAAGAATAGTTTAAGCCTTTTCTTGAGAGGCGATCTTGTCCTTTTGAATCTGGAAGAATCTATCAACCCAATGGCACTGTCCAAAGTACTGCATAAGAGCGCCGATTAATTAAGTGCATAATGCAGCTTGATAGCATGCCAATGGCTCCATGCGTGTGGCAGTGCAATGTATAGCATTTTTGTTCGTTAGCTATTGATCAGTCTTAATTCTCAAAAGCAAAAAGTTTAAATTATTTGAGAAAAAAAGTTGGCTGGATAGCTTATGCCAGGTTTTCGGGTGCATAACTTCTGAAACAAAATGCATATCGGAAATGTAGCCATTAATGTCCTGATATCTGACTTCTGAATGCCAGTTCAAACTTTCCTTCTGTAGAAACAGGGGCCAAACTGCGGTATAGCTAGTTTGGTTCTATTTCTACCCGACTTGCTAGTTGCTACACCATATTTGTAGTTTATCAATCGCCAAAACCATGATTTGCTGACCTATTATTAGTAATTCAAGTTGCACAGGAAGCATTAACAATTTGGTATGATTGGAGCTAATATAACTCCAACTCGATCTCACTTTCCAAACAGGCAGCGCCAGCAGCGGTTGAAAAGCTCAGGCCATTGAATCTAACAGTATGCCGACTGGACCGAGCGTTATCTTTATTTAGCATGGGAGCACATAAGCCACAAATTTCGATAAGCTAGCAAGAAAATTAAACGGTGTCTACACAAAAAAAAAAAAAAAGTCTCCTGAGAGATATGGAGGTCCAGTCAGGTTTTGCCGTACGTCAGTACGTACCTGAATTGGAACACTTGTTGCAGCTGCAGTGACAATCAATCTGTAGGATGGTGACTAGGTTTTCAGGTATTTTATAGTGGCAACTGGCGTACGATGACTCAGCGACAGCTTGAGCTGAACCAAGGATTGTTCGGCCAAGCTAGCTGCTAGCTCTCACGAAAATGTCTGAAGTCAGCATGCACTCAGCTCGAAGAAAGGTGATTTATTAGGTTCTACAAAACGTAGTGGCGGGTTAAGGTACGTAGGTTTAGAAGAGAGATTAGAAATTGTTCAAAACTGAGATCATGAACCAACAGCAAGGTTTGATATGTGGCCCGCTCTAGGTATACCTTTTTACCTCAACTCGTCGATCTCCTGCCATTGAGCGATCTAGCTACTCCTTCAAGATACCCACCTAAGACCTACTACCTTGCACCGTTGCGCACCTCCATCGTCCAATCTAAAGCTTGTTCTACAAAAGAATCAACATCCAGCCTGTTCAGAATATGTTCCTCGAGTCCTCGACCGATCAAGCTACTTTTCGGTCCAATCAGGTTGATGCTCTAGTCAACTGTCCCACATATAGATGTATACATCGTTTTCAGTTACACAGCGCGTAGACATCGCGAGGACGCAACTTGTTGCCGTATTCACATGATCTTGAACTTGTGAAAGGAGCCTGAAATATACTGTATGCATGCATAGAACACGTGAAACGTCTGTCATTAGCACGTAAGCATGCATATATATGAACCTCTCGTTAGTTTCAAAAGTTGAACAACCCCGTCCATCGTCTATGATCACCACCAATTCACCCCACCAACCTAATGATGACTGCGTAACTGCGTTATACTACAGTACTAATAAGAAAAAAAAAAGGTACTAATGGCCAATCATTGGCTCCGGTTAGAGCTCCGAGTCTCCGCCTTTCGTGCTGACCCAAACCTCGCTCGGAGTGGACGCGCCAGAGCGTCAGATGATGGATGGAGGAGAAGACCAAGAACTCACTTTCTCATCTCAGTACGCGGCGTCCACACGTTGGATGGATCTACGGCGCCGTGTGTGTTAGTATTTTCGTCGACGAGGAAAATGAAAAGCGTTAATTGTCCAACCAAATTCCTCGCGGTTTTCCGGCGAGCCGGGGACCTCATAAACTCGCCGAGAGCGACGGGGTTCCGTCCAGGCCTGGCCGGTCCCCAACCCCCACCCGCCGATCGACGGCGATTCCCGCCACTGACGTCACCACCACCACCAACCAGCCCCACCACCTCCTCCGCCCTCACCATCATCATGCATTCCGTCCGCCTCGCCGGCGTCCCCACGACCGAGGCGGAGGCGAGTGGCGGCGCTCCACGCGGCGGGCAGCGAGAGGCCGGCGTCGCCTTCCCCCGAGCCGGGTCGGGCGCCACCCCGCCCCGCCCGAGAGTGGGCGGCGTGTAGCGGGAGACGCGGGCCCCACGGCGCCAGGAATCTCCACCACGGAGATTCACATGACCTCGCTGACAGGCGGGGCGGGATTCCGCTGGCCGGCGTCACTGTCGGCGCGGGCCGGGCCGGGCCCGAGTTATTTTAATCGGGGAAGCGCCTCGGGCGCGTGAACGGCACGTAGCGCGCGGGCAGGCGGCCGCTAACGCCGCGACGCGTGTACGTTACGGCGAATCGCTTGCGTGAACGGGCGTGTGGCGATCGGAATCGAGTCGGGGCGCTTGCGTACGACATGGCGACCCCAGCCGAGCCGAGCTGAGAGGGGGGTGGTGTAGCCGTGAGCCCGCGTGACCAAAACGGCTTAACCAATCGCGGCACCGAATCAGTCCAATCAAGCCTTTGAAGCGACAGGGACTGTGAGAGGGAGAGGCAATGCAACGCAATTACTATTTGCTCCAGCTCCACCCCCATAATTGGATGCTTCCAGAAGCTGCAGTGCTTGCAATTAAGCATCGTCAAAAACTTTATACTACAGGTCAATAACATCATTTTTCTGAAATTTGCATCGATATACCATGTAATGGTTAGAATTACCCATTCTCAAGTCTCTAATATAGATGTTTTGAATTAACTAGATTGATTCATGGCAACAAGTAAAAATATGGGATGTGTCTAAGGATTTTTTTTTTTTGAGGTTTTAAAGATAGTTTAATAAAAGATTATAAAATTAAGTATTGCTAATAACATATCATTCGTTGATTGGAACGAGCCTTATAGTACTGAATCGTACAAGCTACAAGGGTATAGTAAGCGGCTTCGGTTGGATGCCCCGTTTGCTTATTCATTTGGCATGTTCTGAATCTTAAGTCCTAGGATGGCCATTGGTCTACTTAACTTATTTAGAAACAAAACATACATGCCATGGTACTAAGTCGTATGAAAAGAGCAATATCATGAAACCAATTTTTTTAACAACCATCAATTGCTTAGTCTGACTTTGCTTTTAGGCGTTAGCCGTGTTGTGTATTTGAATGCTTCACGCAATATACCGTTGTCGCACTATGTGTTGTTTGCGCAAAGAATAAACCGTAAATGAAACTACCCAAAACCTTTATATGTGCATGTTCAATTCAACTATAGTTTCCACTATTGATTTACCAGATGTATAGAAGCAAAGATAGCTTTCAAGAATTCATAAAAAAAATATTATTGCTTCCCTTCTCCATAGACAACAAGATTAAACATAAACACATGCAAGTGGGCACAAAACAACAATAATACGAAGGGCCCATTTCACAAGAATCTGGCTACCAACCAAACCAATTCAAGTGCTT
Source organism: Eragrostis curvula (assembly GCA_007726485.1). Lineage (NCBI taxonomy): Eukaryota > Viridiplantae > Streptophyta > Magnoliopsida > Poales > Poaceae > Eragrostis > Eragrostis curvula. The sequence goes on along the minus strand of CM017439.1, from coordinate 14,895,006 downwards.
GCCCTTGTTGATTTGTAGAAAAGGATCCAAAATGAGAGGCCCCAACAAACGCAACTTGTGCACGTAATGCAATAGCCAATGGCATATCATGTAGTTGTAGAGACCTTTTCCTACACAACTCATAACCTCTACTTTTTGATGAAAGGGATCGGAGGAGGAGCCGGTCCACTCCTTTGTGCATGGTTTTGTTCACTCACGCAGTTTTGTTGCAAAGCCTGTACCACTTGAACTTTGTTTGTGCGTAGGGATCTTGGTTATTATCTATATGAGATATGGGATCGATAACGTGTCATCAGTGGCCAACAACCTTAGATTCAATTGCAGATGAGTCTAATAAGAGAACAAGTACACACACGGTGCTGCTTGGCATAGTATTATATATATATTGATGGATCTTTAACTTGCCTGATTTTTTTTATTTAGTATGTTATTCATGATTGGTAGATGAGTGTTGCCGTATTCCAGAAGTTTTATTTTTTCTTTCTTTCTTTAACTTCTTTCTGGCTCGCTGGTAGGCCAAAAGCATTGTTTGTATTGACGCGGAACATGGCTTCCTTTTCTTGGTAAAACGAAAAGAAACATGTGTTCATAGTTGATGCCCTAAAACAACCAAGCAGCCTGTCAAGAGGTGCATGCTTTCAATCACTCAAAAGTCTAAAATATGCTACTATTTTGATGAAGATTCTGAGCCGATGCGTCTGCTACCACAAGCAATAACCCAACAAGGAAGGCTTCCTTTGCAAGAACACATGAAGATTCTGTAAATATCGCCATTAGAATTTCCCACAAACCTACTGTCGCAATTTTTCAAAAGTAGCCTATAGCGAGACAGGGCGAAAAATCCACGCGGGCTGGGGGCAGTGGCGAAGCCACATGCATGGACCCTGGTGCACTGGCACCAGGGTAAACTGAAAATTTACCACTAATACTCTTAATTTCAACCATTTGTGCACCCCTTTTTGCTTGTAGTTGGCACCATGGCACCACCATCTTACAAGTTCTAGCTTCGCCACTGGCTGGGGGCCTACACCGACCCCAGCTAAACGTCGACCACACACATGCAGCGAGCCACCGGCTGAAGAGCCCGTTCACATCGGCTCGAGCCCGGCTGAGTCGGCTGGAGCCAGGTGCTTGCGCGTGCGCGGCTAGTAATCGCGTCGTCTGTGACGTTCGCGCCCGGCCGCATGAACCCTTCCCCGCCCGCAACCACAATGCTCCGTCAGCCTGCGGCCATAAGACTGAGCACTCTCATCTCTCTCCTGCCCCATAATATAATCTCTCTCAAGTCCTTCTCTCTCTCCCCTCTGCGCCTGCGATTCTCTTCGTTGAGATGCAAGGTGATTCCCTGGTCTCCTCTCTCTCTCTCTCTCTCTTCTCCGCCCCTATGTCTCCACACCGCATAGATTCTGCTCGACGAACTCTGCTATTCGGTCGTAATTCTCTTGGATGTTCGTTCAGTTGCCTTATTTGTGTTTGGCGTACATCCCGGAGCCTTGGTTACGCATGCATGCGTGGTAGCTTTCGTAGGGTGAACACTCGATTCTGACCGCTGATTCAAGGTTCTTAAGGTTCCTGTCATGGATGTCCGTGATTAAAGGGTCCATGTACGGTTTGTTCAGATCTGTCCTGTTTCCTGCCGTTCTTCTCGTTTGAGTACTGGGATTTTGCGTGCTCTTTGTGGGTCGGTTGAGGGGCGGGCTATGTGCGGGGATGGGAGTCTTGCCTGTCGTATTTTGGGCGCTTAATCGTAAGATTTATCCTCTTGGTATGTTTTCAGATGCTGTGTTTGCAATTTGAGGCCTTTAGCCACAGGATTTTCTTTGTTTTTCCGCCTAGGAGGAGTATTAAAGAAATAAGCGAGTGAGGAGCTATCTTGGGGCTCCCTAGCTAGTGTATTGAGGTTTATGCGCAACTGTTTTCCATCCTGCTATATTTTCTTTTCTTTTAAAATGGTTTCTTACTTTCTAAATAAAATTTTGGTTCCTAAAAAGCTGAAAAAAGGGTAAAACCTTCGCTTTGATATATGCCTGGTTCTGGTAACAAATATATTCATTACACTTTGGCCAGGCATGTAGGATTAGGTAGGTAATTAGGTACCGAGCCTAGTGGGATACTTTTCGATATTGCTTTTGGTTTTGCCTTTTTTTTTTTGGGTTCATGTCCAATGATTATGTTGAAGTTCTACGTAGACTACTAAGTTTGCATAGAACCTCGAGGTTAACAGAACATTAGAAGAATTTTACCGCAATCAGGATGATTTTTGCATGAAATTCCTGTGTACTACTGGATGGGTTCTGATTTTCCTTCGGTGGGGCCGCCAAAATTTGAGTTGAACTGAACCGATTCCCATGTCCCTGATATTCGTTCCACGGCTATTGGAATCCTGTACCGCCGAGTCAACTGAATGGCTCTTCCTATTATCCTAGAAAATTTGTTCATGGTGCTTGTGCCGATTCAGCCGTTTGCAAACAAACCTTAATTAAGTAGTACTATAAGAAGGTATGAAGGGCCCGTATCATCACTGAGTCATCAATAATTCTGCATTAAGTTAGGTGAAATCCATTTGATTTTCTCAAAATAGTTGGCATGACCTATCAAGGGATTGATAGCTAGAAAAGCTCAACTAGTTCATCCAAAATGTCAACGTATCTTCTTTTGGGAGAACAGAAGATGTTGACCTGCCTATTGTGCTAGCTCTTGGTTTGAATGCACTAATATAATTATGGGGCTACTTATTGATTTTTGGCTCAGTCCCGTGTTATACTTGACATCTTTTTTCCTTTGTCCAAACTAGCACAAAAAAGGTACAGTACAGGTTTACAAAGGAAAATCCATGTATAATTCAGGATTAGTATACTTATCCGAATTCTGTTTTATTTTGCCATTTCCCCTCAAGTGGCATGGCGTAATATTTGTGGTTTGCCAACATGATAATAAAAAGTCCTGGTCAATGTTCTTCATGACTATGATTGGTTCTATGTTCTACCTTCTATGTTTACAGATCTACTTATGATAAGTTAGTGTTTCTCAAGAGCAGTAATAGAGGTGTCCCTTCTATAGTTATTACATGCTCTATAGTATTAAGTATTGTTAAGTTCAATCGCAAAGTCTTGCGATTTGTGTAGTCAACAAATAATTGCAATCTTCTTTAGTTGTTGAAATTGCTAGAATCCCTTTGTAGCGAGAGAGCAAGAAAAGATACCTAGCTAGAGTTATTATATTGTTTCTTGTGAAAGTTTTGGATTACAAAATTTGGCCTTACGTATTTTCTAAAACAAAGTCACTTTTTTTTGCAGTTTTGTAGTCTGAAGATATTGCTGGCACAGAGTCACACAACAGTTGAGCCTCCTCTGCTTCTACTTGATCGGCTACTACTGAACATTGCCATATCAGATGGTCTAGTCTGTCAGAGATCACGTACATCCTGGATCGCAATTTTCTAGTGAAGCAAGATAGTAATGGACCGGGCAGACACATCAGGCTTTGTTAGTGGTGGATCAAGTGGTACTTCACTGCTATTGATATTCTTTCACTTCGTCTACTCCACAGTGCACATATAAGAGATCATCCAACCAAACCTGATCTCGCGTTCCAGATAAACCATTCTCCTTCCTTCCACCACCTTCATATCATACTATTAAAATACTTGGCCTAGATGAATAACGGTTTTGCGGGTATGGTACACCGCGAAAACCAGCCTCTGATGGACAATTCTGCAGTGTCAATGGGACTCTCATTTGCAAGCTTCACATCAGGCAGCTATGGTCAGAGTCAGATAACATTTGGCTCGGACCGGCTGGGCTCAACAGTGGACAATGGCTGCAGCAACGGCCACAGAGGTTTGCACAGATCGAGTCATGCGCCTGCGCAGGATGACGGGTGCAGGCTAGTCCTCGGACTTGGTCCGACGCCGGAGGACCAGTCTTGTGGTCACCAGCCTGCCGGAGCAGACAAGTCGAGAGCACCGGTGACGTTGTTTGGCAGAGCTTCTCATTCAGTGATCCCGGGACGCTGAGCCTTGGGCCTCAACAGGGGCGGCGCAATGCTGGAGCAGTTCAGCGCTCGGAAGCTTTCGCCGGAAACATCATCTCGTTCGGTGCTGTCGACGAGGGATCGACATCGTCGGCGAGGAGGAGCTCCGGCGTCTACATGCCGTCCCTGTTCTTCACGCCTCAGCCAAACTACTCAGCTGCTGTTGAAGAGGGTGGCACGGACTCTGGTAATGATGATACTGTTCATGCTGCACATGGTCTGCGGCTCAGCCCTGAACCATCGGCATCCATGACGGAGGCTTCGTTCGGCGTGAGCTCGGACGTTGTCACGGTGGCAAGCTACCCTGGACAGGGACAGCAGGCCAACCGCAGGTTTCCGAAGAAGTGCCGGTTCAAAGGGTGCTCGAAGGGCGCCAGAGGCGCGTCGGGCTGTGCATCGCCCACGGCGGCGGGCAGAGGTGCCAGAAGCCCGGGTGCCACAAGGGCGCCGAGAGCCGCACGGCGTACTGCAAGGCCCACGGCGGCGGCCACCGGTGCCAGCAGCTGGGCTGCACCAAGAGCGCCGAGGGGAAGACGGACCACTGCATCGCCCACGGCGGCGGCCGGCGGTGCGGCCACGCGGGTTGCCCGAAAGCCGCGCGCGGCAAGTCCGGGCGCTGCATCAAGCACGGCGGCGGGAAGCGGTGCTCGGTGGACGGCTGCATCCGGAGCGCCGAGGGCAGGGTGGGTCTGTGCATCTCCCACGGCGGCGGCCGGCGGTGCCAGTACCCCGACTGCCGGAAGGGCGCGCAGGGCAGCACGCTGTACTGCAAGGCGCACGGCGGCGGGAAGCGGTGCGTCTTCGAAGGGTGCGGCAAGGGCGCCGAGGGCAGCACGCCGCTGTGCAAGGCGCACGGCGGCGGGAAGCGGTGCTTGTACGAGGGCGGCGGCGTGTGCCCCAAGAGCGTCCACGGCGGCACCGAGTTCTGCGTCGCGCACGGCGGCGGGAAGCGGTGCGCGGCGCCCGGGTGCGGCAAGAGCGCGCGGGGCGGACCGACCGGTGCGTCAAGCACGGCGGCGGCAAGCGGTGCCGCGTGGACGGGTGCGACAAGAGCGCGCAGGGGAGCACCGAGTTCTGCAAGGCGCACGGCGGAGGGAAGCGCTGCACGTACGGCGGGTCCGGGTGCGACAAGTTCGCGCGCGGCAGGAGCGGCCTCTGCGCCGCGCACGGCACGCTCGTGGCCGCGCAGCAGCGCCGCGCTTCCGGCGTTGGCGGCGGCAACGCGGGCGCGGGTTTGATCGGGCCTGGACTCTTCCACGGCATCGTGCCGTCGGCCAGCGGCGGCGTCAACAACAACGAGTACTCGTCGTCGGGGGTCAGCACGGTGTCGGACTGCGACGGCTCGCCCGTGGCCGGGACGAGGAGGCAGGAGCTCATCCCTCCCCAGGTGCTGGTCCCCCACTCTATGAAGTCCCCGCCGTCGGTGAGGAGCAGAGAGGGAGGGGCGGTCGCCTTCCCGGAGGGGAGGGTGCACGGCGGTGGCCTCCTCACGTTGCTTGGCGGGAGCTTCAGGAACGTCATCGACGTCGACAAGCTCTGAAGCTCTTTCGGTCTGGGATTTCTATTTTCTACAGCTCTTCTTCATGGGCAAAAAGAAGAAGAAAAAGGACAGTACATTTCTTCGTATCATAGCTGTTAGATTGTCTGTCTATAAAAGATTTTCTTGTTTGCATATCGAATTTGTATCGCAAATTTTGGTTACTCTTGGCGTCGTCATTTTGTCATCAAGGTTCAAGGCATGACCGAAGGTGTCACGGGGCTTGAACTATTCGTGGCTGGTCCGAAAGCTTTCGGGACTGGAAAGCTTTCAGGTTGTACTTGTTGTGAATAATAAGATCAAAGTGTAATAACGAAACTGCACTTCTTGCTACACTTTGCCGAATTATCATCTGGCTGATGATTTTCAGAGACAAGCTTAGCGCATATTAATATGTGACTTGCAGTAGCGTTTCGTTAAAGTGTGCTGTGCGGCCACAGCCGATCAAGCTATTGACCGGTGTTCGGCATCTGTTCTTGTCTGAAATGTTGTTATTCTGCCCCAACTTCTGAATTTGTCGTCAAATTTTCTAGCAGCAAAGGAGCTCTGAAACCTCGGCTGTCAGAGTTATATCAACACTTTGCTTCATTTGGCATTGAGACGGTGCTGCAAGTGACCACCGAACCGTGCCCTGTTTTGGTGCAAACAAACACGTCCTTTGCCGCACAAGATATACGCTCCGTTCATGAGCTGGATAGCACATTGCGTCTGTGACTCTGTGCGTGCTTTCAGCTCTGAATCTGGTCACACAAAGCTTGTTGCCTGAAGAGGGAACGAAACTGACGACGCAAACCACAGAGACCAGATCGGCACCCACCGGTGTGGTGCTGTCCAGGTCCCGTGGCGCCGCATGCAAACACTAGCAGACGTCCTTCCTATCCAGCAGAAAGATAGGCGGCCGGACAGGACCGCAGCTCGCAGACGGCGAAAATGCGCAACACGGGTGCAGGTCGCTGGACCGCAGTAGCCTACTGACGCACAACTCTGATAGTCGCTAGAGGGGGTTCACAAACCAAGGAGAACGACTGCTTTAAATCCTGCGAATTCCCACGAGTGCTCCAGTAGTGAACTCCTTCCCCGTTCCTTACTGACACTGTCCACTCCAGCTTCAGTGTCGTTTCCAAATGGCGGCGAGAGCTCTACGCCGGCTGCCTGTCCTCGCCCTGTGCCTTGTGGCGTGCTGCTTGTGCAGCGGCAACAATGCGGCGGCAGCTGGGAAGAAGATGGTCGGTGTTTACGAGCTCAGGAAGGGGGATTTCTCCATCAAGGTCACCAACTGGGGAGCTACTCTCATGTCTGTGATTCTCCCTGACTCCAAAGGTACTCTTCCACGAATTTCCTACGTTCCAGGGAGACCCCATCGTGGTTCTGCAACTTAGTACCATGTTCTTTTCTGACGGAATAGCACCATGTTTCTAGTACAGTCATTGGTATCAGTTGAAAATTTTCGGTTTCTGGGTGCAGGAAACTTGGCCGACGTCGTCCTTGGCTACGACACGGTCGCAGAATATGTTGTAAGATCGCACGCGAACTCCTCTCCTGTTTCAGTTTCCTTTCGCCCAACAAACTCACAGCGGTTTCCTTCCTGCACCTCGTGTGATGTGATCACGCAGAACGGCACCGCCTACTTCGGGGGGCTGATTGGTCGCGTGGCCAACAGGATCGCCGGCGCCCGGTTCACGCTGGATGGGAAGGCCTACCGGCTGTACCCCAACGACGGCAAGAACTCGCTTCACGGTATGCACAAGCATCGCTCCGGCGCAGATAATTTAGTGGCTCTGCTACCATCGATCTTGTATACTCCCTCCGTTTTTTATTTGCTGTCGTTTCAGACAAGCAATATGAACTAAAAATAAACCACCAACCCTTGTCCTAACGACTACAAAAGAAAAATGGAGGGAGTATATGACTGTTCGTTTTCCTCTCTTGTTCTTGAGATCAGGCGGTCACCGGGGTTTCAGCAAGGTCATATGGACGGTGAAGCAGCACGTCGGCGGCGGCGACTCCCCGTACATCACTCTCTACTACCATAGCTTCGACGGAGAGCAAGGTACAGAACTGTGCAAGTGTGGACGCACGCATACATAACTTGTTAAATTTAAATTTTATTTGGAGCATCGAGATAGATAGAAGAACACATCATGCTCGTACATGTAAAGATGTCCATGCGGCACGCATACATAACTTGTTAAATTTAAATTTTTCTTTTTTCTCTCTCTGGCTATGAAAAAGGCTAAAACCCAACAAGCATGCGGCGGGCAGCCGTAGTGTGAGCTAGGCTCAGCCGCAGTATGCTACTAGAACGAACACACGTGACCACTGGTTTCACCCCTCATGGACGCGTACGAACATTTTTATGATGCAATGCAACTCGGCAAATATCTGTCTTCTGCTTGCTTTTGTTTTCTTTTCAATAGCTTGCAATTTACCTACTGACGTCGTAAACAAAAAAAAAACGAGCTGCAGGGTTCCCCGGCGACCTGGACGTGCACGTGACGTACCAGCTCTCGTCCCGCTACGTGCTGAGCGTGCGCATGAACTCCACGACGCGGGGCAGGAAGGCCACCCCGGTGAACCTGGCGCACCACGCCTACTGGAACCTCGGCGGCCACGGCAGCGGCGCCGTCCTCGGCGAGACGGTGCAGCTCTTCGCGTCTCGCTACACGCCCGTCGCGAACGCCACGCTCATCCCGACGGGCGCCGTCGAGCCCGTGGCCGGCACGCCTTATGACTTCCGCGCGCCGGCGCGCCTGGGCGCGCGCATGGCCGCGCTCCTGCGCCGCGGCGGCCGCGGCGTCACGGGGTACGACACCAACTACGTCGTCGACGACGGTGGTCGGCGCGGCGCGGAGGCGTCGTCGGCGTCGTTCCTGCGGCGGGTGGCGCGCGTCAAGGATGGCGCGAGCGGCCGGGCGATGGAGCTGTGGGCGGACCAGCCCGGCGTGCAGTTTTACACCGCGAACGGGCTCGCCGGCATCAGGGGCAAGGGCGGCAAGGTGTACGGGCGCTACGGCGCGCTGTGCCTGGAGACGCAGGGGTTCCCCGACGCCGTGAACCACCCGAACTTCCCGTCGCAGATCGTGAGGCCGGGGCAGGTGTACAAGCATGACATGGTGTTCAAGTTCTCCTTCTAGTGTACAAGCATGACGTGGTGTTCTAGTGCTGCCAGCTTGACTCGAAATCAGAGGATGTGAATGAATGTATAATAATAAGATGCTGCAAGGGGCACTGGAATTTGACGATTTCGTAGTCTGGCATGCAAATAAATTATGAATGTGTACCTTCATCTTATTGAACCTCGTGAGGCAACAGCAAAAGACTAATCTAATGATTCAGCTGTTTTAAACCGTGATGCACAAACGGAGTTAGGAGAGATTAATTTGGAGTTGTACGTGAGCTCTAGATCGAGTTCTAGAACCAGCAAGGCGGAAAATCAATTCATTAAGAAGAGTGAAGCAGCTGGTTACAACCTAGTTATAGATAAGAGCATCTCCAAGAGAGTCCCATAATTTCTCCTTAAATCAAAATATTAGGATTCAATAAAAAAAATCATCTCCAACAGCACCTTAAAACAATCTCTATTTTTTCGTAGCCTCTAAATTTCCCTCATTTGTAGCTACAAACAGGGAAAGAATTTGAGCTCTTATTCCTTGTTTTTCTAATAGAATTAATGTTTTTGTGGCCCTAGATGCTGATGTGACCAATCAAAAATGTTTTAGTCCACTTTTAAGAAAAGACTGTTGGAGTAAGTGAGAAAAATTACTTCATCTTATGGAACCTCGTATGGCATGCAAATTATGAATGTGTACCTTCATCTTATGGAACCTCGTCACGCAACAGCAAAAGACTAATCTAATGATCTAGATGTTTCAATTCAAACCGTGACGCGCAAATTCCATCAAAAGGTGCACGAGAGGTGGCTGAAACTCGCGTACGCGAGTGTGTTGTATGACAACAAATTCCATCAAACAGGCTTGCGTGAGGCGTCGCGTGCATTGAGGGCCACCTGAACAGTACTGCTACGGTGTTTGTATTGTATCAGAAGCTGGTTCAAGACGCACTAAACGAGTATCACACAGGAATTAAGCTACCAATTAGAGGTGGTGCTTAATCATTTTTTTGGGGGAAGTGCTTAATCATATGAACAGGTGAATCTTGTAGTACACATTCGGATTGCCACAACAATTAGATGTCACATGTGCATTTGTATTAATAACTTACACTGCTTCAGTATATTAACTGTGAGGACGTGCCATCCCAGCTACCGGCGACGTAGTTGCCGTCATGTTTAGCTAGGGTCCTCCTCATCTCCTTGGTTTCTTCCTCGGTTCTGTGGGGGCACGACAAGATGCGAAGTTACCAGGCAGGAAAAACCATTTAGAGCAGGCTTATGATTTAACCAGCAGCCGGCGTTTCGCTGATGAGCCGCGGTGGCGGGGCCTGCAGATTTTAGGCCCTGTTTGGTGCGGCTCCCGCTCCGGCTCCGCCTGACACAGAGAATACTGTAGTGACACTGTGCTGCACTGTGCGTTCCTGTAGCGAGGAGCGGCTCCGTCGTCCCGCACCCAAAATGAACTGAGGAAACGAGGGAGCCGGTGAAGCGGGGTTTGAGGTGCTCTCCCGGCTTCGCTCTACAGTACTCCCTCCGTTTTTAAATTGTTGTCGCCATTGACTTTTTTTTGCTATCTTTGACCATTCGTCTTATTCAAAAAATTTTTAAAAATATCATATATTTTGTGATGATTTGTTTTATCTTCAAAGTAAGTTTGAAACTAACTTATAATTTTGCATATTCGAACAACTATTTTGAATAAGACGAACGGTCAAACGTAAATAAAAAAGTCAATGGCGACAACAATTTAAAAACGGAGGGAGTAACAAACAGTGCTCTACAGTATTTTTTGTCAGGCGGAGCCGGCGTTGGCGGAGCCGCACCAAACAGGCCCATAGGATGTGGATGCGTCTGAGTGGTGGAGCGGCGGGCAGGTGAGAGGAAAAGTGCCAGCGACTAGCAAGTCGCTCGCCCTTCTCTCTGTCTTACTTTCTTTCTCTTTCTCATCGGACTTCGCCGGCTATAGAATTCTTATAATACTTGCTCTTATTCTCCGGTCATCTTTAAAATTTGTGCCTCAAATTTTATCTCCCTACATAAACATGTGTTGCAAGACGTATGAAATCTCTACTACTTAAAAAGTCTAAAAGAGGTCGTCCTGCCAAGATTTCTATTTATTCCTCTCCGATCTACAAGTTTTGGAATCTAATTCGAATTTGAATTCAAATCAAAAACTAAAATTGGAGTTTAGATCAGACTCAAGTTGACAATTTGTTTCTCTTTCATCAGAATTGAACCAAGTTCAACTCGAATCCGAATTTTCCTGGGTTTCCTGAGTTTTAGAGATTTCTTGGCTGGCAAATGAAAAGGGGAGACTGTTTCAAATCTGTTTTGTTCATCCATTGGCACTGGCATGGTCTAATCTCGTCAATCAACGAGCTCCAACGACCTATATGGCGTCTGCCTTATTTTTTCTGGAGGATACGATCCTGTAGGTTGATTGGTTGAAGAAAGGTGCTTTTGGGCCAGCTGGATTCGTCTTTTGTCACAAGATGGGCCACGAATGTGCATGGGCAGCTAGAGGGTGGATGCAGATCTATCTGGGCTGAACTGATTGCTCCTTTGTGAGTTTGGTGGTCTGGTTGGGAAAAAGAAAGAGAGAAAAAAAAGGGGAGTTGGGCCTGATTCAGATTGAGGAAGGATTGGCGCCAACAACAAGTTCCTTTAATTATAGTTTATAGTTAATAGAACGAATGTACATTTGAGCATTATATTTTTTCTTAGTAACTTATGTTCTTTTAGAAACATCAACTCTCCATGAACTGGCAAGAAACGGTGTTATTTGCCAATCTTAAAAAATAATAATCCTCTTTCAAATAAAAAATTAAAATCATGTCATCACATATAAAGGCAACTTTACAAAATTAGTTTGACTGCCGTAGCAACGCACGGGCAATTTGCTAGTGTTAAAAAAAATGAGAAAGATCTTACGTGTAGCCTAATTAGTAATTATGAGTAGATATGTCTCATTAAATAGTATATGATGGTTCATATTTTCACATTTTTGGTAAAAAGACAAGAGGTGTTTATGTGTCGGAGGGGCATATGCCCCACCCCATACTTGATGCACTTCTTTTATAACATAAATTTTATCATATAATTTGTGAGAAAAGTGAATTCTCTCTACACTTCTCGTAGTCTAGCACTGTTGGTGCAAGTTTTCTAGCTTTACCCTCGTCTGCTCTGTTTTGTGGACGAACCAGATAAGCATAATAGTTTGCAGATAGTTTTTCTTGACAATGTTGGTTTTGCATAAACTTGCCATAAAAGCTTAATGGGGATCTTTTATTTTTTTGAACAAAACCTCTCTCTCTTCATTAATCTATGGTTTAGAATCATGTTGCAAGCATTGCAACAACAAATTCGGAGGACCAGCTATAGAAGGCCTATGATACATAGCATTCTAGACACACAGATGAGCTACCCAGTTTGCACTACGCTTGACAAAGACTATGTCAAAAGAAGAGAAAACATTACATAACTCTTGTATATCTTGTATAGTTGAACGGGGATATGACAAGGTGTGAAATACATAAAAGCTTTCCATGTGCACGTAAGCACCTTAAGGATCCATGAATCACCATTGCAATTGCAAAGCAAGGTGGATACAACCATACAAACCCATGACAAATTATTTACCTCATTCGTGATCGGTGATTGTTCAAAATTAGTCTGTTCACGCTACCGAATTTTGCCCTTTCCCGTCGAGCGTCTAATCCAAGTGAAATAGGTTGCGCCGATTGTGTTACGTCTCTGGCGCGCGGCAGCCCTGGTAGGGATGTGCGTGGCGACGCGCCGGATCACTACGCTCCTGCTGCTGGGGCACGGCACGATGCGGCGTACAGCTGCAGAAGCATACAAGTGCTTCAGAACGTCGTGAAGGCAGGCCCCCTTTGGATTGCTGTGGATCCGAGATGACAGAACAAAGGCTTTTGACACGGTGTCGTGGGAATATCTTCTTGAGCTGCTACATCGACGTGGGTTTCCGACAAAATGGACAAACTGGCTCAGTTTGATTTTCAACTCATCCTCATCATCGGTTCTGCTTAATGGAATACCGGGCCCTCGTATCCGCCACCAGCGGGGGCTGCGACAAGGAGATCCGCTGTCTCCGTACTTGTTCATTCTTGCCATCGACAGTTTACAGCGATTATTCCAACTAGCAACAGAACAAGGACACCTGACACCGCTAAGAGGACGCCATGCCGAGAGTGTCGCTGTACGCGGATGATGCGGTTGTCTTCTGCAACCCGACCAAGGAAGATGTGCAAATGACATTTGAAATCTTGCGCTGTTTTGGGGAAGCAACTGGTCTCAGAATCAATATGGATAAGAGCAGTCTTGCAACCATCCGCTGTCAGGGGCTGGATCTAGATGGCGACATTTTACAAGCTTTCCAAGGGCAGCGAGTACTTCCCAATCACTTACCTCGGCCTACCTTTGACCTTGGGAAGACGTACGGCTGGTGCACCTACAGCCGTTGCAAGGCAGAGCGAGGGCCAGAATGGCAGGATGGCAGGGCGATCTCACGTCACTTGCAGGAAGAAAGGAGCTGGTGAAGACTGTTATGGCCTTGTTCGTTTCTATCCCTCTAAATTTTAGACCTCTAAAATGAAAGAAAATCTTGTTATTTATGAGCATTAAATAAAATTTAATGACAAAATCTTTTTGACAGATGAATGCTCATTTCGAGACGAATCTAATGAGCCTAATTAATCCAAATTTTGCAACAGTGATGCTACAGTAACCATCATCTAATCACGGCTTAATTACTTTCATTAGATTTGTCTCGCGAATTAGACCCGGGGTTCTGCAGTTAGTTTGTAATTAAACTTTATTTAATACTTCTAAATAACAAAATTCTCTTTGATGTGACCCCTCTAAAATTTAGACCCCTGGAAACGAACACCCCTATGTGCTCTCTGTGATCAGACCACCTAAACAGTTCTACAGGGAATTCGACAAGGCCAGGCGGCGGTTCCTGTGGGCCGGAAATAAAGACCTGCACGGAGGCAAATGCAAAATAAGCTGGAGTTGAGTTACACGGCCTCTCGACCGTGGTGGTTTGGGGTTGCACAATCTAGAAGCTTTTGCAAGAGCCTTGAGACTCCGGTGGCTATGGTACGAATGGCGCCACCCGGATCGACCATGGCATGGCACTGAACTGCCGGTTGATCAAATTGACAGAGCCCTGTTTGCGGCGGCGACAAGAGTGCAGTTCGGAAACGGGAAAACGGCGAAGTTTTGGACCTCAAGCTGGATACAAGGTCAGGCACCGGCAGCTCTCTTCCCGGCCCTGTATAAACACAGTCGTAGAAAGAACAGAACGGTGGCACAAGCCATGCAGGGAGACAACTGGTTCAATGACATCAACCATGACTTGTCTGTTGACCTCGTCAGTGACTATGTCATCCTCTCCGGCCTTCTTGATGATATGAACTTCAATCCGGACAGCGATGAGCAGGACCAAATAACATGGACGCGAACTGAACATGGTGAATACACAGCCCGTTCTGCTTACCTGCTGCAATTTGAAGGTGGTGTGCGATCCAATTTCCCGGTCTTGGTTTGGAAAACATGGGCACTGCCTCGGTGCAAATTTTTCCTTTGGCTACTACTGCAGAATAGAGTGTGGACTGCGGACAGGCTGTTGAGCAGGGAATGGCCGAACGAATACTTCTGTCCGCTGTGTTACAGAAATCTGGAGACAGCCTTCCATCTGTTTTGTGAATGCCCCTATACACGGTCAGTGTGGGAAGCAGTTGCGAGATGGACACGCAGGCCGACCCTCGATCCTTCAAGCTGGACGGAGAACACGTTGCCTAACTGGTACGCTGCGCTCTTCCCCTCAAATACCTCACACACATCAGTAAAGGGCTCGCAATCACTTGCGATCCTTGTCATATGGGCGGTGTGGAAGGAGCGAAATGCACGAATTTTTCAGAACAAGCTCCGGAATGTCGGAGCGCTGGTTTCGGTAATTCAAGATGAGGCTCACGACTGGGGAGATGCAGGCGCAACAAGGCTACGACAACTGCTTCCGACACCACCGGAGCCGCCGGCGGATGAACTAGCTCTAGGAACTGTTGCTGTTCTAGATGAGTAGTCCGTAGAAAAGGACTAGTCCAGTCAGGACTCGACTGCAGTTGTGCGCACGACGCAATGTAAACAAACTCTAATTCTTCTGATATTAATACAAGGCCGGCAAGGTTCCGGGTCTTTCAAAAAAAAAATGCCACCACACCCGGTCATGCATCCATCATACGAGTATATGTGTATGCACTATGCAGGGCACACCAGGGTAAAGATAAAACGAAACAGGAAAAGAATAATATTGAACGAATCGGCCACTTGCCCCAGGCTCCCAGCAGCAGCAGGCAGCCAGGCCCAGGCACATGCACAGAACACACACAGATGCAGAAACTAAAACATAGGTAGCCACGAGAGCAGGACCGCGCGCTGCTCCTGGTCCTCCAGGCACCACCAAACAGGCGAAGAGCTTGTCCAGAGCGCCCACATGCAACGGGACAGCAGCGCATGCTTCGCTACACCACACCACACGCTAGTTTCCGGAGCCACCTGCCGTCGCGTCGGGACGCGCTGCCTTGGCGTGCGCGACGGGCACTGCAGCCGGCGAGGCGAGCGCGGCCACGCCGGGGCCGGGGTCGCAGCACTCGGGGCTGCCGTCGCAGCAGTCCCAGCGGCAGCAGGGAGTTGGCAGGATCTGGCCGTCGCTCGTGCCCAGGACCAGGAGCGCCAGCGCCACGGCTAGGACGATCTTGGAAGCCATTGGCTGCCTTGCTGTTTGTGTGTCTTGCTGATGTGAGCGAGTACTTGTTTAGTTTTCTCGTGATTTTCTGAACCCGTGATCAACAACCTTTGAAGGACCCTCCTATATTTATAAGCTGAGGAGTTGGAGGATGGACGGATACCCGACCATGCTTGCATTTATCTGGATGTCAAAATTGACTTTAATTACAAAAAAAAATGTCAGCAAATACCAGTGTTACCCCCTGCCGTTTTTACTGCCAAGGTCGTTTTTACCAAATCAAGATTAAAGAAGAAGATTTGGCCGTGAATCTCAATCAAGGCACGTTAAAGCGTGCCACAAAGAGACCCGGATAACGCAGGAACAAATCCTCATCCTCCCCAACAAATTAAACTTGCCATCAAGACTGTAATCCTCGCGATAAGACTTGCATATCTCTCATGGCTCGCAGTATCTTTCCATACTATCAAGTCTGAGATTGATCTCTCATTTCCAGCCTGTTCGGCAGGCTGCAGCTGCAGAAAAATAACTGCGAACACTGTAGTTACTGCTGAAGAAATAACTGCGAATACTGTAGCTGCTGCTGCTGCCTGCTGCAAAACCTCCAACCAAACACCTTCATCCAGCGGAATATCCGGCACAGGATACATCATGCGAGGCTGGCCATTGCCAAACTTTTGTTCACTCACGATATTTTCAGGGGCAGAGTAATGAGGACAAGAGGGTTCTCTACCTGGTGCTTTGCTTGCATGCTCTTCTGCTGTTCTGCGCCGGCCATGGCTTTATCTGCAGAAGCCTGTGTCATCTTCGGCAAGGCTCCAAATGATTCTGGGACCTGCATGCGGTGTAAAAGGAAAGCAAACCGTCCTGGTGGGTAGGACACATGGGTTCGTCGTGCTCGTTGCAGCAAAAGAAGGCCTGTATCTGGCCCTGTGAGACAGGGAGCTGCAGATGGCAACTGGCGAGCGACATCAGGGTCTTGCCGTTCAAGCAGAAACGCGCTCGTAGTTTCCTGAAGCATGCATCTGCTTGTTCAGAACATGTTGACGTCGTTCTTGCAATGGCAACAGTCACCTGGAAATAACTTTGATACTCCAGAAAAAGAATGATGTTTCACATTACTATCTTTTAGGGGAAACGGAAAAGAGCTTTGATTTGTTTCGTGAAATTAGTCTGGACAAAAGTTGAGGTCACA
The DNA here is from genome assembly GCA_007726485.1 of Eragrostis curvula. Classification (NCBI taxonomy): domain Eukaryota; kingdom Viridiplantae; phylum Streptophyta; class Magnoliopsida; order Poales; family Poaceae; genus Eragrostis; species Eragrostis curvula. The sequence goes on along the minus strand of CM017439.1, from coordinate 14,878,361 downwards.
GAAGTTGCACGAAGAACACTGACCGATTTCAGAAAGTTGAGCTACAAGAAACACACCCCCATGATCCTCATGACACGTGAATGCAAAATTATACTCCACTGATAGTCTTGTAACCATTACAGCAGAGAGAACCATTGTTCTTCATAAACATTTGAGATGGCGTTTCCTGGTGTGTCTTCAAACATTACCACCAGGAAAGATCTCACGGCCTCTGCCGCCGTAACAATCTCGGAACACACATAGAAAACGCCGGTAATATGTGGCGTCATACAATCATCACATGGTAAGAACAGACTAGACGTAACGTAACTCAGGGTTTGCACCATAAAAGCCATCTGACGTCCTGCTTAAGCAATCAGTCTCTCCTACTGATAATGGTTGTTGGATTTGCGTGCGGGGAAGAAGAATGCACGGACTTTGTGATCCGGTTCATGCCTCTCATCCCGCCGCACGCTGTGGGGTTGCCGTCTCGGCAACAAATCAGTGCCCGCCCGTCATGACGGCAGTGCCGGACACGCCTCGCGTTTTCGGAAGAAGGGTCACTGCCATGACTGCGCATATCAGTGCGAAGACACCGCCGATACCGAAGGCCGGGGTGTTGCCCTTGTTGAAGGCGCCGTCGATGGGGCCGGCGGTGAGCGCGATCACCAGCTGGAAACATCAGCAAGTGTACGGAATCAGTAACCATTGCATAATGAGTAATAAATCTTGAACCGTTGTTGATGATCAAGAACGACTATTTGTTTCCTCCCTTTTACCTGTGGAACGACGATAGCGATGTTGAGGACTCCAATGGTAAGACCTTGGCCACCGCCCTCCTCGGTGGCAACCTCGGACGCGACTGCCCATGGTACACTAAACAGCACCTGCAAGCACGCAACAATTCCATAAGAAATTGTAAACAAACAGCACGAATTTCTCAAAGTACAAGAAGAGCAACCAAGACTTACGGCTTGCGGGATGCCGATGAGCGCGAACATGGCCAGCGCGACGCCCTTGAGGGTTTTGTCGGGCCCGTAGAGGCCGGCGGTGAGGGTGTTGTTGTAACCCTTGGTGGAGACGAGGCCGATGGCGACCATGGCGAACAGCAAGCCGCCCACCATGAGGTTGCTGATGGACCACACGACCCGCGACGTGAGCTTCCGGCACAGCTTGGGGATGAGGAACGACGCGACGCCGAGGGCGACGGAGCAGAAGAGCAGGCCGATGGCGCCCTCGCGGACACCGGCGTTGTAGGCGTCCTCCTTGGCCAAGCTCGCCTGCGGCTCGCCGTGGAAGATCTCGCGGGCCATCCAGTCGGTGTTGTACTGGAAGAAGGGGAACCACGACAGCTGCACACACCCAATCAGCCGAGAGAGCCATGTCAGACACGACGACACGGACAGCACGCCCGTCACGAAACAGACAATTACTAGCAGCCAGGCGCGACATAGACTTAGTGACAACACAGCCGACGCGTCGCGACACGAGTCAAGTGGGGATGGATGGATGGATGGAGTGACGTACCCAGGTGACGGCCGTGACGGCGAGCACTTTGTACATGGAGGGAGGCAGGTTCTTGAGGCTCTTGAAGAGGTCGGCGAACGCGGAGAGGACGCCGCCCTCGGTTTTGTCGAGGTCGTCCTTGGTGTACTGCTCCTCGTTGGCGACGCACAGGGTGACAGTCATGCTGATGATGATGAGGACCTGATCAACGCGACCGACATGGAAAATTATGTCAAGATCCGAAGCAGGACGACACGATCCAACAAGGACTGGGAATGATGAGCCGTGGTCGGTACTACTCACCACAGCAGTGAAGAAGGCGCCCTTAAGATTCGCGCAGGCGTCGCAGCACGCCGCGGTCTTGAGGAAAGGGAACCATCTGATGACCCATGACGAAATCATCAGTCAAACGCAAAAAAAAAAAAAAAAAATGGTTTGCTTTGACGAGAGTGGGGAGCGGATCTTGACTACATACACGTGCCACTTCGCGTTGGCGCCGGACAAGTATCCTAAGACGCTGCCGAGCGCCATCCATATGGAGAAGATGGCCTGACCAACGTTAGGCCCGAGCTGCGCCCCAGCTGCATCACACACAAACACGTTGCATCAGAAACTTAATCCTCTTATCAGTATCAAGTTCAAATTAAGATCAAGATGAACATGACAAAAAAGCTCACCAGATAGGTCGGCCATCATAGCGCGAGCCGGTCCCTGGACGGTGTTGTTGGCGAAATCGAGGAACCAGAAGCCAAGAATGTACACGTAGGCGGCGCTCTGGCGTTTGCCGTTATACACACTGCAGTCACAGATGGAGGAACGTGTGCTCAGTACTGTGCACAATCGTTTCCACGGAAAAAGAAAAAGAAAAGAAAGCTCAACAACCCAGAGATATGAAGCAGACCTGCAGTTCTCCTTTGTGTCACCGAGGCGGCTCCCGATGTCAGCCGAGAAACCAATCACCATCACCTGGAGGGATCACCAACGTTAGCAGTGAAAACCTGAGCAAGTCCCAACCGTTTTTCCCATCTACTGGTAGAAAGTGAAGCAATAATCCAAGATGGATAGAGATGAACGTACAGAGAGGCAGATGATGATGCATCCAGCAAGGATGAAGGGACGCCTCCGCCCCATCTTCGCGGTGCATCGGTCGCTGTAGTAGCCAACAATGGGTTGCACCTACCAAGAATCAATGGCCACATTAATCCCGAGCTTATAGGGAAAGAGAAGAGAGCATAAATGTACGTACGTAGGTGTGAACGAACGGAAAACGGATCACTTTGATTCAATCTTATCCTTTTATAAAAAACGGAAACATGATTATAAAGGCGGAAATAAATCCGGAGCGATCCGTTTCGTTCCGTACATGGCATTCGTATAATTCACAAAGATCTTTTTAATGGATAAGGTAAAATCTTTTTCCCCGGATAATAAAAGGGGAGATCAAAAGTACTAATCTTGGGATGAAAGCACTTACCACAAATCCAGCAATAGGACCGCAGATCCATGTCAGGGAGACGAGGGAGTGCGAGATCCCAAGAGTCTGGAACAGCACAGATCAACAATCCTTGTCAGGGAAAAGCACGCACGAACACAAAAGAAGTCGACACGAACGCGCAAACAAAGCAAAGCACCTGGAAATGAAAAGAAAAAGAAAAGAGACGGTGTGTACACGTCGTACAAACCTGCGAGTACGGCGAGAGGAGGGAGAGCTGCAGTGCCCAGCCGTACTGGATGCCGCCGGAGACCATGCAGGCCAGGAACAGCCGGACGATGCCCATCGTCGCCGGCGTCCGGGCGCCGCCATTGTCGCTGCTGCCGTTCTTCTCCACGTCCAAGGGCTGCGCCGCCCACCCGACGCGGCCGTCGACCTCCTTGCCGCCTTCCATGGCGAGAAACAAGGCACGCGGATTTGGTGGGGAACGAACGAGAGAGATCGAACAAAAGAAAGGGACGGGGTTTGGTTTGGCAGTGATCACGGGTGTGCCAAGGGGAGAAGAGAAGAGAGCACGGGATGGCGGATGCCAGGCCGGGCTACGCGGGGTTTTAAAGGCGGGGGAGCCGAGCCGAGGGTGCCCGACGGCCGACGCGGGGTGGTTTATGGCGGGTGGCCCACCGGCAGTGAGACACCGGAATGTGGTTTTTGTTTGTTTTAGAAGGCTATACCCCGCCCCTTAATCTGTTGCCGGATAAGGCGAGCGTGCCAGCTGGATGGAAGGCGTATTTACCCTGCGGTTCAAGAAACTGGGTGGGTGGAAAAGAGGATATGGCCGGCATTAATGGAGTGGATCATACTGTTATTATCTGGAATACATTTGACTTCCGTTCGATTCATGGTTAATACTAGGTGGATTAGTCTAGAAATTTCTTGCTACTCCTACGTGGTGCTGAGTGGATTTGGTGCGCTGTAAACAGGTGAAATTCAGTGTCTAGTCCAGCAGTAGGAGTAAATTGGATTCGTCTCATCTAGTACTAATTTATTTGCTCACTAGGGATGAACTGTGTCTATATGCCTAATAGTGACTTTATGGGTGGGACAGGTGGGATTTGGATTTATCTTATCCAATAATGAAGTAGTCTTATTTTGCTGGAATAAAATGCGTAGTCCAAATGGATAATAACCGAGTGGACTGGCAAGGTCGGAAACACATGAAAATTCAAAAGGGTGTGTGAAATCAGTGGTATCTTCGAACGTATCTCCACACAAATGAAGCGAGCGTGCTCTTATGGTGGGGTGTGATGAGTGTTTGGCACGCTGGAAAGAGATGGAATTTACATGGAAAGTGTTTAGCAAGCAAATAACGAGTTGCCATCACGGTTTGACCGAAATCTAACCTGTGTGACCTCATCATCACCTGTAATTTCGCATCCTAGTGAAGATCCGAATGTGGACTGAAAGAATGATACCGTGCAGGCTAGCTAATACATGCACGAACGCCGACTAGTCGGCAAGAATTGCCATCGATTCATGATATGAAACGGAAACACGTCTTTTCGTTGAACGAAGAGAGAATCTTTCGACTGAAAGAATGAAACAAGCATGTCCCTGTTACATTAAAGAGGAACGAAACGATTGCTTAGCCAGATATAGCTTTCCAGTATGGCTCCAACAATGAAAATACAAGAGTGTTTAGGCTCTTTCACCGTCGTCCTTGTTTTTTTGAATCTTGGATCGTCTTGCAAGTGAAGAAAAAAATCAGACTTTCAGCAGCACGCGTAAGTTGACGGAAGACTTTGGCGCTTGCAATCATATGGAGCGTGCTCAAACGGCGGATAGCAGGCGTATGAACTAGAGGTCCTTTTAGTTGCCCCCTATACGTTTGGTACATAGCATGAGGACAACATGCTATTTGTATTAGGGCTGTTTTTTTTCTTTTCTGAACTTTGGATCCAACAATATTTGTTTGATGGAAAAAATAATGAACACAGAAAATATTGGATCATCTTGCAAGAGAAAAATAAATCAGATTTTCAGCAGCACGCGTGACTTTGACGAAGACTTTGGCGTTTCCAATCAAGATGGAGTGTGCTGAGTGGCCGATAGCAGGTGCACTAATTGGCGGTCTTTTTAGTTGCTCCCTCTTGACGTTTGGTATATAGCATGATAACAACATGCTATTTGTATTAGAGCTGTTTTTCCTTTTGACTTTGGGCCCAACGGTTTTTGTTCGATAGAAAAAAAATAAATGGATACAGAAAATTAGGATATATGGATGATGCTTGTTGAAGAACATGTGGAACACATATATGCTTGCACGTTACAAAAACACGTATGCGGATGTGATATTTTAACCAGACCCACCCACATATATTTCGACCCTGAAGAAATGAGTCATGACAAGTTCACCACACTAGCCAGTACACTTGTTGCAGTCGGCTGAATTGTCCATATCGACCAGATGCTGGGCGATCTCACTTGAGCTGTTTGTTGGCTTGGTTGTAATTCTGCTTATCTGTCTCTTGCTGTTATGTGGTTAATTAGTAAGGCAAAGTTATGGGCGCAGCAGACTGCTAGAATATTTTTCCATTCGTTCAGAAAAGTTATAAAACAAGCAAACAAAAGAACACTAAACACAACGCAACAACTGCAGATTGGAACTTAGCTTCCAAGGAAGGTAGCCGCCAAAGCGCTGGACTGCCAGTTCAAAATCGTATAAATTTTCCAGTCTAGGTGCAAATCTTAAACTGAAACATCAGCCCTTTATTAGTTGAGTCAAATAGTCAATCCCACTCAAACCTGTGTTTTGCTGACAAGGTCTCCAACATTTCCAGCTCAGAGGAAGAAGAGACTCATCATGAATTCGTTATGCATTGCTTCAAAGGATCGCACAGGCATCATTACCATTGTTCGAAAAGGATAGCACAGCATCACTAGGGCCCGGAGGGCTGGGGGCAATGTGGTGGGAGGGAAGTGGAGGACACATAGAATATTCCCCGGATTCCACCATAAGGACCACGGCGTGGAGCACATGGTATATTCACCAATCACAGACGCGGCGGCCGTTGGTGGGCCTCCGTTTGAGTGGGCTCGCGATGTGAAACCGAACAATACCACCCATCAGAAATAAGCGGGGCCCTCCCTCCAAAATAGCCAGGAGCTACGCACAAACGATGTGCTACATACAAATACAAGTAGAGAGCAGTAAGCATGAACAATACATATACCAGTGCACTCGAACAAGAGAATAAAGACTACATACGTCACAAATACGAGCCACAGACAACAGCAGGTCAAATTGCCTTCATAGATATACCCAGATTATGATATAGCGGTCTCCTTTAAGTCGGTCGACTTCATAAGGCATTAAGCAGTTCCCTACGGTAAGTTCCAGCTAAGTCAAACAGCCCAAAAAAAAAAAAATCTCGCAAAAGGGTCACATAATTCCACCCTTCAGAGCTTCCAACTGCAGACATGTTGACTGGGAGCCAGTGTCAAGGGCCTCAGTTCTCCTCTTCTTCGTCCTCTTCGCCCTCCTCACCATCCAACTGCAAACAATCAAGTTTGAAACAAGGTGAAGTCAACGATGGAGAAACTTGTCAACAAGGGAATGGCTTCAACTAAATTATCTTGCTCTTAGAGAAGGATATTGAGCTTACATCTTCATCATCGTCATCTCCTTCAAATTCTTCTTCTTCAATCTCCTGCAATGAGATAGTTAAGGAAAAATATATATATAATAAAAAATCAAAGGTCTAGTGGAAGAAATTGAACCACTAACATTGTTGAAGTACTTCAAAGGATTAGGCCACAGGTCTTCTTTGATGATCTCAGCCACCTGCATAATCAGGTCAGCATTTTTAGTTGCAAAGGGACAACTTCTAAAGAAAAGAAAATAAACTACTCTAAGCATTCTATGTGATGCCAAGATAAACTCGATCAGTATCATTTGGTAGTTTGTGGTATCTGGATGAAATAGATTTTTTACCTCATCTTGCACCCCGTCAGCAAGACGCTTGTGCTCGGTGTCACCAAACCAGGTGAAGAAACTGATTGAATAACACAAGAACAAAAATTATCTGTATCAGTGGACCAGGTGAAGTAACCAATTAATAATACAAGATCAAAAAGTTTATCCAATTCAGTAAACCCGGTGAATATACAGCTTAACAGAACAAAAGTATTGAATCATCGTGACTTGCAAGTTGCAACCTAATAGAAGGCCTAGTAATAAAACTTTGAAAATTGGCCAAAACCAACCTAATAGAAGGCCTAGTAATAAAACTCTGAAAATTGGCTAAAACTTGATTCCACAATAAGTTATCAAATATCAGTAAGTTTCTATTATGGTTTTGCAATCAGAAAAGATCGTAAGTACGCATTAATATAAAACTTGTTCACAAATAAGATTGCAAGCATGGACAAGGTCCACACCAGAAAAAAACAACTAACACTGCCATTTTGAACATGCAACAGCCTAAAAGAGACAACTAATTAGCCATTGAAATCACAAAAAGTTAGTAAAAACAACAATAATGTGCTCATTAGCAACCTATTTATTACACATTCACATTCCATGGTTATAAAACTCAAAATTGCACGGAAAAGATTGATTGTAATGGCCCAAAAGGGCGTACGTTTGTACACATTCAGAGGGAGTTTACATCGATGCAAAAGAAACATGTAACATAGCAAATAACATGCACGATATGAAATCATGCATTAAGCCTATTGCACGATTATTTTCATGTAATCCACCAGATTATCGTTTCATAATTAAATAAGAACAGGATCGAATACCATGCTGTACACCTAAGACCATATAAACATTTGAATTGGTAATGGTGTAACAGGATAACAGGTGCAATTGGGCATCCTGCTAAATAATAGCATAATTTAAGTACCATTCAGGCATCACTGACAAGGTTTGTTGCAGTATGCGTAAAAAAAAGGAAACCACGTTAAATATGTTGCAGATGCATACTTGTTGAATAGCATGGCAATACCAGATCTTATAACTGTTACAGATGCATACTTGTTGAATAGCATGGCAATACCAGATCATAGAACGCAAGGTAATACTACATGATCCATGGCAAACGCTTCCGATAAAAACAAAGCATAAAAAATTAACAAACAAGAACAACAGCACTATTTTTTTATTTTTTTATTGAAATGCTCAGAAAAAGCAAACCAACCGAAGGTGGGCATACAGTATTGATAAAGTCAATCCATGCAAGATGAATGACTAACCTTTCTTCAACTAGTGGCCGCTTGCTCCCTTTCTTGTTAAGACCATTTCCATTAGCAGGCCCCTTCATGTAATATCAAAAATAGACATTAGACTTTCTCCATCTTAAATCTCCCATCATAAACAAGTAATAACTGTTGTTTTCAAAAATACCATTCCTTCCTTCCATTTAATGGAAGTGGCATTTATTGTGGTTGTTCCATCATCAGCAAAGACATAGGTCTTTGTGAGCTTTGAGTCTTCAAAGTACGGGTTCTCAGAGAAGTTCTGCCAGTTCATATTCAAGTAAGTAAAATTCAAGTGGTGCAATGAAGAATATATTCTATAATCAACTGCTGCTACTTACAAGATGAATGGAGTAGCCTGATTTGACGTCAGAATCATCCACATCAACAGAGTCCAAGTACTTGAATATCTAAAACAGAACATAAGACAATACTTTGATCAAAAAGCTTTCTTTTGTTTACAAGGGAACATTCCTAAGAACTTTTGAAGGACTACTGAATCAATTGTTAGAAACAGACATACCTTTTGATCTTCTTCGGTCAAAAGCTCACTGAGTAGAGGATGGCTCAGAAACTGTATTGTACATAGCACACAATATAGTATGTTAAATTCATGCTTAACTACACAAACTTCAAAAAAAAAACTGAAAAAATGAACATATAGTAGCGTGCTAACCGCTGTCAGCCAGAAGTCTGGGATTGTTTTAATAATGTCTCCCCTTCGAACATAGACAGGTCTGCGAATCTCACTGTACTTCTGCTCCACCTCCATAACCTTCTCACTTGCTTCCTCGTTTACCTGTCAAAAATGGGCAACAGTAACATAAGCAATGATAGTAGTATTATCTTTAAAATGTCAATCGCACATAGTAGCTGACTGATATGGAAGACATGGCAGATGATGTGAAGCCATTATCTAATCCATTTCGCATGGCAAAACATATAAAAGACAGCAGACAATGATTTTGATCAAGGATATATTAGATGATCAGTGTTGTTTAGTTTTGGTAACGAAGGTACTAGCAAATGCATTAGACCAGATGTTAGCATTCCGCATTTGCAGCATTTCACAGCATTTGAACAGGATGAATTTGCAAATTTATGTCACTGTTTCTCTTTCAAAGTTATCGCCCGCATGCACAGCACCGCCACCACGCACGCCACGTGTTTGCCTACTGCACCACCTAGGTGACCGCATAATCACAAACAATTGGTGCCTTTTGAAACGCTCACAGGAACATGTTGTCTCTACATAAAAAACTCTGTTACTAAACTAGCCACCTTTGCAGTGTTGATAAATTGATAGTTACTATCACGACAGGCTAGCTCGCAGACAACTATAGCACAAGCATCTCGTGTTCAGAGTGGATACTGCCACTAGAATCGACTCCTCTTATTGTACAATCCATGAGGTCCTAACAAAATCCACAAAAGGCGAACAGGTGGACAGCATATGTTCTGCACTACCTGGTAACGTGCACCGCTACAATCACAGGTAGCAGCCGCGGAATTCTACATGACCACGGGAACCAACCTAAATTTCTTCCAAATTCGATACGATTAAACGAACACAAACCCCACTACCAAATCCCAGGGGGCGCCGAGCGGCCACAATTCGTCACGCCGCACCACGAACGGCCCGAAAATGCCGACCAGAAAGGAAACAGAGGCTCACAGCTCACCTTCTCGAGCTCGTCCTGGATCTCCTGTAGCTTCTCGATGGAGAGGACGAGGGCGCCGTCGATCTGCTCGTTCTCCTCGCCGCCATCGGCGTCGGTCTTGGCCTTCTTCCCCTTGTCCGCCGGCGCCGTCATCGCGATGCCCGCCTGCTCACTCGCCTCCGCGCGCTAGGGTTTTAGCCTGTCTCGCTCTCTCTTCGTGCGCCTGCGCGGGTCGGGAAGGGTGGGAAGGGAGGCGGAGCTGGGGAGGAGGCAGCGGTGCCGGGAGAGCTCTATTATAGAGGGCGGCGCTGAGATTCGCGCGCGGCGAGCGTTGAGTAGGCTCGCGATGGGCCGGGCCGTTGGATCCGTGCGCTGGGGGTTTTCAAAAAACCCTAACCCTAAGGATCAGGTGCGGGCGCCGGGCGTGGCTGCCTGTCCTTCGGTGAGTTCCGCCGTAGGATGCCGGCACTTGTGCTCTGCTGTAGTAGGAACGGCCCAATTGGACACTCGATTTTTACTCGTGTCAACTTCCATGTTTATTGACGCATCTGTTTCGATCAAACGTGATTGGAGTTGATAGGGAACATTTGTTTCGAACAAACGTGATTGAGTTGATTGGGAAAATGGGCTGAACTTTCAGATCAAATCACTATTCCAAACTTGGTTTGGTACGGACATAGAAATTTTATTCATTGTGTCTCAATGCGTGATAAACATGGTTTCCATGCAAAAATGATATCAGAAAAATGGAAGGAAGCAGATTTGGGTGTAAATTGTTTTTTATTTGGATACAAAACTAGGTACCCCTGTTTCAAAATATATGTACCTCTGGTTTGTACCAGATTCATTGAACTTTCTCTGAACCTTGACAAACATATGTCTAGATTCATAGAAGATACTATGAATCTAAACACACAAAAACATAGTCACAACTGCATATATTTTAATAGTAAGGAAATAGCAAGCATGACTCGTCTCGTACAAGACATTCACATTGATCATATTTGAAGGTATAGTGCCACAATTAATAGGAGGGAAGGTGTCACATTGACACTGTGATATGCCAAGGTATAAGGGTAGTCATTTGAAGGCGTTCTAATGGATAGAAAGATATTTTGCAAAAACAATAAGCATGAGAATATGAAATACCTACTTACAATTACCTTCGTTTCAAAATACAGAGGAAGTAGCAAATTTGAATTGCATTTTTCTCTTATAACATTGTATCAAATATGTAATCAATAGAGTTTGTAACTAACGGGGTGTTCGTTTCTTTGAGGCTAAACTTTAGCTATGTCACATCAAAGAGAATCTTGCCGTTTACAAAACTAATTGCAGAACCTCTGGGCTAATTCATGAGACGAATCTAATGAAGGCAATTAAGCCATGATCAGTCGCTAGTTACTACGATATCACTGTACTAAAACATACATTAATGAGGCTCATTAGATGCATCTCGTAAATGAGCACACATCTGTCAAAAACGTTTTGTCATTAGACTTTATTTAATACTCCGAAATAGCAATATTCTTTTTGATGTGACAGCGTTAAATTTTCGCCTTCAGGAAACGAACACCCCCCAACATATGCAACGGGAAAAAATGACTCGTTAGATATTTGCTCTAACCGCACCATATGTTTGCTTGTTATTATAAGGTACGATCTTATTATAATGCGTGATTATTATGTTTATCAAGGTGACGATCTGAATACCCATCTTACTCTACCTTCAAGTCAATCTAGCTGCTAATATTTTCCCATATAGAGCGTGCTTGGTTGCACGCCAGACTTCGCCACACGTAAAGTTTGATGTCTGCGGTTAGTGCTTGGTTGCAGCAAGACTTTGGCGGCCATAGCAATTTCGTGAGCAATAAAGTGTGTCGTTTTGTTGTGGTAAAGTGTGGCGGTGTTTTTCAACGCCACAGCCGTGGCGGTGGCGTGGCTACCGGAGGCTGAGAACCAAGCATATTCTTTTTTTTTTTGAAAGATCCGAAACATTGCCGGCATTTTCATTATAAAAAGAAATAGAATGTCATGCGTTAGAAGCGCACTTACAACATAACACAAGGTTTAGAAGCATGGGCTAAACCGGCGGAACCAAGCATACTCGTAGTTCTTATCTTTTCGTGTATGTTTGGTTGAGTAGCAACCTTCCAAACAGGCCCATGCTTGAGGGTGGCCCAACCTACCCAAGCATACCTGACTACTTGTCACACTTGCTGGTTCAGTTCATCTTCTTCTTCTTTTTTCGAGGAATGCTGGTTTAGTTCATCGTTTAACTCAGCTTCACTCCCAATGTTGCAGATGTTTCAAGACCAAATTACCACATTGAAAACGTCAAGATGGTTTCATGGATGCGATTTGGTCTACCAATGCATTAGAAGTTAGATATCTCTTTATTTAGCAAATAATCTCTTTATTTACTGTTTGTCAGTCATGAAGATTATACCACTGAATGATTGAACTTTATTAGTTAATTATGTTTTTTTAATGTAATGATGCTTCCAGGGAGAGCTACAGGTTATATTAAGGAATGAATCAATTTTTTATTTTTTTTTGCACAAACTGAAAGGCGAGGCAATGTTGCTTGCATTAGCACGGGCCTTTTGGGCATGACGGTCTCACTGCTCTTTGGATCTTTGAACGGGACTGCCTTGGTTCCCACTAAATCCACCACAAAGGTGACACGCCAGAACAAGCCAAGAATGATGAAAGAACCAAAAGAGCATAAAGCAACAGTTCTTGCACATGAAACTACTACTAGTAGTATAAAGCGCAATAAGATGTGCTGCCTTGTGCGGTTTTGCATGGAAAAGCGTGCTGATTTCCCTCGCTTGAAACAGAAGTTTCTGAAGAACACACGTTACACGAAGATGATACCTGCTGGTGGAGCATAAAAGGTTTGAACTGTGCACTTGTAGTTTTGTTGTGGATGGTTTCCTCGCTAATCCCAACAAAAATGTAATAAAATTTGCGCCTCCCAATGCAAACTCCGTTCATATTTTCCAGAAGAATCTTCCTGAACAGCCTCCGTTTTGTAGAGAGCCATTTCACTCTGTTCATGACATAATTGCTCCTTGCAGGTTGTACAGTAGTAGCAGTTACAAGATTAGATTACATACATATGGTCATCACGCCATGATCGTGTAAAGCGATATCTCGGTATAAATCGCTTTGAGCTTTATGCTTTTGGACCAAGATCTTACCAAGAGCCATATATCTGCAGACACAAGCAACATGACAAAGTGTCAACATTGTTCCATAGCCTTCACTCTGCATATACCTCGGCTTGTCTCAGATAGTTTCAGCTCCATACTGACACCAGCCACCAGACACCAGCTTACTACTAGTCCAGTAGTCAGAGCAGAGAAGAGAGAATGGATGTTCGCTGCCACCGACTAGCCATTGTCGTTGTGCTTGTTCTCCTGGCATCTGCATCAGAAGAGGTTCTTGCCATTCGGAGCCCCGACACTCTGGTGAGCAGTCCATCCGTGTCACCGGCAGAGCAGCCACGAGTCCTCGTTGATGGCAATGCGATCTCAAGACATCAAGCGCTGGAGAAGAAGCGCACAGAGGTGGCCAGTTCGTCCCCTTCGGCCGTGTTCGATCTGGACAGGATGAGCAAGCGCCGGGTCAGAAGAGGATCTGACCCGATCCATAACAAGTGCTAAGTTGCAGTGTCCAGTTCAGACAACAAGAGGTCTGTGATAAGGTGCATTGTTTTCTTCAGTGTTTTTCCTGGGTCGGAATAGTTTAGCTAGCATTCAAGGGATTTAGATATAGGAATACTTGTACAGAGACGCTAAAGGAGAAGAGTGCCAAGGCTGCGGGCCTGCGGCAAGCTGAGGCTATATGTATACATCTCGAATAATGGGAGGTTTTCAACCAGTCTGAAGGAGTAATATAAGTGTTTTTTTCTTCTTCTTTTTTGCGAAAGAAGTGTTTATTTATTTATTTTTGTGTTTGTCTTTGATTTGGTTGTGTAAATTTTCATCATGAGTAAAGTTCATGGATATTAGAAGCAGCAGTCATGTACCTAGCTTTGTGCAAGCACATTATTTTACAAACACGATCGTCAATTGGTGAATGATCAGCCTAAACAGCACAAAAAAAAGGAAGAAGAAGAAAAAAAAAAGAAGAGGAGAGCATTGTTCGCAGATGATGTTTGAATTTTGATCGATGGTAAACAAACAAAACCATAAAAAAATTTCCTGTCAAGAATGGGATTCGAACCCATGCCCTTTCGGACCAGTACCTGAAACTGGCGCCTTAGACCAACTCGGCCATCTTGACGTTATTGACATACAATCCATAAAATTCTTTATATCCTCAAGTTACACTGATTATTTGCAACAATCAAATACTTTGGAAGAGGATGACTAATTTCATCTTTTATCTGCTTCCAAATGAGCGTTAAGCTTTGGATGAAGAGATATTTCACTTTCCGTCTTCATTTTGAGCGGAAAGGAGAGATACAAAGTCTTCATCCGAGTTCTTCCAAGGATACTGGCCAATGGATAATGCTGCCCAAATAGGACTTAAGGACAAGCATCATCTGCGAACTGATAAAAAACACCGCGGCTGCAGAAAAATAACTATGAACACTGTAGATACTGCTGAAAACACTGTAGCTGCTGCTGCTGCCTGCTGCAAAACATCCAAACGAACAGTGACGTCAAGCTGTGGCTAATAGGTCATCACACAAAAATTACTGCAGAACTGTGACGTCAAGATTGGTCTGACAAGATAGATGAATACGCTGGTACAGCTTCGGCACAACAAGCTTTCTGTTAACTTATATTCATTTATTAAAAGAAATCTCTTTATGTACAAAATATGCTGAGAGCCTGTCAAAGAAACATTGAATCTCAGCTGCAAAGTTTATACAATTCAAAGAAGGGCACAACATTTTTTGTTGAACACTGCCATTCAAAGTGCTCGAGACAACAGGCTTGCACAATGAACTCCGTCTCGGAGTTCTTCACCTTCAACACAGATGCTTAATGCTCAAGGCATCTGGTACGAACTCACGAGACGGGCCTGTAGCTATGTATTCTATTGATTTGGTTCAGGTTGAGGTGATGTAGGAGATTCTGGTGGTGCGACAGCAAATTGCATTGTTCTTCCATTTCGATGAAGAATGATCGCCACTTCTGTCGGTAGTAGCATTGCTTCTTCCTAATCAAAGTGAACAATGTGACCATTAGTAAGTAGGCTACGAGAATTGAGAAGATAAAATCCTATGATAAAGCATGATTACATAAACGTGAAAAGAAAGTTTGTCCTTGAGTGTCATTTACTATTAACATCAAATTTCAGCCTAGCCCGACATGCACAGTTCATGGGTACTACAAACTAACGAAAATCTAGATTTTCTGACAGAGCGACCTCATGTTTGGCCACAAAGATACATCACAGCCATCCCAAGTACCTGATTCCCTAGTGCAAACACGGGCATGTGTGTGTGCAATCACAGAGATAAAAAAAAAAGAAGTAATTACTGGGCCTACATGACTTTTGCAAACATATTATGCAAGGAATGAGTTATTTTGGCGAAAAATTTTGCCTCAAAACTCAGAAGACTATAAACATGATTAGAAAAAGTACTTCCTAATCTCACCAACCTGTCTCTGTCTTTGGCGCTGCATAATACTAATAGCCCAAGCCATGATGTAGCAAGGCAGCAGAAATCCAGCTGCCCTCAGAAGAAATAGCTATCAAAAGATCAACAATCAGTCAAATTTACAGTGACAAAGAAACAAAATATATATTAGAGATGTATAACTGTGCATTAAAAAAAATCACTAACCGAGAAAATAGCAGATGCATCGTCTTCATCTTCACTATTCGTAATGGTAAGTGTATGCCTCAGGAGCAGAAGAGCCATTAACTGAATAGACAGAAAGAACAGACTAGTATCACTTAATATAACATACACAGAAATGGAAATGTTGAAAAAGAAATCAAAATATAATTCATTTACAGTAATATAAAGCAAAAGGAGCATATGAACAGAACTTTCAGCAAGACATAAGCAGCATTAGCACTATAGTCATTTGAGGTGAACAGGTAACGTCATTTGCAGGGATTCAATTCAAAATAGAAATAAAACGACTTACAATCAGAAATATGGAGCGGCAAAAGGCAGCAGCATTGTTGTTTGTTGCAGTATATTCATCATACTCATCTTCAAGTAAACGGTGTTGAGCAGCGGCCATTGCCAAGATTCTAGGATCATGCAAGTCCAAACGATTGCCAGAGATGGTCCAATCACCACCACTTGATAAAATGAAGAATTGTAAACATGAGAAAGAAAAAGAACTTTATTTTGTAGAATGCAAAAGAAAACTTGCTAATTGCACACACCTATCATTCACATAGAAAAAAGAAAAAAGATCATCTTAATGAGTGAAGATAACAAACCTTATCTCTATGGTAGTTTCATCGTGATGTACCTGGGGTGGGGCAGTGTAACCAGGCTTGTATGACTGAACACAGAGAGAGAAAAAAAAAACTCATAATCTGATTTACAGCAACAAGGTTTACAGTTAAATCGGCACAAACATACTTTCGCAAAAGCATACTTCAGCAAAACATACATAGTAAATGTAATCTGATTTACAGCATACTTTCACAAACATACTTTCGCAAAAGCATACTTCGGCACAAACATAATCTGATTTACAGCAACAAGGTTTACAGTTAAAGAAACAAACATACTTTCGCAAAAGCACAAAAAATACTTCAGCACGGATACAGGTTTGTAACTTGACCTCAGATTCTTTTTCAACAAAACATTGGCTACAGAAAGATTCTTTGGCAACAAAATATAGTTTGAGTTAACAAAACATAGTTTGAGTTAATGTTGTCATCTTTTATTTAAACAATAGCTGAAATATAATAACATGGCTGGATACATAACTGTTGAGAAATATTAGCCTACTGAAACTTTGAATTGAAGAAAGCAAAAAGGGAAAAGGGCCCAATGATTTGTGTCTTATATAATAAAACAAAAAAGAAAACAGGACATGCATTAGATGACTAGAGCCATGATGCTACATGCGAAGGCGGAGCTCAAGAATAAATGACTAGTTACCTGATGGCAGATTTCACAGGATATGTCTCCTTTCTCATTGCACCAACGTTGCACACATTCCCTGTGAGCATACTGTGCATAAAGTTTAATAGAACATAAATTAGTCAACACAAATACAAATGTAAACAACACAATATGGACTACTTAGTTCTTATATATAAAATGCAAGATAAATTTTGGTGAGGTTAGACTACTTGCAAAAAATGAAGATGACATTTCAAGTGCCCTAAACTGAAGGCAACCTGCACAAGAAACCAAGCCTTAAGCTTATGACTTATTTGTTAAGCTTGCTGAGAGTAGCAACCAGCAAGGAGAAAGGTGTCCAACTCTTCAAGCAACAATGATGAGTCACCCAAACATGCCCTTGTCCACTCATACTAACGTCACCGTAGAAAACTATTTCAAGGAAACATCAAGAGCCAAACCACCAAACAAGACTATGTCACGCACTCAGGTGCCACCTAAAATACAAAACCATGGATGTACCTAAAAAGCCGAATCATCAAAAGTAACAGTTTATTCCTAGCACAAGAGGCATCAATCAACATCATGCCCAACTGCCCTATTATCGTTCCAATAAAGGTCCAGGATTAAGTCTAAATGAAGTACTTTGGTTTCCTGATGTTCCCAATTGTTGATACCCTAGAATTCCTTATCTAACGATATTAAAAGCATGGTAAAAATTCATAGGCAAGCAGAAAAAATGAATTCGTTGTTCATAGAGAAGGAAGGACACACCTTGAGGCTGCCGCTGCAAGCGCAGGGGCTCTCGAGGTTCTTGGCCAGGTCCTCCTCCTGGCAAATGCGACACTCCACCATCCCAATCAGCGCCTCCGATTCTTCCTTGCCGGGCACCAGCCCCGCCGCCTCCACGGCTCGGGAAGCCACAAGCTCTCCAACATCCAGTGCGACATGATCCCCCATGCGAGCAAATCGCTCCCGAAACAGTTTGGAGGATTTCTAGCCCTGCGATCGAATGAATCATCAGAATCCCCAAATAGAGCCGATTTCACCGCGAATCAAACGAACGGAAAGGGGAAATCCGAGGGCTAAAACCCTAGAAAAGTTGGGTGGAGGCATAACCGAGGTCAAATCAAAACGGATTTGGGCGATTCTTGGGCCAAATCGAAGCCCTCTCCTCGGAGAATCCAAGGAAATGCAACTTCCGCGCAGATTACTGGCGATTCAAACGGAATGGGAGGAAAGGCAGGGGCTTTTTACCTCGACGAATGAGCTGCAAGGCACTCCGCTTCCAAATATCTCTGCCTTTTTTCTTCGCGTTCGTCCCGTGTCGCGGGCCTCGCGGTGTTTTATCATTCCCCGCGTGACGGATCGCCGTGACGGAGCCGTTAGCTCGCCGCCGGACGTCGTTTTCTCTCGCGATATATGGTCTAAACATACCAAATTTAAGTAACTGACCTGTGGTACCCGCTTGCTTCGGTCCCACATGGAAGTTTAACAGATGTTATCCTCGCTGTATGTATCGAAATGAGCAATTGGGATTCTCGTTTGCGTGGACATTATCCGGAATCCATTAATAGATACCAGGAGGTTATTCGCTAACTGCCCACAGAAAGTGTCCCCGTTCGTCCTTGTAAGGGCTGTCACGGCAGGTACAATGCTACGCATAGACAGTCTCGTAGCCCGTCTCATGCAATACGACGTAGGATTTTTGATGAGGTGGAAGAGAGAGAAAGAGGAAAAATAAATAGACGGTTGTTTCGCGAGACAACCACCTCAAGCGCTAAAATTTGGGAGTATAAGACGGCTTATACACCATTGTACGAGTTGTAGTTGCCATGTAACTCATAAATATTTCTTTTCTCATCTATAAATTAAGAGAAGATGCAATTACTATGAGACAACTAAAAAAATCATCTATTGTATGTGTTATCTCCTAAATCGCCTTATGATTACGTGTTATGTATAAGACGGCCTATGAGACAACACCATTGTACCTGCCCCTACCGTAACGTCTAAAGACAGGTACAAAGCTACACGTAAGCAGTCTCATAGCCCGTCTCATGCAAGGCCACGTAGAATTTTTGATGAGGTGGAAGAGAGAGAGGGTGGTGAGAGAAGGAGGCGGTTGTTTCGTCTAAAAAGCTAAAATTTAGGAGTATGAGACGGCTTACACACCATTGTACGAGTTATAGTTGCCATGCAACTCATAAATATTCCTTTGCTCATCTATAAATTAAGGAAAAATGCAATTAATACAAGA
This sequence comes from Eragrostis curvula, assembly GCA_007726485.1. Lineage (NCBI taxonomy): Eukaryota > Viridiplantae > Streptophyta > Magnoliopsida > Poales > Poaceae > Eragrostis > Eragrostis curvula. The sequence goes on along the minus strand of CM017439.1, from coordinate 14,859,204 downwards.
CCACTGAAACAATCATCCATTATGCATGTGGTCTGATAAATTGTCTGAAGATTACGTGGCTTACGGACTATAAGACAACACCATTGTACCTGCCCTAACACGGCGCCTTCTTCTGCTGTTGTAAATTAACGTCTTTGTACAGGGATGATTAGGGCACGCTTAAGCTGAGAAGCTGGGCAAAGCTTTTTCACTTTTGTTGTCAAGGTTCATACTACCGTTTATGGAGATCAATCCGTGGACATTGTGCAGCGTTGATTCGATCGCTCTGGCAGCTGATAGGTCATCCGTTTGTCATGGTAAAAATACGATGGAGCGCGTGAAAGCCGAGTTTCCAGAACGGCTACCATGCTTTTGCCATGGGAACGACTGACCTCTTCGCAATCTGCTTGGTTGCTAATTAGCAATGCTCCTACCCCAACAAACCGAAAATATTTTATAGCAAAAAAAATGATGTGAAAGCATCATCAACGACCGAGTAGTATGAATATCGATGAGAGCACAATGACGACAGAACCAATTACCTTTTTTAGTGGAGACCAATTAGATTTTTTTCTTGATTATTATGGGTGCCAATTCGATTGTTGAGAGATCAATTCGTTGCTTGGACTTTTGCACGACCTTCCTACGCCACCTAATCTAATCGACGCAATTAACGGCCGTTAGCCGTCCCGATGGGCTCCAGCGAAACCCCACTACGGTGGGCCCGGCCGCCGGCAGGATGCAACCGCTTTTGACTTGTTTAAGTTACTTTAGCTGCACGATATATTTTTTTCCTTTTTTTTTATAGCAAATTTTCCTTTTTGTTGGGAGCCAAAGCTGCACGATACTGTAGATGGCACGAACTGAAATGAAAAGGAAAAATCTAAGGCCGCGCAAAGGCCCATCAAGCAGCATTGCATCGGCCATGAGATTGCCACGGCCTAGCCACATCACCATGATACCCACCCAGCCCATGCAATTGCAACGGCGCAACTGACGGCCCATCCACGTTCGTGCCACTCAATCCAGCCCAGACCAGCCTTGTCTGCAGAGACCGCACGGAGGGGGTGAGGGGGTGCGACCTTTCCTTTTAGCAGAGTTCAGAAACTGCTCAAGCACCGATTAAAAAAAAGAGTAAATGATTTCAAAAAAAAAAAAGAGTAAAAGAAGAAGAAGAAATAAACCGCTCAAGCTGTCAAGCACAGCTACTCCAGGAGTCCAGGGGAATGTGCGGGCCGGCAGGGAGGGACTCAAACCGTCTGCGCTCGTGCTGGCTGATGGACAGTCCAGGGGAACGTGCTTTTTTTTTTTTTCAAGAACGTGCTTGGTACGTTTTGTATAGGGGGTGTTCGTTTTCAGGAGTCTAAATTTTAGAGGGTCACATCAAAAAGAATTTTATTATTTAGAAGTATTAAATAAAGTTTAATTACAAAACTAACTGCAGAACCCCAGGTCTAATTTGCGAGACGCATCTAATGAGGATAATTAAGCCGTGATTAAATGACGGTTTCTGTAGCATCACTATAGCAAAACATAGATTAATTAGGCTCATTAGATTCGTCTCGAAATGAGCATTCATCTGTCAAAAAAGTTTTGTCATTAAATTTTATTTAATGCTCCTGAATAACAAAATTCTCTTTGATTTTAGAGGTCTAAAATTTAGAAGGGAGGAAACGAACACCCCCTAAGAAGAGGAGAGAGGTGCTGGCTGAGTTGCCAAGGACAATTTTCTTGTGCTTGGCATGACATTAAGACCGAGTATATTTCTTTCCTTTTGCTTTCAAAGAGAAATTAATATTAAGAAAACTAGAACGATATATATATGTCAGGCCATTACCCGCACCGCCCCCGGCCGGTTGCTCCCTCTAGTCTGCCGGAGGCATATAAGCGACGCATCGTCTTCTCCTTCTGCGATCACTCGTCTCCATAGTCGAAGATAGAAGCACGAGGTAAGCTTCTCTCTCTCTCTCTCTCTCATAACAGGATGAAGTTTGCTTACATCGATCCATGCCATGGACAGTCCAATTTTTTTTTCGTCATTCTGTTTCTTTCTATTTGGATTTCTTATGCCACTCTTTTTCTCGGAATGATTTCTTAAGTTAATTATTGCTAAGTTGAGCAGTTGCTTCGATTTTATCTATGGCGGTAAGAACGAAGCGGCTACTTGATACAGCATGCATGCCCGTAGTTCTTCGATGCTTCTTCCTTCTTTCAGTTCATCGCTTCAGAATGAGAAGTCATCTCTGTACGACGAAACAACAGGTCAGAACTGCCGCCTGCGCGTTCATGGACACCAAGAAGCTGCGACAATTGCAGGACTTGACTGTGGGCGCCTGCTGGTCCGGCACGGCGCACAGTTGTCATTTCATGGGGTTGTATTCTCGTCTATTGATAGCTACTTTTGGACATTGGGCACACAGGCGTTAGTAGTTTTGAACTGGTCGTGCTCGTGCACGGAGAGGGCCGGCAACTTCTTTTCACTTTTCAGTTAATGACGTCTGTTCTTGATGTGCTTTTTTTTTGCGAGGAAAAAAAAAGCATCTGGATGTGCTTTGAAATGGCATTAGTAGTTCCTTTTTTTTTACTCAAGCATCTGGATTGCGGCCTGTGTTCAAAGGATTTGGGCGAAGTCGATCGCATCGTAGTCCAACTTCTTGATGTAGAGGCTACGATATCATCATATATTTGATGAAATAAATTGGCCGGTTGCATCAGTTGCTCTTTCTCTCATGTCTCCTTCTCAATCCGCATGCTCCGCCTCGTCCTCTCCTTCCCATCCACTCTCAACGGCACGAGGCGAGGCAAGCATCTCTCTGAGATGCAGAAGCGAGATGAGCCACGCACCATGTCCAAAGTGTCCTTGCCTTCTTGTTGATTTGGATTCGCTCATGTCAGGGCCTAATCAAGCAGAAGCGGTTGTCTTATTATTTTCACTAGGAAACCACGCTTTTGCACACAACCATGTATGTGGTAGTTACTAGTTAATTCAACGATTAGCCTACAGTTTCCTCTTAAGGAATGTGTTCGCAAGAGTTCATCATTACTTGAGAATAATCATGTCCTACAGTTTCTGGAAAAAATGCAAAAGGAAAGCTCAAAGATCAGAATTGTCGCCTGCCTGTTGAAGGGCTGCATGAACCAGAGAAATTGCAGAATTGCGGGCGCCTAGTCCGGCACGGCGCAGAGCATTTCCTTGTTGTACCCTCTTATCTCTGATAGTACTAGCTACTACTGCTGAAAATTCGGCACATAGCCACATAGCATAGGTCATTGGGTTTGAAATGGGCGTGCACCCGAGGGCCGGCAACTTCCTTTCCCTTTCAGTCCATAACTGTTTGCGGTCCGTGTTCATATTTTGACTGAACAAAAGGAAAAAACTTAATTGAACTTGTATTGCTGCTCTTGGTGTGCTCTGAAATGCTAATAAGAGTACTTATGGTAGTACCTCGTGCTTTAATTCTATTATATCACAAGTGTTTAAATTGGAGTATATGGGAATAACACCTATTGCACTGACAGGTGCTATCCTGGACCTTGACCAAAAGTGGGGAGGATAAAGACTGGAAAGCTGCTAATATTCTATTAAAACAGGCATGTCGTGATTTGTGATTGCCATGACACTGGATAAAATAGGATCCAACATGTGGATGACAAAGAATCTCACCATCACCATCCTGCTCGCCCTCTTCTCTCTGCTGATTGTCAGGCACCTGATAGTGAACAACCCAGCTCCAGGAACATCTTGGCATCAATTCTTCCACGCTAACCCCATGGAATGGTTGAAAAGCCCATTGGATGAACAAGAAAAAACTACAGCAGTGGTGGTAGCATTAGACGCTACAGATGCTTCAACTTCGAATAGCTTAGATTTTGTAAATTCCTCTCCCGAATCATTTCAGTGGCTAGATACATGGAATCAGCTGAATCAGCTAGCCAACATCACCAATGGTCTTCCTCATGCAAGCGAGGCCATCCGCGATGCAAGAACTGCATGGGAAAACCTGACAGCATCAGTGCAAACTGCAATTTCTACGCAGAGACAAAATGAGAGGCTGTGTCCATATTCGATACGCAAAATGAACGCTTCCAAGTCAGAGACTGATACTTTTACAGTTGACATACCTTGTGGGCTGATTGTAGGTTCTTCAATAACTCTTATAGGCACTCCTGGAAGCCTCTCTGGTAACTTTTGGATTGATTTCATCGGGACAGCACTCCCAGGGGAATATGAAAAGCCCATTGTGCTGCACTACAATGTCCGTCTAAATGGTGACAAAATTACTCAAGATCCAGTCATAGTGCAGAGTACCTTCACTGCAAGCAATGGCTGGGGTTTAGAGGATCGCTGTCCCTGCACTATCTGCGACAATTCAACTGAAGGTATTTCAAATGATTTTATTTAAAGAAGTTACCATTGTACCCTGTGCACTACTTACATGATATCTTCCTCAGTGGATAATTTGGAGAGATGCAATGAAATGGTGGGAAGAGAAATGAACATAGTGAACACAAAACGTCATCCAGATGCCAAGAAACATGACGATCCAAACATATATTTTCCATTTAAGCAGGGATACCTTGCCATTGCAACACTGCGTGTAGGATTGGAGGGGATCCATATGACAGTTGATGGGAAACATGTCACATCATTTACATATAGAATGGTAACCTTCTACTGTGATTATGTAATAAAGCTTATATATCTACGACCCTCATAAGTGGTGTTTCTGTTATTAGGGTTTGGAGCCTTGGTTTGTTACTGAAGTGAGAATTTCTGGAGATTTCAAGCTCGTAAGCGCGATTGCCAGTGGCTTACCCACATCAGAAGACTTGGAGAACTCTAGTGTTGAAATGCTAAAGTCATCACCGATTCCGGATGGAAAAGATGTCAACCTTCTGATTGGCATATTTTCTACAGCAAACAACTTCAAGCGTAGGATGGTAATTCGAAGGACATGGATGCAGTATGATGCTGTGCGCCAAGGAGTGGTAGCAGTGCGGTTTTTTGTTGGCCTGGTAAACACTTACAAAATAAGCTACATTTAGTTTATTCACATGAGTTTTGTGATGGACACTTTTAAACAAATTTTGGTATCTTTTCTGTTTAAAAGCATACAAACCTCATGGTGAACAAGGAACTCTGGAATGAGGCACATACGTATGGTGACATCCAGGTGTTGCCCTTTGTTGATTACTACAGCCTGATAACATGGAAGACACTGGCAATATGCATCTATGGGGTAAATACTGCCACCACTAAATTATGCTTCTCCATTTTCTGTTCCTCATCTTTACCTGTGCTTAATTGAGATTTATTTGACCAGACCAGTGCTGTATCAGCCAAGTATCTGATGAAAACAGACGATGATGCTTTTGTTCGAGTAGATGAGATCCAATCCTCAATGAAAAAGCTTAATGTCAGTCATGGGCTGCTTTATGGCCGCATAAATTCCGATTCAAGTCCACACAGAAATCCTAAAAGTAAATGGTACATAAGCCGAGAGGTAATGTCTTCATATTAAATGGTTTATTACCATCAAAAAGTTGAAATTCCAGATTTGTTCCTAAAAAGGTAAAAGAAAAACAATAATTTGAGCCCTTATCGATCTGATGAGTTGCCTAACTAATTGATCTTATCTGCTAACAAACTAATAACTAACTAACAAACTCTTTGCTGCCGCTGAGCAGCTGCCCAGCTCCTCCTGTAACAGAATTCCATAGATATAGGAAGCTTAATTTGCAACAAATTGCTTTCCTAATAGAATGCACAGACAAAGTTATACTCTACATAGTTAACTAGATGTGTAAATGCTAACACATCTGACATGTTGTGCAGGAATGGCCTGAAGAGAAGTACCCGCCATGGGCTCATGGACCAGGATATGTGGTCTCACAAGACATCGCAACCACAATCAAGGCTTGGTACAAAACAAGCCATTTAAAGGTATTCACATTGAGGTGCACAATAACATTTGTTATACATAGCAAGTAAAGAACTACTTTACATGACATAAGACTCCTTACGCAACAAAACAAGTCGTCTGAAGGTACACATCATCATGGCAAATATAAGCTGTGCAATGACGGCAAAAATGAAAACACGCTTATGTAAGGGAAAACCAAACTATAAACCTCTAAATAAGTAATTCAAAGTAACCCAAAACAAATGCAAGAAGTGCTCTGCTGTTTGATTTATAGTTTTTTTTTTTATCTGATGTGTTCTTCAACTACATCTAAATGATACTTCGCAGATGTTCAAACTAGAAGATGTAGCAATGGGCATATGGATCAATGATATGAAGAAGAGTGGATTAACAGTAAGGTATGAATCAGAAGGGAGAATTGACACTGATGGCTGCAAAGATGGGTACATTGTAGCTCACTACCAAGAACCAAGGCATATGCTGTGCATGTGGGAGAAGCTCCTAAGGACAAATGAGGCAGCATGCTGCAATACTAACTAAGGAACTTTGATGTTTTGTGTGGCTCTTTTTCATTCAACAGCCCATTCACTAATTTGTATTCACGTTTGTTGTGGGGGTAGTTACCAGCCAGAATTTTGTCACACTATGGACAGCGAGGTCTTAACAATCATAGTTTTCCAGTGTCCAGCACAGTTGTAACCATGAATGGATTTACAAGATTGCTAGTCGCCACTTCCTCAGCCTTTTAGATGCTAATAGGACAAACATGTTTGCAACAATTTTTTTTCAAACTTTAAGTAAGGAGTAGATATCAACAATCGAGGTGTATGACCTACTGGCAATCCAAGGATCAGGATACATGGTACCATCACACTACACTGATAATCTGAACGGCGGTTCTTTGACAAATCAGAGAGAAAAAAGTAAACATCAATCCTAACTACAGACAGTCATAGCCAACTGACCATAAGTAACATTTCAGACATCCAAACCTAGCTCAGAAAAGAACAGCTCGTTTGACAAGCATAATCAGGTGTTCCACCTTTCAGATTTCCCAATTCGAAAAAGGCAAAGTGAACCATACAATATCCCATGTAATTCTTCATTGTTATATAAAAAGTGAGAAATCAAGTTTCTATGCCTCTGGTGTTAACTATCTGCCTATCTCTAAAGCATATGCACTACGAAGGAGTAAAGCAAAATGCTATTAGGACACTCTTTTACTCCAGGATGATGACAACGCACCTATTCTTAGGAGTTTCATGGTCCCTGTCAGTGCCAAAACCTGGTATCCTCCAGCAACTCACATCCTAGATCCATCTTCAAATCCAGGGCCATGTGTAGAACTGTAACTCTTGAGTTTGATGGCGGCATACCATTAACAGAAAACTGATTACAACACACCTATTCTCTCATGGTTCCCGTCAATGCTAAATTTAGTCTCCTCCAGCAACTCACACCTTTGATCCATCTTCCATCCATGGCTATGTATGTAACCATAACTCTTGAGTCCGAGCAGAAATATTTTGTCCCAAATGCTGCCTAGACAAAATATATGACGATAATCATTGAGCACTCCCTTCAGGCGATACTTCCATGCCTCTCTCCTTGCAAGCTTCATATATCAACCGTACCATCAAGGCTGAACTTGAAATGGCATATGAAGCCTTAAGTCCCAATTGGTAGCCATGCCATGGATGATGGATCATGTTACTGGGGTAATCCAGTTAACTGAACCCAACTCAAACACTGGCATTCATGAAACAGATCGTGAGGTTTCAGAACCCAAGCTCAAGCATACAGTGCTTGTGGATGCAAGCTTACAACCTGGCCTTGGTGCCTGACAGAGTCCCATCAACCAGCCGATCCCTGAACTCGTCATCATTGCTTGTGAGCATGTCCTTGAGAGACATCTCGATGCCCCTCTCCCTCAACGCCTCGTACCTTGGCCTGATCCTCCCCTCCAAGCTGAACGCGAAGTAGTGCGGGAACTCGGTCAGCTCTGCGGCGGGGTCCCTCCCCATGCATTCGGCCAGGAACTGGAGCTTGGGTGTGAGGTTGGTTTCGATCCCGTAGGAGAGGATGGCGGGCGCGCGCCTGAGGACCGCGCAGACGGCGGGGTCGGGTAGCCCCGTGGCTTCACGGAGGAATACGAGCTTGGGGAGGAGTGTGCGATCGACGGAGAACGCGAGGAGCAGCGCGGCGGCGAGCGGGAGCGGCTCACGGCGTAGGGATACGCGGCGGCGGAGGAAGCGGAGCGCGGGGCCGAGCGTGTCCGGGACGGACGCGGCGAGAAGGCGCGGGGACCGGACCACCGCGGCGCGGAGGAGCGGCGGCGGGAGCGGCGCGTCGGCGGAGAGGAAGCGGATGGGCTCGACGGGAGGCGAGGTGAGGAGGGAAGGGAACGCGGAGAAGACGCGCGAGGCGTCGCGGGCGGAGAGGCCGTGGGAGGTGAGGAGGCCGAGGGAGTCGCGGAGGAGCGGCAGCGGCGCCGAGCGGAGCGCGGGGTGGGTGGCGAGGAGCCGGAAGGGGTCGAGGTGTAGCTCGGCCGAGATGAAGTGGAGCTTGCGGCGGAAATCCACGCCGCCACCGCCGGCGGCGGCGGATGAGGGCGGCGAGGGACCCTGAGGCGGGAGGCGCGTGTGGGCGAGCATTGCGGTGGCAGAGTCGAGGTTTTGGGGGGACGGAGTGCTGTTATCCACTGCTGTACAGCTGCTCCGAGGAGGAAGGACGATATGGCCTGAGAACCGTTCGTTCGTGTGATGGACGGCCCTGGTATCATGCACTGAAAACTTGAAGGTTGTACAGGCCGCAAGAAATTGCTGGTTTTACAACTGCTGCAAGATGGATTTCCCAATGTATACAAGAAAAGGCAAATTTGTGAAGCACACTGAAAAAGCAAATGTCGGCTTGTTCGGCAGGCTGTTTTGCAGCTGTTTGTGACACACTACGATTCTCTGACAATTGTTTGTGACACACTTTTAACCGTTTAACAAATAATTTCAACTTTTTAATCTCAGTACCTCAAACACATTAGGACTTTAAACTTGGCACAAATAGACATTATTGCATTCTCTGTCATTAAAAAATAAAGCTAGATTTTTTTTTATTGTGGTATCGTTAATTCATTGTTTTAATATTTGATGTGTCGAGCAAACCATGCAAACAATAAAAAAAATCTAGATCCATTTTTTAATGATAGAGAATGCGATAATATATATATGTATCAAGTTTCAAGTCTCAATGTATTCTAACTATTGAGATAAAAAAGTTAAAATTAATTGTTAAACGGTTAAAGTGTGTCACAGACAATTTTCAGAGATTTGTAGTGTGCCTCAGATGAAATTGACTTTGACAATGTGCCGTGAGTAATTCCACGATTTCTCAGTGTGCTCCAGACAAATTTGACAAAAAAAAAAACACGACAATTTTTCTCGTCGAAACTTCAATTCAAACGAGTTTAATCCAAGGATATGACACAAACAGTGAATATCTCTCCATCAATAGCACAAGCCAAACGAGAAGACAAGCATAAAGTGAGATAGAGTAACGCTATGAGGCTGCCCGCACTGGGCTCCGCTACCGCTTCCTTCAGGAAGCAGGTAGCGGAAAATGCCCTGCACCGGGCCTCCGCGAGCGCTCCGCTATCGAAGCGGAAGGCTCCGCTTCCGCTATTTCTAGCGAAGCAACGGAGTCTCGCTACGGTACTTGGGGCCCGCCACTGCCCCAACTGCTTCGCGCGTCGGGAACGGCCGCACCGACGGAGCAGAGGACGTCGCCGGTGGAGGGGGTCGCGGCGGACGTCGGCATGGATCCGGAGGCCGCCGAGGAGCGTACGGCCGTCATGGGTGCGGCCGAAGGCCGAAGTCACGAGCCAGCAGGCCCTGAAAGTCGTCGCCGCGCGCGCGGGAGGAGCTACGGCGAAGTGGATCTGGGACGACGTCGCCGAGGAGTGGGCGGCCGCCTCCAAATCGAGCCGAGCTGTGATGCGGCGCACACTCGGCCGCCTTCCACAGTCGCTGCGTTGGAGGTGGAGGCCATCGGCTCTGAGGACGACGACGAGCTGTGCGTCTTCACGAAGGACGGCCACATGGGGGCGATGGGGGAGGGGCGCTTGATGCGGCCCTCGATGCGGCCGCCGCCCTTCGATGTGTCCGCGGCGGAGGAGCACGGCGAGGGAGCTGGGAGGCGACGGCGGCCTGTGGAGACCGAGAGGAAGCTCCGTGCGGCGTTGGCGGAGAAGGAGGCATCGGCTCACGCAGCGCGCGGGGCTCGCCGTCCCCACCGCCGCGGCAGGTGACGCGAGACCGCTCCGCGCGGCGGTCGCCGTCGCCGGCAGGGAAGCAGCCGTCGGAGCAGCGCCGCCAGCCCGTCGGAAGCGGGCGCATGCCGAGGCGCCTCCTCCTTCCGTCGTCTTCCCGCCTTTTTTTTTTTGAGGTCTTCTCGCCGTTGGAGAAGGTTGTAGAAGGCGCCGACGGAAATAGTATAGGATTTTTACAAATTGGCCCTTATGCTCTGTTGTATATTCTTTGAGTTTTCGGTGTCTTGGATATTTATAAAAGACACTCACAATTTTTTGATATTTAGAATAACTATTATAAATAATTATGTTATGAAGAAATGTGTTTGTTAAAATGAGATGGTAGTTGGAGATGGTTGAATAAAATATGTGGTAGTTAGGATAGAGGAAGCATATAGAGGAACCATAGGTGCGGAAGAAATTGGTATAGAGGAAAGAATCTTGATGATCAGGACGGAATATTCCCTTTAGAGAAAGCAAATAGAGGAACATGAGTGCGGAGAGCCTGATCGGTAAAGATTTCTACAGCTATGGCTACGCTGCTGCGCACTGTAGCAATCAAATAGACTTTGCAATAGGCGTCTGCGGACGGCTCAGCCTGCCGATCACAGCCAAACTCTAGTATAATTTGAAAAAAAATATAGGTATTATTATATTTTTAAGTAATTTGTTTGAATACTGCTATAAACTTCTTTGTATGTTGCAATGTTGATTGGTTTGCCTCAATGAACAATATTTGTTTTGTTTTCTGTTGCAGCACGCCACATTTATTTTTAATGTGGACTTATTATTTGTATTTTTGTGTTATTATTTTATAGATGTTGTAATACTAAAAAAAGGTGACTCACATAAAGTTATTATTTGCTGGAGCTGCTCATATCTAGCTTCAAAAATTCATGAATCTGGAGCTATGCGATTTTTGCAGTCTTTGGTTGAGTCATTTTATTCTTAGTTTGGATTGAGAATAAAAGATCTAAAACACTTGATTCTATCCTATAAGCTCAAAATCCAACATAGATCTTGGAGCTGAAGTTGTATGAAGCAGGACCAATTTTACCCGAATAAAGGATAGAGTTTAAGTTCTGATTAACTTTAACCAAATACTACTAGCAATCTCCTCCGTACTCCGCTCGAAAATGCACGTTTCCATTTTTCTGTCAAACTGAAGCGCGTGGTTATGTGTCGTCCCCAAATTCGAACGAGATCTGTAACAATGGTCAAAATAAAAACATATACCTCTATCTGATTGAATCTAGCTACGCCCCAAACATATTCTGCCTACCGGCGAGGAAGCAGTTAACGTTTGACACCGGTGCTGATGCATTGGCATGCGTAACAGTGAGTGGCAGAGAGAAGCCGCCGTGAGCAACTTGTTACGTACTAGCTTACCCATTCGATCTCTTACCTCGTCAAAAGCTGATTCACACAGCTACTCCCATGAAACGAAGTTTAGTTTACTCCAGCTGATCCGAAACAATAACGATCTAGCTAGTTCCAGGAAGCTGACGCCGACATTTTTTTTTAATTTTTTTTGAAGCGATGATGCATATAAATTCAAGGCCAGCAGCTTCCCCTCTCAAACAATCTCTCTGCTATAGCTCACACGTCTTGCGCAGGCACCGAGCAACTCAAGCTCAGACGCGCGAGCGAACATGGGCAGCACAGGCACGCCGGCCGGCGAGAAGCCGCACGCCGTGTGCATGCCGTTCCCGGCGCAGGGCCACGTCATCCCGATGATGAAGATGGCCAAGGTCCTGCACCGCAAGGGCTTCCACGTCACGTTCGTGAACACCGAGTACAACCACCGCCGCCTCGTCCGGTCCCGGGGCCCCGACGCCGTGGCGGGCCTCCCGGACTTCCGCTTCGCCACCATCCCCGACGGCCTGCCGCCGAGCGACGCCGACTCGACGCAGGACGCGGCGGCCATCTGCATCTCCACGATGACGACCTGCCTCCCCCACTTCAAGGCCCTGCTCCATGGCCTCAACGGCTCGGCCGGCGTCCCGCCGGTGACGTGCGTCGTGGCGGACGCCTCCCTCACGTTCAGCGTCGACGCCGCCAAGGACCTCGGCGTGCCGTGCGCGCTGCTGTGGACGGCCAGCGCCTGCGGCTCCCTGGGATTCCGCCACTACCGCCTCTTCATCGAAAAGGGCCTTGTCCCTCTCAAAGGTCAGCCAGTCGTCAATCTCGGTCTTTGACGAGAAGTTGCACGCTCACGTACGTCTGGTGTGATCTTGTGAGCACTTTATAACACGAATATGTTATTGCAATCAGACGCCGATCAGCTGACGAACGGGTTCCTCGACACGCCGGTGGGCTGGGCGCGGGCGCGTCTAATCCGCGCACGCGCGCGCGGACGGAACTGCGCGCATTTTCCGACCACGACCCGGTCCACCAGCGGATTCCCTTTTTGTCGCGCGCGCCATCCGGATTTGGTAAGCAGGCTGCAGGCCACTCCCGCGCGCGCCCTCCTCCTTTTCTCTTTTCGCACGCGCTCCCGCGCGTTACGTGCACGTGGGCCCTGAGGTTCTCTTTTGGTGCGTTATTTGCTGGCCGTTTGCAGTATTTTTTTTCGTTTCTTTTTTTTATGAGAGCTCTGCTGAACCGAGTGATCATGACACTACCTCCTCTGGCCAAGGTGCTAAGATCTTTTTTTTTCCCTTTTCCATTCAGGGATGTGGGGATAATGGGGTAATATAGGGTGGGGGGGAGTTGAATCTCACTTTTAAATAGTTTGAGCTACCAATTTTAAAAGACTTATAAAGAGTTGCTGCATAAGCTATCAATTGAAACAAAACTTGCAGCACGATTGAAAAAGCCAACTTGCTGAATAATTTAATACAATTGGCAGTGTGAATGTGCTGCATGTCACAGAAATTGCTTTACAATTAATAGTTGGATGCCACACTGATTGGTATGCAAAATACTGATTCCAGTAGTCACATTTGATTCGACTTAAAAATAATGCATGTCATACTAGTTTCACTGGTTGATGGATTTTATCCTTGAGAGATAATGAGCATGTAGGTTTCATCTATGGTCGGACCTACATTCATTCAAAATAAGAAGATATCAAAGAATGTAAATCCAACAATTTGCTGACTTGCCGGAAACTATAAAAAAAACTCATAGCAAAACTTTTGATGTGCACGTAACTTTGAGAGAATGTAGATAGACTCATAGGAAAACTTTGCGCAAAACGCTTTACAGAACTTGGAATAACCGCACAAAAGGTTCGTAAAAAATAATAGCAAATGTTTTAAGCAAAACATTGATTGCAGAAGGCTTAAAAAAGTTCACATACAAAAGCTTATGATATACGTTTGTGCAGAACATTTGACAAACTTCCCTAAAAAAATTTTGATTGCAAAAGAAATATAGCTGCAGAAAGTTCACAAAAAATTAAGATGAAAACGCCCAAAAAATATGTACAGAACTTTGGGGTGAAACTCACAGAAAATAGTTATGTGGAACTTTGATCTTTGAATGTTGCCAAAACTTTCAAGCAGAAGGTCCACGAAAACTTACAGCAAAATGTTCACCAAAACTTTTAGGTAAACTTTCAAGTAGAGTTTCAGAAAAGTTTACGCATAACGTCCACATTAACTTACAGCAAAAAGTTCACCAAAATTTTTAGTTATACTTTTAAGTAGAGTTTCAGAAAAGTTTACGCATAAAGTCTACAAAAACTTACAGCAAAAAGTTCACCAAAACTTTTAGGTAAACTTTCAAGTAGAGTTTCAGAAAAATTTACGTATAAGGTCCAAAAAAACTTACAGCAAAAAGTTCACCAAAACTTTTAGGTAAACTTTCAAGTAGAGTTTCAGAAACGTTTACCCATAAGGTCAAAAAAAACTTACAGCAAAACGTTCACGAAAACTTTTAAGTAAACTTTACGCATAAGGTCCACAAAAACTTACAGCAAAAAGTTCACCAAAACTTTTAAGTAAACTTTCTAGTAGAGTTTCAGGAAAACGCATAAGGTCCACAAAAACTTACAGCAAAAAAATTCACCAAAAATTTTAACTAAACTTTCAAGTAGAGTTTCAGAAAAAGTTTACGCATAAGGTCCACAAAAACTTACAGAAAAAGGTTTACCAAGACTTATATCTAAAGTTTTAAATAGAGTTTCAGAAAAAAGTTCACCATGATTCATGCATGCTAGTCAGCAGTAATTATTTAAGAACTTGCAGCAAAGAGTTTCTGTAAAAAAGAAGAAGAAGAAGAAAGAATATAAGGAAACTACCTTTTCCATTGTCCTGTCCAGATATACTGGAGTTCATAAAATTATCAACATCTGGATGAAGCTCTTCACCACACACAACTTTAAGTGACATATTCCATGACTTGTCCAATATCTTCACAACTGATTGCTCGGTAGGATATTTTGCATGAGATGGTCCGCATAATGATTTAGCCTGAGAAAAGTCAGTAATGTATATATCCACTATCTGATGAATTGTGAAAGGATCAATCACGAAATAGTTGCTGTCATCAAATTTTACTGACCGGCTAGCAATATCATACTTCTTTGCCAGTGAAACTACAAGATCCTTGGAGTATTGAGTACACTTAAGGTACAGTAACGATCCAAATCCACAATTCCTGACTATTTTTTCTGTGGTAGAGTTAACTTTGATAACAAATTGTTCACCTTGATCAAAGAAAACTGACTGTGAAAACTCTTCAAGAATGAAAAAAGGAAAATGACCTTAAAATCACAGAATGTATGACTACAACATAAACAAAACACACTTCTAGCCCATACGATGTAATTTAAAAGTTGGTTTACAGGAATAAAACTGTATTTTATTTCCTCAGGAGCATAACATGCCAAAAAAAATGCATGTTGTATTAGCAAACACCTACAACTTAATAGTACACGATGAAAAAAAAAAGAAATTGTCAGAACTTCAAGTAAAAGAGCAATGTATAGTCATTACACACTCCTTAATCAGGGTGTCGAAAAAAAAGTGTACCTGAGCCTCAGAATTGATAGCTGCGAACCGTAACCCACTGTGATCTTCAGACTCTTCAGATTTATGAAAACGAGACAAAAATGAAAAATAATGAAATAAGTGAGATGAAATCAATAAAACATCCATTTTATATTAAAAAAAAGTGCATGTAAAAAAATATAATTGAGAAAAAGATCATAGAACATGGCTAGTCCGTGACTGACTTCCTTGTTCACTTGGAGACGAATTGCCATCTTCAAAGTCACCCATTTTTCCCTGAAAAATAAGACTGGAAAAAAGTTTGCATGAGTTTCAATTATTTGAAGCTAACAGTGAAATTTGCTTGGCACCTAGAAGCTAATAATTCAATATTGCTCTCTGAGAATAGAGCTGAGAAATTAACAACGATCCCGGCATAGAAATAAACAGCGACAAGTGGATAATTTAGGATGAGATTGGAAAAGCGTCAACAGTTGCTCTGAAATTCAGCAACTGAAAAAAAACATTTCGGTTTGCCAAATGCTGCCATGGACTGAGTAGAAACAGCAAAAAAGTACAGTAAAATAAGACAAAACATCCTGCCAATTTAAATGTCTTTGCAATAGAAATCAATATGGCTTGAAGCTCCTTATCGATGCAATTAGAGTCTGGCCGGTTTCTGATGGGCAACCTGAAAACAAGAACAGGGCTCCAAGACATCTTGTACAAACTCTGAAACAATCTTCTTGCACAAGCAGAAACGGTTCAGTCTCACTCTTGCAAGTTTCATTTTCACATCTTAATTATGCTACAGGCATACTAGTAATCAATTAAAGTTCAATCATGCTAGGTTCTATATTCTGTTGCCTCATCAATTACATAATCGCGCCCCGGGCAACTGCTCTGCTGTGACTATCATCATTAAAAGAGGAAAGGGAAACCCAAATGTACCCAATATAACAAGGGGTTAGTATGACGATTTCAACCTACTACACAAATCTGGTAATTAAAACATAAAACAAACACACTATACTATTCTGACCAGCCACTGCTGGCCTCTACAATTCAAACCTAGAGTTTAACGAAAACTCGAAAACGAAATCAAAATCCATCAGTAGCATAAACCCATCAGTAGGCATCAATAACATCAGAGACGACATACACACTGCACAAAATCATGGCGCTGTGCAGGGGAACTCGGAAAAATCACGGGCTAAACTTAGAACTGTGTTCAACGTATGAGGAATGCTATACGACCTAAGGAATCGAATCCCATGAGATTTTGGTGGGGGAACGGGGGTAATGCACAAGCGTACCTTAGAAGTGTGGCCCTCGAACCCTAAATCGCACGCAATCCACCAAAATATATCCAAATCTGACCACGAATTCCGCCGAGAAAACTAGTCCTCTGCTTCAAAACAGGAACAGTCACCATCCGCAACATGAGCAGAAGTCAAAAACCAAGAAAAGGAGGAAGAAAATCGGCTGGATTCACCTGCGAGACGGCGGAGCATGAAGGAGCTAGCTACAGATCGAGAAGGAGAACGAGTGTCGCCGCCGAACGGGTAGAGAGAGAGGGGGAAGGCGAAAATGATTTCGAAATATGTTTTCCCAGGTCGCCCGACCGGATGACGAAAAGGGAAAACGGGGTCGGCGCGGTATTTGCCAGAACGGGAACGGTTCGCCACGTCGGTCGACACGCGCGTTGGCGAGCGCGCGCACGCGCTCAGATAAGGAATTCCGGCTGGGCGCGCGGGATGAGCAAGCACATGAGGCTCAAGGACTTCCCCAGCTTCCTCCGCACCACGGACCGCGACGACCCCATGCTCAACTTCACGATGCACGAGATCGAACACTCGGACGACGCCACCGCCATCATCTACAACACCTTCGACGAGCTGGAGCAGCCGGCGCTCGACGCGTTGCGCGCCGCGCACCCGCCGGCCGCCTACGCCGTCGGCCCGCTCAACCTGCTCGCGGAGCGGCTCGTCCCGGCGGGCGGCCCGCTCGACGCGCTGGGCTCCAACCTCTGGAAGGAGGACCGCGCCTGCCTCGAGTGGCTGGACGGCAGGGAGCCCCGGTCCGTGGTGTACGTGAACTACGGGAGCATCGCCGTGATGAGCAACGAGCAGCTGGTGGAGTTCGCGTGGGGCCTGGCCAACAGCGGCTACGCGTTCCTGTGGATCGTCAGGCCCGACCTGGTGAATGGCGACGCCTCCGCCGCCGCGCTGCCTCCTGAGTTCTTGGAGGCGACGCGGGGCAGGGGCCTCCTGGCGAGCTGGTGCCCGCAGGAGGAGGTGCTGCGGCACGAGGCGGTCGGGCTGTTCCTGACGCACAGCGGCTGGAACTCCACGCTTGAGAGCCTATCCGCCGGTGTGCCCATGCTGTCGTGGCCCTTCTTCGCCGAGCAGCAGACGAACTCTCGGTACAAGGGCATGGAGTGGGGCGTGGCAATGGAGGTCGGCGACGATGTGAGACGCGAGGTGGTGGAGAGCAGGATCAGAGAGGCGATGGCTGGGGAGAAGGGGAAGGAGATGCAGAAGAGGGCGACGGAGTGGAAGGAGGCCGCTGCTCGTGCAATGCGTCCAGGGGGCAGCTCGTTTGACAACGTGGACAAGCTGATCAACGATGTGCTGCTCTCTGCCAGGAGACGTGATTAGTGCTTACATTACAGTGATGATCAAGTTGAAAGATTTCAGTTACAAAATGTTCAGTACATCGTGTTTGTGTCTGTAATTCCATATGTTCAGTGATGTATAGATTCATCAAAACTCGTCGGTCGTAACATTAAATTAAGACATTTGTCTCCAGACATTGTACTGAAATTCAGAGATGACTTGGCATGAATTTAGATTGACTGCTCGCGCATAAAAAAGACACATGGTTTCATACTATCATCTCGACGGGAGCAATTCGGACAAATCCAGTTCGTACACGCAAAACGGGGTGGGCTCATAGAGTTGCACTTGCGTCCTCTGAAGATGGCGAACCTCCAAGGTGCGCAGGTTGAGCGAGACGATCACGCAGTTCATCTGGAAGACCACGGTGCCACTCCCTTGCGCGAACCACGCGAATTTGATCAGGTGGCACGCGAGTGGATCGTTGGACAACGGCTTCACCGACTGAAAAATGGTTGCCCACTCGATCACCACGCGTCGCGCCCAAGATCTCCCAGACCCAGAGCCAGACTCCGCGTCCGCGGCCATTGTCCACATGGTCACCGCAACCGGCCGTTCCCAGACGAGCAAGCCGAGCTTCCCGTCGGGAGAGGACGCCAGGAGCAGCTCGCCGGACATCTCAGGTTGCCGGTGTAAGTCTTCCGGGACCTCGATCCATTCGGCTTGTCCGGTGCCGACGTCCAAGGCGAGCACATGGAAGAACCAGGTATGCAGTTAATTGGTGGTACAGCCAGTGCGCGACGCCGCCGAGCACGACCTGGGACGCCTGCACCTGTTGGTAGCTTGGGAAGACAGTCATCCCATTCCGCGTGCTGGTGACCCGACCCCACGCGCCTGCCTCGGACGAGTAGGTCTGCGTCCGGAGTAACATGTCGGCGACGAGCAGCTTGAAGGGCATGTCGTGGCCGCCGTGGTCCTCGGGCATGACGACGTGCAGGTCGTCGCCAAACAATTTGTTGGGAGGGAGGACGTGGCGTCGTCCGGCCACGGGGTTGCACACGCAGATCAGCCTGGAGGGCCCCTCCTCGCTCTGCAGGACGAGCAGGCCGCCACGCGACGCGACGGGATTGTACGGGCCGTCCAGCTGGCTCTTCATGTTAGCGGGCACGGCATTGGGCTGCCCGCCGGCGAACGACCTAGATGGGGCGAACACTGGCGGGCGGCTCCCCTAAAAAAAAAAAAAAAGAACACTGGCGGGCGGCGAGTTACCTTCTTCCATGGAAACCGAAAGGCCACGTGGCGGTGGTAAATCAGAGCAAGGAGGAATTGGTCGGCGGAGCCACGGCCGAGGCGGCAAAGGAAGGCCGGGTCCGTGACGCGGCGCCGGAGGAGCTTGCAGGTTGCGCAGCTGCGCACGACGGTGGATGGGTCAGACCGCGCCAAGATTTGGAGGAGAACATCAACGGGGAGCGGTGATGCCTCCATCTCGATCTGATGTTGATCGATGCAGGGAGGATGACCGGAAGGGCACCGTCTATATAGGCGCAAACTGCGTAGGATAATATTCCTTCCTTCTTTCTTGGGGAACAGAAACATCGCCTTTCTGTTCCGCTCGACTGACTGCATGTCACGACCTGATCCCCAGGCACCCCCAACGTCTCCACCACGATCTGTTCTCTCGGCGCCACGCTCCCGCTTAGTCAGGATCGTAACTGGATAGTGTAAAGGCTGTTGTGTTTAGAGAGTGGCACTCCCCACCGTACATTGTAACCTGCCAAGTAGGCCTGCTGACTGTTGTTATCAATACAAGCACAGTGCATTCTACCACTTGCAATATTCCTTTACGCATTGCATGCAGATATACAACTTACAGTCTTGACTGCTTTAATTTTTTTTTTTTCAATTCCTCGAGCATCAATTGTTTCAAGATTTCTTGTCTATCATCCATGGAGTTGTAGATGTTTGGTGTGCTCTTTTCGATGTTCGTGTAATCAACGGATGTAATACTCTTTACCATCAATGAAACCCCACATTTCAAAAAAAAAAAAGGAGTAAAATGCATATGAGCTTCCAAGGGGGGTTTACATCGCTGGGTGAGCCAAACACTACAATAACGATGATGTAAATCCCCCTTGAAAGCTTGAATTCCAATTATCCCAATCGAAAAAAATGTCCCGATTGCTTGAATTCCAAGTTTACTAGTAAACTATGTATGATAATTTGATAAGGCCTTATAAGGTACTCCTACATCCAAACTATTATGGGCAGTCGACTAGTATCATCCCAATTTAAGAACAATATGGACATAATTAGCATAACATACACTCGATCGGTTCTTAAAAATATAACGTTTTGGACAACAAATCTAGTGCAATTTGAATTAAGTTAGTTGTCATAAGCACCATTTATTTAAAAACAGAGGTAGTTGCTTATAGTGTCGTTGATCCTCCCTGAATGGGATTTCACCGGCCCAGACCTGAAGTTGGCCGCTTCTTACACACTCGAACCTTGTTTAGATACGACCCAGCCATTGAAGCCCTCTTTTGATGCGTAGCCAGGTAGGCCCAGATTTATTGTCACTTCTTCTCAGCTGCAAAGGATTTCATCAGGACAGATATATGACATGCCATCAACGTTACTGTTCCTTCTGAATGATATATGAAATATTTTTTGAACGAAAGTTATTATGTCGATGGGTGCATGTCAATTTTCACCGGCTGCCTGGTATGCATGCCGGCCTTTTTTATATTTCATTGCGCTGTCCACCTTGATAATAGAGCACCAGGAGGATAACGACGGCGATCAATCAATCATTGTATATGGAGCTCAATATTTGGTTGGTTCGACCGTGCTATCAGCCGTGCAAGATTTATATACTTTTTATTGAATTATAATTGTGCCTCTCTTGAGAAAATTGTTAGTACCATTACTGAGCAAAAGCCGCAAAACATTTCCAGCCAAAAAGCTCTTCTCATTGCCATATACCAACAGAGGTAAAGCATGCCATTTTCAGACATACAGTTTGGAAGAAGCAGCTGGAAGACTGCAACCAAATTTAACAGGCACACACCATCGACGCCATGTCTGACAGATGTCTTGGTGTATGTCAGACTGAAATGTCCGTGACCAACAATACTCGACTGATTGTGCTGTCGAGACGTAAAATATTGGTCTCTTGTCATTTGTGACACGTATAAAAATAGCTGAGTTCAAAGTTGCACCAACCGATAATATCAGCGCCTTAATTCTTTATTTTCTAGTGACATAAAAAGCAGCTGGGTATTCAACGCTTACGGCTAGTATATTTTAGTGGCAGCAATCCGGAAGACAGCAGATCTCCCCTGCTCTCCCGCATCAAGAAAAAACAGAGGTATCTCTGTTCCGGTCGGCGAGATGGCCGCAAACAATACTGTTCCGGCCAGCGACAAGCGGCCGCACGCCGTGTGCGTTCCGTTCCCGGCGCAGGGGCACGTGACGCCGATGATGAAGCTCGCCAAGGTCCTCTACTGCAAGGGCTTCCACGTCACGCTCGTGAACACCGAGTACAACCACCGCCGCCTGATCCGCTCCCGCGGCCCCGACGCCGTGGCGGGCCTCCCGGACTTCCGATTCGCCACCATGCCCGACGGCCTGCCGGAGTCCGACGCCGACGTCACGCAGGACGCGGCCGCTCTCTGCGACTCCACCATGCGGACCTGCCTCCCGCACCTGACGAGCCTGCTCGCCCGCCTCAACAGCACGGACGGGGTGCCGCCGGTGACGTGCGTCGTGGCGGACAACGTCATGAGCTTCAGCGTGGACGCCGCGCGGGAGATCGGTGTGCCGTGCGCGCTGTTCTGGACCGCCAGTGCCTGCGGTTACATGGGCTACCGCCATTTCCAGTTCCTCATGGACGAGGGGATTGCACCTCTCAAAGGTACGTACTGTACCCCCTTTTTAGTGATCACTGATTAGCAGCAACGTTCACACCGACACAAGGTTTAATTGCAACAAGAAGTTGCTGACATCTACTGCATATATATGTGCTATTTGAGCAGATGAAGAGCAGCTGACGAACGGGTACCTGGACACGCCGGTGGGCGGGGCGCGCGGGATGAGCGAGCACATGCGACTCCGGGACTTCCCGAGCTTCATCTACACGATGCAGCGCGGCGACATCCTTGTCGATTTCATGATGCACGAGGTGGACCGCGCGAGCGAGGCCAGCGCCGTCATCCTCAACACGTTCGACGAGCTGGAGGAGACGGCGCTGGACGCCATGCGCGCCATCCTCCCGCCGCCCGTCTACACCATCGGCCCGCTCACCTTCCTCCTGGACCGGCTGGTCCCGGCCGGCTCACCGATCGGCGCCATCCGATCCAGCCTCTGGAAGGAAGACCTCACCTGCCTGCGGTGGCTCGACGGCAGGCCGCCCCGGTCCGTGGTGTACGTGAACTACGGGTGCATCACCACCATGTCCAACCAGGAGCTGGTGGAGTTCGCGTGGGGGCTCGCCAACAGCGGCTACGCGTTCCTGTGGATCATCCGGCCCGACCTCGTGAAGGGCGACGACGCCGTGCTGCCTCCCGAGTTCCTGGAGACGACGAAAGGCCGGTGCCTCCTGGCGAGCTGGTGCGAGCAGGAGGCGGTGCTGCGGCACGAGGCCGTCGGGGTGTTCCTGACGCACAGCGGCTGGAACTCGACGACGGAGAGCCTCAGCGCCGGCGTGCCCATGCTGTGCTGGCCCTTCTTCGCCGAGCAGCAGACCAACGTCCGGTACGCGTGCGTCGAGTGGGGCGTGGGGATGGAGGTCGGGAGTGACGTGCGGCGCGAGGTGCTGGAGAGCAGGGTCAGGGAGGCGATGGCCGGCGAGAAGGGGAAGGAGATGAGGCGGAGGGCGGGGGAGTGGAAGGAGATCGCCGTTCGTGCAACGCAGCCTGGTGGCAGGTCGTTGACCAACCTAGATGACCTGATCAATGATGTCCTGCTACAACCTGCAAGTGCTGCTCGATAGGTTGCCACGGAATCTGCATAGATCTTGTGCTTGGAATCGTGGTGATGTGGTTTCAAGGAATTCATGGTGACGCCATTCCAAGAGTTACATGCTTGCTCCTGGTCATCAGTACTGTTCCGTGCTCTATTTCAATCACACACTTGTTTTCTTGGCATATGACACTGCTGTCAAATATTGTTCCAATGATAATTCTGGGTTCTTATCTTCTCCTCCTCGTTTGACTCATTTGGACTTAATATGCCCGTCATACAAGTGCAACGCATAAAAAGCAAGTTACCCCCATTAACCGCAAACTAAGTGTAGTTCACTGGTTCCCGGGAGTAAAATACATTTTCTCGACGTTGTGATCAATTTCTATCAATGGCTAGTAGGAGGTCTGCTCTACGCTAGCAAGCCGCAGTGGGGCCATGGCCTGGTAGCTGGTGTATTTCTCGAGGCAAATTTCTTGACATTGTGAAAAAATTCCAGCACATGTCTCTATAAAAATAATCAGGGCTTCTAAACACCCTTCTTCTCCTGACACCAGATCCTCCTAGCAGTTGATTCTCAAAAAATTTAGATTCCTACAGAAGCTCATTCGAAATAAGTGGTTCCAAACAGAGCCAATGTCATCCGGTTACATTTTTTATTCCTCCAGCTCCATTCTCAGTGTCATATAAGAGATTAAGACAAAACGATTCACTTATATGCGGTAATGGCATTGAAATTTAATTCAATAGCATCAAGGGGGGGGGGGGGGGGGGGGGGGTATGCTACACAAACACTGCGATTTGTTGATCTCACTGGCTTCAGCAGAAGGTGAGGCTTTAATAAAGCCCTATTTTTAGAAGAAAAAAAGAAGAGATTATTCCTGGCACAGAATGTCTTCTTTATCCCCACTTTTACTCGAGCCGATGTGCCTGTGCCGGCTGCCCCCACCCGTTGAATCGCGCACTAGTCGATCCAAACGGTAGCACGAGCCATGTGCACGCAAAACAAACAAAAGACTATGGGCCTATCGGGGACAGCATCACAGCGAGGAAAATTCAAGTCAAAGATGAGCGTCGTTTGTTGGCTACTTGCTCTCACGCTGCGAAGAAATAATCAGCACAAATTTCAATTGGTTCGCCGTTCCTCACAAACGCAAGCAACAATGAGCGCCTCTGCTGTCCCGGCGACCGGCGAGAAGCCTCACGCGGTGTGCCTGCCGTTCCCGGCGCAAGGCCACATCACGCCGCTGCTGAAGCTGGCCAAGATCCTCCACAGCAGGGGCTTCCGCGTCACCTTCGTCAACACCGAGTACAACCACCGCCGCCTCGTCCGCTCCCGCGGCGCCGGCGCCGTCGCGGGCCTCCCGGACTTCCGCTTCGCCACCATCTCCGACGGCCTGCCGGCGTCCGACGCCGACGCCACGCAGGACCCTGCGACCATCAGCGACGCCACAAGGCACAACTGCCCCGCCCACTTCCGGGCCCTGCTCGCCGAGCTCAGCGGCGTGACTTGCGTCGTGGCGGACAACCTGATGAGCTTCAGCGTGGACGCCGCGAGGGAGATCGGCGTGCCGTGCGCGCTGTTCTGGACCGCCAGCGCGTGCGGCTACATGGGCTACCGCAACTTCCGCCCCCTCATCGACAGGGGCATCATCCCCCTCAAAGGCATGCTCTGTTCTGTACTCCTCCAGTACTTTTTACATGCAATTTTAGATTTCGTAGTAACAAATTTTGCACGGCGACCATATGCGCAGATGAAGAGCAGCTGACGAACGGGTTCATGGACTTGCCAGTGGACTGGGCTCCCGGAATGAGCAAGCACATGCGGATCAAAGACTTCCCAACCTTCCTCCGCACCACGGACCGCAACGACACCCTGCTCACGTTCCAGCTCCACCAGGTGGAGCGCTCGGAGGACGCGGACGCCGTCGTCATCAACACCTTCGACGAGCTCGAGCGGGAGGCGCTCGACGCCATGCGCGCCATCATGCCGGCCGTGTACACCATCGGCCCGCTCGCGTCAATCGTCGAGAAGGTTGTCCCCAGGGGACCCCTCGACGCGATAAGCCCCAACCTGTGGCGCGAGGACGACGCCTGCCTGGCGTGGCTGGACGGCAGGGAGGCCAGGTCCGTGGTGTACGTGAACTACGGCAGCGTGACGGTGATGAGCGGCGAGGAGCTGGCGGAGTTCGCGTGGGGCCTCGCCAACAGCGGCCACGACTTCCTGTGGATCGTCCGGCCGGACGTTGTCAGGGGCGACGCCGCGGCGGCGTCGTCTGCGCTGCTGCCGCAGGGGTTCCTCGACGCGACGCGGGGCAGGGGCCTCCTGGCTAGCTGGTGCGACCAGGAGGCAGTGCTGCGTCACGAGGCGGTGGGCCTGTTCCTGACGCACAGCGGGTGGAACTCAACGACGGAGAGCCTCAGCGCCGGGGTGCCAATGCTGTGTTGGCCCTTCTTCGCCGAGCAGCAGACCAACGTGCGGTACAAGTGCGTTGAGTGGGGCGTGGGAATGGAGGTGGGCGACGACGTGAGGAGGGAGGCCGTGGAGGCCAGGATACGGGAGGCCATGGGAGGGGAGAAGGGGAACGAGATGAGGAGGAGGGCGGTTGAGTGGAAGGAGGCTGCTGCCACGGCAATGGCAACGTCGCTCGATAACCTTGATAAACTGATCAACGATGTCCTGCTCTCTGGCACGACCAGCAGGTAGGTTCGATCAATTCAGTAGCCAGAGTGGCAAAAGAGCTTTGGATGTTGTATTGTATGCTTTCTTTTGACAGATCTACATACGTGCGGATGCATCGCAAGGACCATGAGAAATGATGTACTACTGAAATGTAACAACAAAGACCTGTATTTTCTCAATGACGATGTACAAAAGTTGGCATCTCTGGCAGCAGAATTAACTTACAGTGCCTTTTTTTTAGACAATTGTGTTCTTTTCTCAACTATGACCTTCACTTGTGATTTTACTCCTTCAGATTGAAACACCGTTAGTTGCAAGCATAAAAATGAATTAAAAAACACTAATGCCTAATGCGAATGCAATTGCAGGCTGACAGACGGTTTGGTTTGAGACATATATAATTTTTATTACAATGTTCACAAAATCATATAAAGTTTATCAAACTTGGAATAGATTTGAAACATGCAAATTCTATCAGTTTTTTCTTTCAAAATGGAATCTATTATAGTGTTTAACATCAGATGAGGGTGAAATTACAAAATTCTGATAAAAATAGAGGAAAATGTACATGGCTGTCTTTTTATATCTCCTTTAACACCGTTAAGTGCTCTTAACGAAATTGGGTCAAATTAAAGCTTTAGTTTGAAAGGTGACGGTAAAATCACAAAGTTAAAAAGGTGAGAGAGTAAAATCACAATTGAAGATGAAAGTGAGGGTAAGAACATAAATGTCTTCCTTTTTTTAAGATAGCGGTACATCACAAGCTGGAAAGGCATCGCTTGACACAAATGCGCGATTGACTTCAATGAGAAATCATCTAATACCTCTACTTTCCCTGCCAAGACCTCACCATAGCGAATACCCTCATATGAGAAGAAGGAAGCAAAATGCAAGAGGGGGAGAGAGCGTTATGCAAATATGACTCACGAGGAGAAGAAAACTAAGTTTATCGTCAATATTTGGGAGACGTGTTAATGCAGGACCCTAAGTCAAGAGTCCATCAAAGGAAAAAAAAAAGTCAAAGGATGTTATGACTCCTGAAAGCACGCGCGCGCGCGCACACACTCACACACACAAAAAGATTATGAAAAAGCACGCCGTGTGTTACAACACAAAACTCTACATAAAGAGTCCATCACGATTGTGAATTCTATGTATAACTCATCAGATGAGTCCATTTAAAACAGCGGCATTTGCATGCTTGAAATAGTACAAATTATGCTTTGCCTCCTGAGTTACATGTATGAAATCATGTAAGATCCACGATGACAATTTTTTGCCTAGTTGACAGAGCACATGCAAATCTCGAGGCTATTTCAACCTACGTTGAGGTGGAGTGAGGTGTTCTATTCTATGCGACAAACAAGCTTATGGAGAGAATATCAAAACCTGATTTATAAGGTGGGTTTGCACTTAAACCTTGGCAATAAGTAAGCTATTTGTGTGGATGAAGTTTGACCCGCGTGAGTAAATTGATAGAGATGGAATTGGATTGGATAGTGCTATGCGATAGAAGGAGGAGTAATATAGGATTGAGTATAGCAAAGGAAACTTCGTTCTCTAACTTGTTGCTAACTTGTTCCTACTTGACTCTGTAGATTCCTCATCCTCTGCATTTTTTCCAGCCGATGTGCCCGCTGGCCCCACCGCGAGGTCGTAACGAATTTTATTCATCTGCATAAGACACGAGCATGTGCCAAACAAAGAAGAGTAGGAGCAAAATTCAGGTCAAAGATAGACTGCCGTCGTTGCCCGTAAGCTGTCTATATTGCTTTTCCGGCCGCCACCTCCTCTCACAAACGCAAGCAGCGATGAGCGCGTCGGCTGTCCCGGCCCGCGAGAAGCCGCACGCGGTGTGCCTGCCGTTCCCGGCGCAGGGCCACATCACTCCGTTTCTGAAGCTGGCCAAGATCCTCCACAGCAGGGGGTTCGACGTCACCTTCGTCAACACCGAGTACAACCACCGCCGCCTCGTCCGGTCCCGGGGCGCCGGCGCCGTCGCGGGCCTCCCGGGGTTCCGGTTCGCCACCATCTCCGACGGCCTGCCCCCGTCGGACGCCGACGCCACGCAGGAACCGGCGACCATCAGCCACGCCGCGAGGCACAACTGCCCCGCCTATTTCAGGGCCCTGCTCGCCGAGCTCCGCGGCGTGACGTGCGTCGTGGCGGACAACGTCATGAGCTTCGGCGTGGACGCCGCGAGGGAGATCGGCGTGCCGTGCGCGCTGTTCTGGAC
This sequence comes from Eragrostis curvula, assembly GCA_007726485.1. NCBI lineage: Eukaryota > Viridiplantae > Streptophyta > Magnoliopsida > Poales > Poaceae > Eragrostis > Eragrostis curvula. Next base: position 14,831,565 of record CM017439.1, on the reverse strand, counting down.
CGCCAGCGCGTGCGGCTACATGGGCTACCGCAACTTCCGTCCCCTCATCGACAGGGGCATCATCCCACTCAAAGGCATATTTTCTGTTCTGTACTCTTATACTACTCCTAGCTAAAAATCTGAACCCTTTACTTGCAACATTAGATTTTGTAGTAACAAAGTTTGCTCGACGAGCACATGTGCAGATGAAAAGCAGCTGACGAACGGATTCATGGACTTGCCGGTGGACTGGGCGCCCGGCATGAGCAAGCACATGAGGCTCAAGGACTTCCCGAGCTTGCTCCGCACCACGGACCGCAACGACACCCTGCTCACGTTCCTGCTACACGAGGCGGAGCGCTCGGAGGACGCGGACGCCGTCGTCATCAACACCTTCGACGAGCTGGAGTGGACGGCACTCGACGCCATGCGCGCCATCATGCCGGCCATGTACACCATCGGCCCGCTCGCGTCCGTCGCCGAGCAGGTGGTTCCCAGGGGACCCCTTGACGCGATAAGTCCCAACCTGTGGCGCGAGGACGACGCCTGCCTTGCGTGGCTGGACGGCAGGGACACCCGGTCCGTGGTGTACGTGAACTACGGCAGCGTGACGGTCATGAGCGGCCAGGAGCTGGCGGAGTTCGCGTGGGGACTGGCCAACAGCGGCCACGACTTCCTCTGGATCGTCCGGCCGGACGTCGTGAGGGGCGACGCGGCGTCGTCCGCGCTGCTGCCGCCGGGGTTCCTGGACGCGACGCGGGGCAGGGGCCTCCTGGCGAGCTGGTGCGACCAGGAGAAGGTGCTGCGGCACGAGGCGGTGGGCCTGTTCCTGACGCACAGCGGGTGGAACTCGACGACGGAGAGCCTCAGCGCCGGTGTGCCGATGCTATGCTGGCCTTTCTTCGCCGAGCAGCAGACCAACGTCCGGTATAAGTGCGTCGAGTGGGGCGTGGGGATGGAGGTCGGTGACGACGTGAGGAGGGAGGCCGTGGGGGCGAGGATACGGGAGGCCATGGGAGGGGAGAAGGGGAAGAAGATGAGGCGGATGGCGGCGGAGTGGAAGGAGGCTGCGGCGCGGGCAACGGCGACGTCGCTCGATAACCTTGATAAACTGATCAACGAGGTCCTGCTCTCTGGCACGTCCAGCAGGTAGGCTCGGTTCGGTCAATCCAGTGGCAAACAGGTTTGGATGCTGTATTGTACGCTTTCATTTGACAGATCTACATACGTGTGGATTTGCATCGCACGGACCATGAGAAATGATGTACTACTGAAATGTTTGTGTTGCTTTTTTACCCTTTGAAGCCCTCAGAGAGTCAGAGGTTTATATGCTTGCGGAGCTAGTGTTGTCACGGTGACTTTTTTGGTCTCGCGTTGCTTGGTCGTCGTCCGTAAATGAAACCATACTTTACTGTTTTTAACAGGACTTATGTCTTGAATGTATTGTCTAGGCAACATAAAAAAGTTAAATAGTGCACTGCCTGAGGTATTTCAACAACTAATTCAATGTCTTGATGATTCTGCACAGTTGGGAACGACAAATGAAACATACTATATAGACTAGCCTTAAAATTTCATCCATAACCAAACATGTAGTTTCCTACTCCCTTCGTTCAGAAATATAAGCATTTCTGAGTTTGACCAATGTAATTTGGTTTAATTTTTAACCAAAAATATCTTTATAAATAAATCTTTTTAAATAGAAAGAGTTGTGCATTATGATAGTAGCTTTCATGATGAATCTAGTAATATTTTTTATTTTTGCCAACTATAACAAATTTGTTTGCTATTGATATTCAAAGTTGTAAAAGTTGATTTTGACTTATAAATGTTAATATTTCTGGATAGAGGGAGTATAACTACTTTTACAGTATTATGTACATCAAGCAAGGAACTCTGCCACATCATCCAGCGACTTCAGCGTCTTCTCATAGTAGAGGTACGACTCGTAGACCTTGGGTGTCCGCACGAAATAGTCGAACTGCGCGGCACAGACATCGCAAAAAATGCAATATCGGTTTCAGAAAGGGGAAAAAAGAGAGGGTGTCAGAAATGGCGGTCTTAAGCAACAGGAAATCGAACTGTCTAATATAACAGAAGTACTACTAACATACTTATAAAGTAAAGGCCTTACCAGGAACTAGTCCATGGCGTCAAGATGGCAATGCACGTACGTACCTCTGTCATGTTGTCGACGAGCTCGTTGGCGACGCGTACGTAGTCTGGGCGGCGCGCCTCGGGGACGCCGGCCATGGCGGTGGTGAGGTCGAGGTCCAGGTACTTGGACTTGAGGCGCACGTAGAAGAGCACGTACTTCCACGACATGGTCTCCAGCATGGGCCGCAGCGTCCGCATCCCCTCCGCGGTCTGCCGGATGCGCGCGGCGGCCTCCTCCGGGGTCAGCCCCGGCTCGAAGAACCGCTCCCTCACGTACGACCGCGTGCCCCACCGCGGCACGTTCCCGGGCGGGGTCGGCGCCACGGGCACCGCCGCCGCCTCCGCGGCCAGCGCCGGCGGCGGCGCCGCCGGGCGACGCGCGGCCAGGGCGGCCGTTGCGGCCAGCGCCGCGGACGCGGCGACGCCAGACGGCGCGTGGCGGACGGCGGCGCCGCTTGGTTGTCTGAGCCGGCGGCGCGGGGCAGCAGGGGCCGGCGCCGCGTTGAGAGGACGAGGAGGAGGAGGTGGAGGAGGAGCAGAGGATGAGGTGCTTCGCGAGCGTCGCCATGGCGAAGTGGAGTGGCGCGAGTGGGAGTGCGAGTAGGATAGTGTATTTGCGTTGATGACTTGGTGTGCGGGACAGTAGGAGATTGTGTTTCTGAGTCGGAAGCGCCGGTCCTTACAGATATTATCCGCTTTGGTGCTCTTTGGGCCTTTGAGATGATGAGAATGTGCATGCTTTTGCTCTTTCGGTTATGAGGTTCAGAAATGGATAAGGAAAATTTGGACGTATTTGTTGGGTGCTGAGTGCGATGTTAAAGGTATGAGCAAAGCTTCAGAACCTATTTCTCGGAAAAAAAAATCTTAACTCCACTGCAACAAAATGCAAGTTTTTTTTTAAGGACGTTTTTCATGTTTATTTTGTGTCACGACCAAGGCAGAACATTCGAACAACGTGACACACTGTAGCTGGAGTAGTACCTCCGGATTCATTCAAAACTGTCGACATTGCTCTGAACCTGTTCACTGCTGTTCCTTCGGCTGCTCTGAGCCTGTTCACCCGTGGCCCTGATCGAACCATCCGGGCCTGCACAGACGAGCGCTTCGGCGCTTTTCACGTGCCGTGCCGCCGTTCCGGCGTCCGCGCGCACACCCACTCGTACGCGCTTCTGGACGAACATCTCCCCGTGCCACGCGCCACGCTGGTCTCGACTCTCAAGCTGTTGTGCCTAATGCAGGTGTCTCTGTATCGTTTGTATCAGAGAACAGAACCTGAAAATCAAATACAGAGCCAATCATTACCATGTAAGCAGCCATGCTTTCCATGTTTGACGCCTGCTATCGCAGAGAGAGACCTGCCACCAATACACAAAATACAGAGCCAATCATTACCATGTAAGCAGAATCAGATGACGTCTTTGCTCTTACGTTTTGAATCCGATTAGTGCTTTGTCATACAGGCTGCTACTCCATGTAGCAGTATTTTTCACGCGCGCAGTCGGGCTCGTGCTTGGAATAGGATGAGGCCTGTTGACCGCATGGCCAACCAGGCTGCCTCGTGCTTCGACCATGTTAAACTCGTGATTTGACGAAGACTGTCTCGTGCATCTTTAAAAGCATACTGCTTCATGCTATTCATACACTTGTACGCTGCGGTCTAGATCACGAGCTTTCATTGCACATCCTTACCCGCATCTGGACTGCAAGCCCTCCCTCGTTCCCGAAGGCAAGCACCCGGAGCAGCCATGGCAAGGCCTCGCAGCCGCCTCCTCGACCTGGAGAGCGACGACGTTTTCTACGGCGACCATACCAGCGTAGCCGTCCACGCCATCGTCCCTTTGGCCATTTTCCTGCTCATCCGCTTCGCTGCTGCTGGGTTCCCGCACGACGCCGCCGTCTTCGCAGTGCTCTACGGCGCGTACTACTTCCTCCTCGACCGCCACGCTCTGCTCGGCTTCCTCTGCTGGGCGGCCAGCGGCGTTCTCGCTGCCCGGCTTGGATTCTCCACCGGATGGAAGGTACGTACGAGTAAAGGCACGGTGGTAGCAGGCTAGCATAGTACCAACATTCGCAATCATCAGGATGTGTGCGAAACAGGTTGCTCGGCCCTTTTTTTTTTACAAAAAAAGAATCACCAGTAGATGCGTGGTCTGAGCCCATTCCAATGCCGCAACCCGTTCCCTTTCTATCGTTGCGGAGTAAGCAGCAACTGTGGGCGGGCAGGGCAACGCTACTCCCCTCCATTTTTAATTATATAATAATATTGATTTTTTGTTAAACTTTGATCAATAATATATATAAAAATAATTAATTGCTTATCGTAAAATGTATATTATTGAATCTATCATCAAAAGCACTTTAAAATTAACTTATACATTTAGTTATTCGTATAAATATTAAAAAATAAGACGAATGATCAAAGTAACGACAAAAGTCAACGGTGTTATATATTAAAAAACGGAGGGAGTATATCGTCCAGAGAGGAGAGGGATTTTTTTATATATAACAAGAAAGTAATATAGTCGAGATGCTATAATAGTATAATCAGTCTTGAGCATAACTGGTATCCCATAGCCGCCATTCGAGACCAGCCGCTGCGGAGCCGTCGTGCTTCTACACAGCTCGGTCGTCAACTTGCTATAGCTTAAGCTGGAGCTTTCTGCTAAATGCTTCCTATTGCAGTATTTTTTTTTAAAGTTCCTATTGCAGTATTAGAACTAATTTTTCCTCCATTTGATACTGTCGTCGTAGCTTGAACCGGGAATGTTTAAAGAAGCAAAAGCATTTTTTTCTGTATAATGTAATTCTCAATTATTTCGGGCTGTTTCCTCTGATGAACGGACGACCTCATGACGACCTTCTTTGCTTCATTCAGGTTCTTCACACGTTTGTTGGATGCCAATCGCCTCCTGGTTTAGGAGCCGCGAGTCCGCCGCCGTCTCTCTACACCAGCGCCCGAAGAGCATCTACCGGTGCCAGCGCTCAGCGAGATTGTTGAAACTAGCGTTGAGTCCGTTGTTCAAATTGTATTGTCTTGTAAAATCACGAGTAACGTGGCCGTGTGAGATGAAGTCAAATATCTAGCATTTTCTTCCTCGTGAAATCACGCCTAAATTGACTCATGCCTCGCATCATTCTAGAACGTATGACCAGTCGATTCCCTTGATCTTATCGACGGTTTGAGCTATTGCCTGCTTGTTTAGTTCACACAATTGATCGATCATGTTGATAATTGTTTTAGTGAAGTGCTTGTCTTGTTGACAAACAATTCACGAGAATGTTATTATGCAGAAATGCGGCTTTTACGATGATCGTCCCTTGCAAAAAGAAAAAGAAAAGAAAGAAATGAGGCTTTTACGATGACAGTGGTACTATACGCGGTTAAACTTGAGGGAAAGGAAAACTGATACATCACACTAGTATGAGGTTATCCGTCTCAACAATCATCAAGTGGATTTTCGCCGTAACGGAATATAATCCTAGAAGCAAGCATCATAACATACATATCGTATGTTCCAACACTCGATGATTTGTCGGAAGCCTTTCATGTCTAGGGAGCTCTTCACGAAGAAGCAACTAAACTATAAAAAAGTAAGAATTTGCAAAATACCTCAATTGATAAGAATATGCTGCTTCATCTTTTCTTAAATCAAAATCTTCACTGCTGACCAACTAGTGCAAAAATATAACCTTTTTTCATAAATTATTGTATCTAATATTTTATCATCTTGTATATCTCGTTAATTTGGTGTTTTCTTATTTTGTTTTTTTACATTATATTTGTTTCATGTACCCAGGCACTGTCATCATCTCTTTGCCCATTTTAATAGATTTTGCTCTACAATCGCTAATAGGTAGTAATTTGTAAAAATATAAATATTTATCTACTTGCTTTTATAATAAAAAAGACAGTAATTTATAATCATGTACAAGAGTATTTTAGAAGTTTTTCCATATTGCCATGATGTAATTTATGAACATGCAAGTGGGTATTTTGAGCTAAGTTTTACTCAATAGCACTAACATGTGTGCTAAACTCATATGATAATTTTTATCCTTAAGAATAAGTGTGTGGCTCTTTGATTCAATCAATTATTGAAACAACATTCTTTTGGTAACAAAGAAGTGGGTAAAATTATCCCTTTTAGTCTAAACTTCCTAACAAAAGCGTCGTTGGTTAACGAATTGCAAGAGAGAATGTTACGATCCCTAGTGGTGAGACGAGTCTTTTTGGCCTTAGATTATCATAAGCGAGGAATGGTGCGAGAAAAGAAAGCATAAACATGATATCACTTTCCGTTGGATGCAAATCACACTCTTCTTTCTCTCATAAAACTGGAGATACTAGCTTCTAATCTGCATATTTTTGCAAATAAATCCTTTTCCATTTGGGCGAATCGAAGTTATCTTCCGCTCAACGTCACTCTCTTCCAGCTGGCAAAAAAAAAAAAAAAAAAAAGATTTGCTGATATGTTGGCAATCAACTAGCATAGATAAAACTTACTTGTTGAAAGAAAAGGTTTCAAATCGAACACATCTCAAGATCACAAATTCATTTATCCATAATTTTTAGCTTATGATTCCCGGTAGATAAAACTCAAATGTTCCACTGAGATTGCAATTGTCTACAATGTGAAAGCCACACAATCGCACCTTTAACTGACGTCTCGGCCGACAGGGGTGTCAAGTTGGCTGCATATGGGTAGTGTTTACCTCTTTTTGGGATGGAAAAGATATAGCGGCATTTTGCACTGTTTTGTCTCTGTTTCAAAGTTTCAAGAAATGCAGACTTAGTCATATTATTTCATCTCGTAGAGTTATTTTTTCCTCATACCAACTGAAAATGATGGCGTGTAAACTACGCTCTGAATAGGATTTGTCATCTGTCCGTATGGTCTACTTTGTTGGTCCCTTGCACCTTTAAATTGTTGATCCGCATTGGCAATTCGTCAGCCGTGCACTCTACTGCCGAGATCACGAGCACCACTACAGCCTAAACAACCTTTGCCAAGTCTTCCTCGTCCCCCAAAGGCACGAAACTCCCCACCAACGCGACCCGGAGACAAGCAAGCAACCTAGCCATGGCGAAAACTCGCGGCGGCGGCCTCCTCGACCTGGAGGGGCACTTCGCCTTCTACGGCGCCTACCACAGCAACCCCGTCAACGTGGGCATCCACGAGGTCTTCGTCTGGCCTATCTTCTTCACCGCCCTCCTGCTGCTCCACCTCACGGCCCCGTTCGCCCACGCCGCCGGCATCGGCGCGGCGATCTACGGCGCCTACTACTTCCTCCTCGACCGCCGCGCGGGCGCGCTCGCCGCTTTCTTCTGCTTCCTCTGCTGGGCCGCAAGCGGCGCTCTAGCCACCCACCTCGGGTTCTCCGTCGGATGGAAGGTTAGGGGACAAAGGGGTTCCTTTTACATCAATCGTTGAATTCAGTGTGTCCTATGACGTATCCTGTGTTTCATCTTTGTATTGATAGGTATTTCGTAGCTTGCTCGTGCAATCGGCTGCAGTTAGTATCATATCTCTAGCAGTCTGATGATTTAGTAATTGGTATCCAAGGTTTGAACTGTTTGCGGACTAGATAGGCATGGATTACAAAACTTATCCTCTTTGTTGCGATTGGTGAGAGAGCCTGCTGCTTTTAGGAATATTTTGATGATGCTGACCAGGCAGGCCAGCGGTAGCTGTTTGATTTCGATTGTGTCTTGCATTTATAAAATCCTTACACTCGTTAGTGAGGGATTCAGATGTGAAGTTTTGAACCATTTCTTTTTCCTCCTTTGAGATTGTTGACATAAGTTAGTTGTGTGAACCATGTCAGATCCAATTTTTCCTTGGATTTTACAGACTTTTTAGCTGACTTTTTATCTTGTTTACATGACGATGTCATGGAAAACACTTGCTACTTTTGTGGTTAAGCTTTATGTTGGGAACTTTGGACAACAGGGAAAATACCTTGCCCGGTCTTTTATTTACTATACAAGTTACTGAATATGCTTACTGCTTTGCCAATGAAGTTATGATCCAATGTGTAGTGTTAATGGATGGTGTGTGTACATTACTCGATTGGAAGATATCGGTTTACATAAATCTTCAGTGATTTGTTGCATTGGCTGTATCTATGATTAGAACTCGTAAATTTGCAGACACGATATGTGTATTACCATTTTTTTCCCCAGTATCAAAGGATTGAGGGCGCTGGAGGTTATTCACTGAAACCTGCTTTCCTACTAGAGAAAATGGTTCTGATTATCTCTTATTGCATAGCTGACTCGCCTCTGACTGCAAGAAAGCAGATGGCATGTTTGGTTTATCTACTGTTATTTGCTTCAATCATGATTATGATCAACGATTGACTGCCTTTAGTTTCTTATATGTATCACCCAAAAAAAAAAAAAACTTGAGCACATATGTATGTAAAGTATTTGCACGAATTATTCTGTTGGGCATAATATTTCATTCTCACCGGTATTAATATACTAAGTCACTGGAATTTTAAATCAGAGGCTAGAGTACATAGTAGATATTTATGTATGGATCTTCTTTCTTTCTTAGAATCGAACATAAAAAAGAACCATACACTATTGTATCTGGAAGATGATTGTGGCACACTATCTGATTTCTGCTAAATGCCTAGGGCAGACAAACAGGAATTTATTGAAACTCTCATTTTGTCTGAACTGAGGCAGTTTCGAGTTGTTTTCATTTTATGGTTTATGGCTCAATCATTATCTGAGTCGCTGTTTTCCTCCTCTCTTTTTTTTTCTTTTGTTGAAGGTGGTATTGGTGGCTCAGTTGTTCTGTTGGACCATGCAATTCATTGGCCACGGAGTTTTCGAGGCAAGTCTCTTTCATGCTATTAGCTGCGGCACTAGTTATTTAGCAATCCCACTCATGTATTACGCGTAACTGTTACCTTCATTACAGAAGCGGGCGCCTGCTCTTTTTGACAACCTTGTCCAGGCTTTCTTGATGGCCCCATTCTTTGTGCTGCTGGAGGTTAACTTCAATACCGCTGCAGTTTTGTGCTGCCTTATTGCATCCCGATGGGTAAAATTATTACGACCTCATGACATTCCTGTTGCTTGTTTCAGATTCTTCACACATATGCCGGATACGAGCCATATCCTGGCTTCCACGCCAAGGTGAGCAAGTTGATTGAAGAAGCGCGCAAGGAATGGGAGGACAAGAAATCGAAGAAATCCTCATGAGATGTGTGTGATTGGACAGCTCCAGCAAATTTAGGTTTGCCTGCGCTACATGGATCTCCGGAATTTAGGTCTGCCCATGGGATATGTAATGAGCTGGAATGGATGAAAATGTAACAGGGATGATTCCTGATGCTATTTATATGTTGTATAAAGATGTGGTGTATTGTGTTGTATGTGTGTATAGTTTACTGGAGATAAATCGAGAGAATAATATTGAATACTGATGTGTTTGTAGCATTGTCATCTGACAAGGTTTTTATTCCCTTTTCTTTTATTGATGATGAGGTCTCTAGTTCTCGACGATTTTTTTTTTAAGCATAAACTAGATGGATTGATAGATGCTGATTAGTCCGCAGCCCAATCTACTTAACGCTTCAAAGTTCAAACGTTCTTTGCTACTGCGAGCCCGTAGAAAAGTTGCCTCCCCTCCTTGTTCTGGGCCAACATTCAGACTAGCCCAATATTAAGACCAGCCTTGATAACTCGGCCTGGAAGCTCAGCCCGGGCGCATCAATGGCAAACTACACCAATGATATGGATAATGTCCTAAAAAAAATGACATGGATAAGAATTCAAATCAACTTGTTTGCCGTCTAAAAATAAATAAAATAATATAAAACTAATCACAGTTTGTATACTTTCTTAATTTCTACTCCAGGTTGATTTAGTTTATTTTTAAGCTAAAAATGTTGTCCTAACGTCATGATAAAAAAGAACAGGGGAAGTAAGTAAAAGAAGCCATTAAGCCACTTTGTATTTTACTTGGGCAAGAACCCTTATAAAAAGAGGCGAGAAGCTGCAGAAATCATATAAGCAACCATTGAGACAATGGCTGGAGAAATCACGTTGGACAAACTTCCCCAGTCTGGTTTCAGTCAACAACAAACCAAGCTATGTAGCACCTAAGTGTTAAATATTCAGTTAAAAAAAGTAAGTGTTAAATAACATCTTTATTTTTGTCTTAGGCCTCTAGATCGTGCTTGACTGCGATAATATATTCTTAGATGTGAGCATGATTCATTAGTGATTTGATTGTTAAAAGAAGGGAAAGTTGGTCACATTCACATGTCATAATACTTCTGTGGATTGCACACATCGAATTTGGTTTTAGGTGTTCACTGATTTTCAGTTACACTATGATTGAGAGAATGTATATCAATACTTATCAATCATAACATACTACTAGAAGGCAGAGCCTTTTTCTCTCTCTCTCCCTCTCTCTGTGTGTGTGTGTGGGTGGGGGGGGGGGGGGGGGGGGGGGGGGGGGGGCAAGTAGTTCTAAGAGGGATCGGCCAAACATGCTGGAGGCGAGATCAGGAAAATATGTGTGAAACTAAGATTTGACTCCACTGCTTGACCAGATTTGTTTAATTATACGTACCTGCTGCACCACAAACTACAAAATAGCACAGCTTACATTATTCATACAATACTAGTTATACCGATGTAACCTTTGCTTTCTGATGGTCTACCTATATTATGTTAAGAATCACACTACCTCGTGTGCTGTATACTGTAACTGGACAGAGCCACGCCATCAAGTGCATGATGAGCACCGCGGATCTGAAGTGGTTGAGATCTTTTCTTAGCCCTCCAATGAGTATCAGGTCAGTGAATTCACAAACACCTGCACTGATCATTCAGTCTTATAAATGTTCAGTTGTCACTGTGCAGTAGTTCCGCTGAGTTTTTCATAGTATATCGAGCTGACATAATGGATGACAGTTGGGGCAAGTGCGCTTTGACGTGGCCCGTGTAGTTCAAACTCAGAATCCGTAATCGGTGACGACGTGAACCGACAGCATAGAACAACTTTGGATTTTTCTTTCGTAAAAAAGATACAATTGTGTCTGACTACTGTTCTGTTTAGTTTAAGGTGCATTTTGGCATCTGAAGAGGTCATGATCTTGCAAGTTGCAACCACTTTGAAGTTAGAATAGCTGTTCAGGTAGGGAGAGACAGAGTAAGCGCATTGAAAATTCAGTTGAAGAAGATGCAGAGGTCAATGGTCTGTTGTGGCTGCTGCCTGCATCACCAGGCCTACAACAGCTTGGAGCTGATATGGCTACTTCAGTCACCTTTTTTTGGCTCAATGCTTGTGATCTGATCTGACCTTGCAAGTTTGAACGCACCTTAGTAACTCTTTTGTAGTTTTGATCTGAACTACATGTCACCGATGCCGTTTCAACATGTACTGATGTAGTACATCGTTTTGTATAACTACAGTACTTGCGGTCAGGATGAAGCTTCCATGCAGCCTGTACAGGAGGCGTCAGATAGAGTACAGTACCAACTAACAACGCCATAGGTAAAGATATATAGGGCCATAGCATTCCGGCCCTTCTGATGACTTTTGTTTCTTCCTTACGTACCAACGAACCAACAACTATTGGACCTTAACACGAGATGCAGTTCCGTGAAGTTCTAACTTTCTTACGCCATTGCAGCAATATAAACTCGGTGGTCAATGCATATCTCTCCGAATGTTTTCTTTCGGTCGTGCACGTACGGCTCTGTAGTTTATCATCCGAGACGTGCGTGCCATGGAGTGGTTTGACCGGCATGAGCTGTCGGAACGGGGGGCGCAACCGAGGGCGCACGTACGAAAGATTGTGGCGGAAGCCGGAAAGGTGGCAGGAGCAGAAGCTGCCGCGGCCAAACGGATATCATTCTTAACTCGTAAGCATGCGAAAGGAAGTCAGCAATTCCGCCTCTGACCGGCCAAACTCACCGGCGGCCTCCTCCGAATTTCGCATGCGCTGCCGTGCTGGCGACAGCACTCGGATATGCAGAGATCTCAGAGTCCTCAGAGAGCCGTGAGAGCACAAGCGATCAACGAAACTGCAGAGCTGGCCGGGTCTTTGAAAAGGCATGGCTACTTGGCTGCTAGGAGGAGGAGCTAGATAGTGTGAGATCGATCGTGATGCGCTCGATCGGTACCCCCAAAAAGTCTCGAGAAGTCGATGGGCGCAAGCTGGCCTAACCGGTGTCGCGCCATGTGTGCCCGGCGATGATTGTTGCATTTGCCACATGGGCTCGCTTCCTCCGTGTTTGACCGTGACCGCGGCGGTGGGTTGCTTGCTACTCCTACAGCATATGTGTGTGTGCGTACGTGCGGCCAATGATGAGCCGGGGCGACGGGTGATGCGCATCGACCAAACCGTGGTTCCGGGCGTCTTGAAGCCTTCAAGGAGCAGGAGAGCAATTATGCGCGCGCCCAGGAATGAAAAGGTGGAGTTAAGGGCATGTACAACCCATAGACGAGGATGTGTCTTTAAAAATCTCGAAGTTATTATACAGACAGATATAAAGACTGCACATACAACCCATAGACAGAGGGTCCGTCTGTAAACTGTTTAATACTTTGCATGTAGCTATGATCAAGTGCAAATGCATTTGTGTATACCATTGTGTGGCTATTTAATCAACTGCAACTGCAAATACTCTTTGTATTTTTGTCAGCACTCCAACTCCATTCACGTTAATACCAGCACTCTAACTCTTTGTATTTTTGTACCTGACCAAGTTAGTAGTACTAATTTCAAGTTTCTACTTGAACAGACTACAGAGCAACTCCAGTTGGACCTATAATCAGCAATGTCTCCCAAAGCTAACTCAACAAAATTGTTCTCAAAATTGACTCGTTTGATCAAGTTACAATCCCCGCACATGCTCCATCATCAAAAGGCAACTGCTGTTGCCACCCCATAACTATCGAATAAACAATATTGATTTGATTATTACCCCCTGATCTGACTGCACTGAACGACTCTGCCTTTTTCTTGCTCTGCTTTCCGCTCCCCATGGAGACAGGCAGAGAGGAAGAATCCACGACCGGCCGGGTAACAACAATCGAGAATCGACCTACCTCTTCACTGCTGGCCCCGGGCGCGCCGTTGCCGCCGCTGGTGACGAGGAACGCCGGGCATGTGACGAAGAGGTGGTAGTGTCCCGAGATCCAGCTCCCCACCTTCCACCTGACGCGGCCATCGATCTTGACCTGGAGGATGAGGTAGCCTGCCTGGCAGTTCTGCGCGAGCGCGCCGGCGTCTTCCTAGCTCCGGCCGGCGTCGACATTTCGACGATGAGGGTGCGAGGAGGGTGCGCGGGCTCCGGCGAGGTAGTGCGAGTGAGATCGGGGGAGGTACAAATTGGGGGAACTGGGATGGATTGGCGGGCGAAGGAGGATTTGACGCGGGAAGTTCCCGCGCTCGCGTGCGTGCACACCCACCCCACGCGGGATCCTGCCGCGCCGTCGTCTCCGGAGGACGAGGCGTACAACGGCGCCGAGGTCGCCTCGTCCGCCTCGGAGCACGGGACATTCCCGTCGCCTCGCGAGGCGACGCTGCGGGCGTCGCTGGGCTGTTGCGGGGGGTTTTGTGCAAATGTTGCATCATAGAGACGGGGATAAAGACGCCGTTGTACATGCCCTAACCTTTACAGAGCTTGTGATTAGGACTTGCAGTGTACTATTCGCCTATAGCTAGCTAGTACGGGCATGTCATGCGTGTGCTACTATAGTTCATGACAGCGAGCGAGGAGGAGAACGGAACGAGTCCTGATCACCATAAATCACGAGCCCCGGATGTATCGAGCGCGCTCGAGATGTATCCGACGTGGCGACAGAGAGGGTAATGCTAGTTTAATTAATGGACTCACGTATACGTCCCTGTTGCGGTGACAAGAGAGGAAGGCAACACGAAATGATTAGCAGCAGATAACCTTGTTTAATGGCACGAGATCGATCGTGCTGCTAATACCCCACCCCTGGACGCAATTAACCGGCCGGCCAGTCGAAGCATTGCTGCTGCTGCTGGTGATGTGGTAGTGCACTGCGTAGCCAGGTCACCGCGGGCCGGCGTTCGATCGTAATCAGCGTGACAGCGCGAGGCTTGCCATGTGGTGGCTCATGCGGGCAGGCAGGCAGCCAGGCATGCGAGTGATTCTAGCACGCGCGCGGAGAGATTAGCACGGCGTCGTCACTGAGCTGCTAGTCCGAGCCTTCGTGGCATCATCCCGCGACCCGAGTGAAAGCTGGCGCCGGCGCGACCGCGGGCGGGCGACAGCATGGGCGATTCCCCGCGCCACCAGAACTCTCTTGGCCGACCGGCCATCCGCACCACGTACGACCCTGAAGCGCGCGCGTACGAGTGTGTGGAGGCCGTGGCGACACGCTGCGAGCGCGCCGGGTTGCTCCGCCGGCCGGCCCGGCACGTGATGAAGCCGCCTTACGTCGCCGACTCCCGTATCCTGGCCGCGGCCGCAGGAAAAGGCGAGGAGCAGGCGTGCATGGGACGGCGCCGTGCCTGCTGACTGCCCCAGCCGGCTAGCATGACCTGCATATCATTGCCTGCCGTTTTTGCTGCGGACCACCTCCTCGATCACGGCGCGCGGCCAGCTGATTTGATGATCGAGCGTAACGAACGGCCTGCCGCCACCCAGCGATGCACGCCACGGGTTTCTCCTTTTCCCATCGACCTGCTTCAAACCGACCCTCGACGTCAAGCGCGTGACCGTCATCACCATACACAGCGAAGCGAATTAGCGAAAGCGAGAAAGAGAAAAACGTGCGCGCGAGATCGAGCCGGCCTGCGAGCTGAGCTGGCTCGCTTTCGCGTCGCTAAAGCGCGCGCGCGCGCGCGGGCGCGCCCATACGTGGCGCGGGCTGGGGCCGGCAGTATTTGGAGCGATGACCGATGCCCAAACGCTCTTTTCCAGTTTTCGGCATCGCTCCCAACGCTGTGCTGTGCCATGCCCAGTTCCACTGGTGCCCAAAAACTAGGCTTTGGAGCAAGTACTTGCGCCGGTGTCGGTAAAATAAAAAAGTAATATTTTCTCACGTGAAGCAACTGGCCGCTGAGGATATGAAACACTTTTTTCCTGTTACGTAGGGTCATGTAAGGATATATTTGCAGAGGGATTCGGTGCCCGCCGCTGTGCAAGTCACACTCGGTTCCCATTTTACAACCGGCTCCCCACTGTGGAGGGCCTTAGCGCGGGCAATGCATATCCATCCCAACATATCTACACGGGCGGCGTCGCTGTCGACGGTGTCCATTGGCAGGGCATCCCGTTGAAATGCGGGATGGCGGGGGAAGGAGAGGGACGTGTGCTGTGCGACGACGGCTCGGCGAGCTACCAAGCTACAGTGCCGCCGGTGGTCCAGCCCAGCCACCGCGTACGTATCCCTCTCCTCCGGGCCCCGCCGGCCGGGATGGCGAACGAAAATCAAAAGGGCCGGGGCCGAATGAGACGGCTGCCGCATTATTCCTCCCTCCCCATACCATAGCATGTGCCGTATACGCATGGTCTGTGTTGTTCCGATCTGCCGGCGTGCTCGTAGCCACATGAACCGCGTGCGTGTGACGGGTTGTGCTATACGTATCGATACGCTCAGCGTGCACACCTGTCGAACATACGTGAAATGCTGCCTGTACGTACTAATTAACAGGGTAGAGTTTCGTTCGCATTAAACTTTATCTGAATGTGGTATATACATACATGTAACAGGTGGGCTTACAAATACCCATCACTATGCAGATTTGGAAAGACGGAAACAATAAGAAATGCGGTCTTAGGCGATAAACAACATCGATTCGGGTAAAGTCTAGCCATCTAATCGATGGGATCGATTAACCAGAACCGAAATTAAAGGCTTACACGACTCGACTGGAAAGATCTTGCTGCCCTGCGGTGGCTTTCGATGTGGATGGTTACACGTTGATTTTTTGTGCACCACAAAGACAAGTCTGGCTGCCCCCACACATATGGTGTCACCTTCTTCGGCGAGGTTAACCGCCATGCGCCGCGATCGTAGTACATGTGTGCTTAGTATCTCGTGCTTTGATAAACTCGTATTTCTTTGAACACTAATAGTAGAAAATCTCGTGCTTTGTAGGACGATGTTTTTGACAAACATTGGTGTAGTGTTCATACATATTTAGACTCTGATCATTCGTAACATAAAAAAAAATGTTTCAAATGGCGGTTGTTAAGATGATTTGTAGAACTCTTCTGTTGCATTTATGCTTCCATGTATCACAAACCCCGGTATATGAACTCTATCGCTAGCTAGCTTCAACTAGCTAGAATTGATCAGAACTCGAGATACCACTCTACTCTATCTACAAAGTAGGCCGAGATGGCTCTCCGATAATTGGACGAGGATCATGCATGGTAGCATGCTGTGGTCCACTCGTATTCTTCAGCATGAGGTGTGCTGCTACGCGTCTGAGGAGCTGGACTGTATCTTTCCTTTTGGCGCATGGGCACTTGGCCGGATAGGGCCAAACAGATGGGGCTACCAACTGTCAAGTCAACTCCTCCAGTCCTCCTTAACACAATGTTAAAGGCATCTAGTAGTTGAGTTATGGCATCAAAAGCTCCAAAGGCAACCAGTATACTATATTTCTCAAAGTGAATTCCTGCTACATACAAGTACTTAGTTTTAAGAAACTCCCAAGGAAAAATACTGTTGGTGTACTCAACTCTTAAATCCTAGCAGTACTAGAAGCACCTTAATCCGGAACCTCTTGTATACTCAGTTGGATTTATCTCCATGTGGTAACACCAATGAAGATTGAAAGTGTACAATACGCAGCATGTGCTGTAGATCATTTTTTAAATCCAAGCAATAATTTTTTTGCAGTTGCACAAACACCTTTAATTCGGAACCTTTGTATGTTCTGCTGAATAATGGTTTTGTACAGTCCTTGAAAATGCACTGATATTACATCCAAGGGGTCACACTAATCAAAGATTACAGAGGAGGTAACGACACGTAATGTGACAAAATGATAGATTTTACCAAAACTACTTGAAAAGAAAAATATATTTTAAATTTTGTCCCATCATTTGATGAGCATGGCCTCTTAATTGGGCTAGATGAGAGTAACTGCTCCGATCCAAGGCCGTCAAAGTCAAAAGGTTAAACCATCCCCACAGACAGCCGGCTGCCATGCACCACGGTGTCGTTGTTCCTTCACCACTACGTCTCTTTCCTCCTAAAACAACAAGGCCCGGCCGCCTCCTTTCGCCGGTACCGCTATATAAGCCCGGCATCTCCCTCTCAAACTTTAATTTCCCCTTAACAACTCCATTCCCCTGAAAATTCCCAAAAGGTTAGCCTCCGTTCTTCATCAGATCTCCCCTCCTCAATGCTTAGCACTGTTCTGATGCTGCTCGTTGTTTTGTTTCCAATTCGATTTCTATATATTTTATTACATGTGCTGGCCATGTAGCATCCAATTTCTTGCACCCTTTGTTGCTTGTTAATTTGGTTCAATTATTTGCGCGCTCCTACTTTGTACGATCATCAATATTTTCAGGTCCTTGTTTATGCTGACGAGTACTAATTGTGTGTTTTTGTATTTTTGGTTAAGGTACAAGCTGTGCGATTGATTACAAAAACCAAGGTTCAAGACGAGCATCCTGGGTTCGCTGGCCAGGCAGGAGATGGAGCACGACGTGCACCACCTCCACCAGCAGCGCGGCAGGCCATGGAGCTGTCTCACCTCCACCAGCAGCGGCAGCAGGCCATGGAGCTGCCTCCGGGCTTCCGGTTCCACCCCACCGACGAGGAGCTCATCACGCACTACCTCGCCATGAAGGCCGCCGACCCTCGCTTCGTCGCCCGCGCCGTTGGCGAGGCCGACCTCAACAAGTGCGAGCCGTGGGATCTACCAGGTAAAGCCTGCTTCTCTGGGTTGCAATCCGCCATTAATTCATCTTCTTCTGTTGTCCACGAGCTTCATGTACTGATTATGGATGTGACACGTGCAGCTCGGGCGACATGGGGGGAAAAGGAGTGGTACTTCTTCGTCGTCAAGGACCGCAAGTACCCGACGGGGCTGAGGACGAACCGGGCCACGGAGTGCGGGTACTGGAAGGCGACGGGCAAGGACAGGGAGATCTTCAGGGGCAAGGCGCTCGTCGGCATGAAGAAGACGCTCGTCTTCTACACGGGAGGGCGCCACGGGGCGGCAAGACCGGCTGGGTGATGCACGAGTACCGTCTCGAGGGCAAGCACGCCGCGAACGGCGCCGGGAGCAGCAGCCTCCTCCCATCGATCAAGGCCGCCACGTCCAAGGTGAGTAGAGTACTACTGCTGAATTACTGATTACCATATGCATATTCGATCGGTTATCTAGCTTTCGCCGGTCCTTGATCATGTCCTCACCTGTTCCTTTGCTGCAGGACGAGTGGGTGCTGTGCAGGGTGTTCAAGAAGAACATCGAGCTGCCATCACCAGTGGCCGGCGGCAAGAGATCGGCCGGCTCGTCGTGCATGGGGATGGCGGACGTAGGCCCCTCCTCCATGTCCATGGCCGACGAGCTCGCTGCCTGCACCCTGCCTCCGCTGATGGACGTGTCCGGCAGCGGCGGCGGCCACCACATGTCACTTTCGGCGGCGGCGGCGCATGAGCTGCCGCCACCGGCACACGTGACCTGCTTCTCCAACAACGCGCTGGAGGGCCAGTTCCTGAACCCACCCTTCCTCCTCCCCTCGGCCCCCGCACCGGCGGACCACCTCGCCACGGCGTCCGCCGCCTCGCCGTTCCTGGCGGGCATGCAGATGCAGTACGACGGCGGCATGGTGCAGGAGCTCCTGCAACAGGAGGGCGGCGGCGGGTGGTACAGCAAGCTCGGCGAGAGGGAGAGGCTGAGCGGCGCATCGCAGGACACCGGCCTCACCTCGGAGGTGAACCCCGCCGAGATCTCCTCGTCGCGGCAACACATGAGCCACGAGGTCTCCCTCTGGGACTACTGAAAAATCTCTCGCGCGGTCGATTACTAAATTTTCGTCATCACTAGTATATTAGTCACTGGATTGGAAATGATAATTGTATTGTGTACTGCTATTGAATACTGTTACACAACAGAAGAAAAATTATAAGCAAAGTTTGTTTGAAAATAGCATAGGTTTGAATGTTTGATGAGTCCACAATTACTATAAGTCGCAAGTTAATGTTAGTAGTACTACTGTGGTTTGACAGCTCAAAGCTCAATTCAGATCGCGGACTTTGGATATGAATTTCTTCAAAAATGCATTATCTAGAGAGTCCCTTTTGACCAGGATAAATTCCACTTTGTTCTGAATAATTCAAGCATTTAGGGGCACACTAGAAAAACCGTACTGTTTTAGCTAGTGCTTCTCCCTTGGAAAGCTAGAGAGAGGGACGGACGAAGTGATATCATCCTGTGAACCTAAAAGCTTGACTTATAGTTGTGCGAGACTAATCCCACATTAAACCCCTTGATATGGTTTGGTGGCGCCTGAGCTATCAATCCCCTTTAGTTTTCCTACAACCTTTTGTCCCATAACCCGGTGCGCCTCCGCTAGCCAGCACACACACATACGCAACAAAAATGTTTGGGTTCCATTACCTTTGGAGCCCCTCCAATCCTGCAACACCATGGCATGGTCCATCGCACCAGAAAACGAAGAAAGGGTCATGCAGGTTGTTTAGTAATTTCCGGGCAGTTCAGTCATCAGAACATGCTAAAGCATATATAACTGTCGCACAAGCCGCCACCGCGGATGCGTCCAGCGCGCAGCATGTCACCACACCACTTGGTTTGTTCCCATGCCTCGTCCCCGTTGCAGGAGTGGAGCCCGTGGCGATCGGATCCCCATGTCATCCGTTTTGTCCGCTGCAAGCAGCAGCAGAGCCGGACAGCCGGTGGTGCGGCCATCATCCACCCACAAAAGCTCATGTTGTTTTCAGTCCCAGCACGGACGGAGGGCATCCGGTTGAGTCATGAGACGCAGTACTGATATATACTTGTATAACCTAATGACAAGATGGCAGGTTAGTTCACCTGCTGGAAAAAATTTGCTCCTGGCTGGTTCGTCCACGAGCAAATCATGGGAGGACAGGTGCGTCGCTTCTAGATCGTCGACGGGTTCTTTAGTCCCTGTCGGGGTTAATATATTAACATATCGCTTCGTTCTTGTTTAATCTGTCTCGTATCTTTGGACATCCGCTCTTCCGGACCTCCAGCATTCTATTCCCACCTGTCGATTTGGAGTTTTATATGAAGACGCAGGGGGGTTTAACAAGAGTTTCCATGTTTATAGGATATGCAGTTTCTATCCAACATTGTGTTGCTTGTCTGTGCGGATGCAGATTTTTTTTGTGTGCATGGGAATCGGTTGCATACCCATTTTTATTGTTTATTCATGATTGAAAGTTGAAGCTGATGTGATCATGTTATTAGCTAATCTACTAGCTTCGGAAGAATATGTCAGGGATGATTCCGCGTTAGAGTTGAAAAAAAAAACAGTGATTAAAATTAGAATCATACAGTGCTTTCATCATGTTGATGTGCGGATGTACAGCACACTTGATACAAAGTGCAAAATTGCAAGATCTTATGCACAGTATGCGTGTGGCTGGTAAAGTCTAGCTTCCCCAAACTTTTCCAGTAACAACTAACAAAGTAAATACCGAGTTGAGCAAATCTATACAGCTATGGCGTGTGAAATGATACCATCAAAGCCATCATCCTCAAGACAACAGGATACTTTTATTTCCCAAATGTGTTTTGTGCACTTCCGGAGGCCAGAGTGGCACTGAACTGTGGGCGATCCATCGTTGTAGCAGTACTAGAAGATCTCCGCAATTATGGAAGACGGTTACATGGAAACGATCAATGTTGCCATCAGCTCATGAGGAGGTGCAGTGAACCAGGCCGAGATATCAGACGCTTAACGGAAAGCACCCATATCTCCGTCAGCAGGAGACGCCTCTAGATCCAGCCAAAGTTGCTTGATGGATACAAAGAGGAGATTCGTACTAATAGATTATTGAAGCGATAAAGGGCAAGGAGTTGGAATTGTTGTGGCACGGATGGGGACATGAAGCATGTTTGTATTTGATCCGTGACTTTGTTAGTATTGCATTAGTTGACGGGACGTTTGGCTGGTGTTTTTCTGATCAATTGGAATGAGATACTGTCTAGAGCAATGAAACTTGAAAGCATGCTTACATGTAATCGAAAAACAAGTTCACTTTTTGAGAGCTTAAGAAATTAGAGCTGGGGGGAAGGAGGGGAAACTGGGAAAGCCTACCTTTTTTTTCCCTACCTTTTTGTTGCGATAAGGGCGGGAGAGGAAAGTTTGTACAGAGGAATTAAGGACAGTAAGAAGCAGTCGAACTAGCCAACGAGGCCAGAGAGGCACAGACTGGTTAATACCCCCCACCCATAAAAAAAGGGAGCCCCTATACACACCCCATAAAAAAAAACGTAAAGTCGCAGAGGATGGAGGCCCATAAGGTGCGCCCAGTTAGGCTGAGGCCCATACAATGTCGCAGCCTGGACCAACATGCAAAAATAGAATCCGAATTTCCGGGGTATTGAACCCGACGTGAATCGAACACGCAACCTTCTGATCTGGAGTCAGACGCGCTACCATTGCGCCACGGATCCGGCGGTGTTGTGCATGCGATTATAATATATTAAACCAATTAAATATCCTAATTTGTTAACTCGACAGCGAGCGAGTGTGGTCATCCGTGGAAGTAACTTGTCAGGACAAACAACTCAAAAAAATAAAAATAAAAACTTGTCAGGACAAACTGATACGGGTAGACTACTGATCTTACTCGCAAAGTAAACACAAAGAGGCGCAACCAAGCCCCTAGGCCTCGCTATGTACATTCGCTTGATCCCGGAGTACGTGGGTACGCGAAGACGATCGTAACGGCGCGCGATCAAGTCGATCGCCACTAGCAAATACCGCACGCTCTTGAATGCATGGCCGTCGAAATGTCCTACAAGACAAGACACATCCCATCTACGTACGGCTATAACTAGGGATGTCCCAGCGATTAATAACATAATCACGCGGTACCATCAGATCTAACCCGTCGGCCGGCGAACGTAATCACACGTACGTACGTCCGTCCGTCCGGCGGCGCCGCCGCGGAGATCGGCCAGTCTACGGCGCGCGAGCGTGGCGTAGCTCGCGGTGCCTTAAACGCGCGCGATCGACGAGGCCATCCCGTGTCGTGCAAAGGCAGGCCGGCGACGGAACGAACTGCGGCCTAGCTTGCCGGTCATCGATTTCGCACGCGCGCCACACGAGCCGAGAGGAGAGGAGAGGAGAGGAGAGGGAATAAGCTAGGACGGGCGCGGGGCACGTCGTCCTTGCTCGCCCCAATTGATGGAACCATGTGTCCCTGTCGGCCGTCCCACGGGCCCCGGCCCCCGGCGGGTGGTTGCGCCGTCGCATTCCATCCCCGTTCGTTCGTTCGGTTCGGTACCGGCCGGCGACGCGCGCGCCAGCGCCCGCGCCTCGCGCGTACGAACGCAGGCGCGATGCGTCTCGTGCGCTTGCCTGCGATGCCATGCGTGTGGGTCGACGCCCAAATCTGAAATCGGGTGGAGCGAACGCCCGAGGGAGCACGTGCCTTTATTGTGTTATATTATTCGGGGCTGAAATTGGCTCCAGGTTCAGTTCGAAATCCCTCTGAAAATCAACCGGCTGCAAATGCACATATCTTAGCGGCCTAGCACTGTGGAAGTGTGCATTCTCTTCCGGTTACTCTGACAATGGTTGTGTGCAAATCTAATACCATCATCAAACTAAACCTGGGTCCTGAAAATGGGATCAAAAGAGCCCAGTCATTTTGCCGAACACCGAGCCCCTGCAAAAAACAGTCAAAACACTGCATTAGCCGTAGAAACCATGTTGAGACGCCTTCAGCTTCAAGCTGACGGCAAGAACAGAAGGACCGGGGCCTGAAACGCAATCGTTGGACCGCTGCATTGCCCGTAATAAATAGGATCATGCGCTGCGCTCATTTAAGCAGTTTACTGCGCCACTACACGGTTGTGCTGTCTGCATGTGCATCGCACAGCGTGAGATTCTCACCCAAAAGAGAGAGAAAATTTTCTATATGGCCTCGAAACAAATGGTCATGCCTTCTATGGCTCTTCTAGAGTTGAACTTCCTCCTGAGGCCTAAAATTAATTTTCAGTTCTTTTCATGGCCTTTCTGTTAGTTTTGAGACTTAACGGTGTTAAATAGAGAGTAAAAGTACTATTTTACCCCTTGTTCGAAATGGACTTCATTTATATTCCAAAAATTTCTGTGGATGTGAGTATTAATTTACAAGTGTATTTTGTTTCGAAATTGTATATCCTGACTTGTTATTTTCGAAATAAGCAATATTTTCATACTTTAATTTTGTAATTGGACAAAGAGTTCGCTATTTGCACAAAAAAAATTTAACTGCACAAGTTGCAAGAACAGAACACATTACAATTGGATTAGCTTGTCCAATGCAAAGTTTCACTAGTGGTACAGTCCAATCTAAAATATTCAGTTGTTGCATGCAATTGTTGCATTCAGTTGTTTCAAATGAGAAATTCAGTAGTTTCACTCACCCTTCCGGCCAGGCTGGCTGTTGCCGTTCTGGAGGCCCTGCCAGGCTGCAGCGCTGGTGGTGCCCTCTTCCATTCCATCACTCATATCGGCATGGCGTGGACGATGCGAAGATGGCTGCAGGCGAGGGCGATGCGAGGTGGGAGACAGGCGCAGCCGTGGCGACTCCCGTTGAGGCGGCGTCGGCGACGCATCGTGCAGCTAGAGGGCGCCACCAGACGCGCCGGCATCAACCACAGGCGACGCGGGCGAGGAGGGAGACGGGCGCAGCCGAACTCTACTCCCGTCAAGGCGGCGCCGGCCGGCGACGCATCTGACAGGAGCGGCGACGTGGGCGACGGCCGCATCCCGTCCGCCATTCCCTCGCGTGTGGAGTTCGTGTGCGTTCCTTTTTTTTTTTTGATCGAATCGTTTTTCGCGAGTGAAAGAAAACAGAAAGAGGACGGAGGGCATAAGGGACAATTGGCATTGCTCAGAAGTGAATTTTGACGGCAAAACTCACAGAAGGTCATAGGAGGAATGCAAATTTAGTTTGGGGCCTCACTGGGAATTTCAATCATAAGAGGGCCATGGGAGGAAACTCCATTTTTTCTGAGGCCTCACATGGAATTTCCCCAAAGAGAAAACGTTTCTGTGTGGTTTTCCTGTGTTAACATCGTGATTCTTACTGCTATAAATGTGCTTTGCCGGTCCACGCCGAAAATGTATACTATAGGACGTGCATTGACCGTGTCAGTGGGCCGCCAGGTGAATTCTACTCCATCTTGTCTTCGGTCTCTTCTTCTTCTTCACCTCCTCGTCAGTTTACCGCACCGGCTGCTGCAGATTAAGGCCCTGTTCGTTTATTTTAGCGTTAAATTTTAAAAGCCTTTAAATAAAGAGAATCTAATATTAAATAAAGTTTAATGATAAAACCTTTTTACATATGGGTACATCTTTACGAGACGAATCTAACGAGCCTAAGTAAGCTATGTTTTGCTACATTCATGCTACAGTAATGCTGCAGTAACCATCGTCTAACCACGGATTGCTTACCCTCATTAGATTCGTCTCGCGAATTAGACCAAGGGTTCTGCAATTAGTTTTGTAATTAAACTTTATTTAATACTCTTAAATAATAAGATTTTTTAGACCCTTCTAAATTTTAGACCCCTATGAAATGAACACCTCCTAAACTCTGCTGCTGCTGCTGCCACCTGTTCTCATGGATCTCATCAATGCGAGCTGATCCGTAACGCACTGTTAGGTTGATCGGTCTCGAAACCTGATTCGTGTAACAGAAACGGTACTGTGGTACACTCAGCAGTAACATTTTGTCCGGTAGCATTAGTCCGTATCTGCATATGATTCTGTGGCTGATGCTTCAATTTTCGCATGAACATTGTCTCTTTTTTTTTTTCTAAGCAGGGTGTATGACTGTTGAGCAGTGTTCAGAGTCTTCAGACTGCAGAGCACGACGAGTATCCGAGGAGCGTCTACTACTGATCGGGTGGCAGGTCACGTCGTTCTCAGAGGCGGCGACGTCGTCAGGTTCGTTTCCCTCCGTAGCTAGGTGTCAATCGGTTTATGATCTGCAATCGTGGTGCTTAATTCGGTAGGCAGTGGGGGTGCCTGCCTTGTTGGTGTCTTCAAGTGCCACTTGGTTTCAATGGAGGTTTTTTTTTTCCTAGTATGTCATACGTACTAAAGCATTTTAGTTTTCTTTGAAATGCGTTTTTGTTACAATTGAGCATTGGCAGTAACTTTCTCGGAAAAGCGTAATCTTATTGTCTGCACATGGTAGAATGTGTTTGCATAGATGTGGGTGTCTTGTTGGACCCAATGTGCTTGCTCGTTTCAGTAGACGAGCTCTGATGAGCCAATAATGTTATCAGGATTCAGCCTAGTATACCCACTTTTGTATCCCTGACGAACAAAAAAAATCGGAGGGAGTAGAGTTCAACGAGAAAAGCAAAAACCTTGCCTTTCATGTTCACATCACCAAGCTTAGACCACAATCATAATTCCTTGCGGAGGTGCACATGGGGATGTGCATGGATCGGTTTACAGGGTGGTCCTGTGTCAATTGGCCATGGAAACAGCGAAATTAATGGCAAAATCAACCCTACCGTGATGCCAAAATGGGCAGAATTTACACTAATCTATCTGTAACTTCTATTCAGAACTTTCCACCGCCTGTATGATTAATTCAGCAAAATTAGAGAAGGGTTCGATTTGAGCAGACAATGACGCTTCCCGATTTAGGACTGGAAACTGACGTCTTTCAGCGCATCAGCCTATCACCAACTGACAAAGTATAGAGTAAAACGTACAGGTCGCCAAAAATGTCAACCGAGTGAATTGCGCAACGACACGGATCAGGTCCTTCTCACCTGCAAGCAGCAAGGGCCGCCATAACTCCTGGCCAGAACAGGCCGCGTCCGTAGGACCAGTACATACCCCGGCCCCGAACACAACAGGCGCTGCTGCCAGAGGCACAGCAGTAACGCGACCACTAGCATCTCAATTGTGGCAGCTCCGACGAGGCGAGGTCGTCGCGTGATCCGACCAGTCAGTTCCGAGACGAGAGCCCGCGCCAAATGCAGTCAAACCTACGCGTTCCTGCCCGAATCTCAATGACGTTTGTTTCGAGCAGCAACAGCACGTAGTATCCACATCTCGCTTGCTTGGACGCGCGTTTCCAGGACTCGACACACGACAGGTGCCCGTGAAAAATAGCCGTGCATTGGCGAAATGTACCCGCACGGTGCATGGAGACTGTATCCTAGCAGGCTAGCACGGTGGCTTGCGAAAAGATACGAATCCGGCCGGCGCGGCCGACCAAAGAGTTGAAGCGCATGAATGCGCGGCCAGTACGACGACAGACTGTGACGAGACGCGCCGCGCGGCGCGGGAGGAAGGCGGCGCACCGAACGCTGTCTCCATCTGCCGGCCGAGGTGTGCGGTACTTTTGTGCCCGGCCGACGCGCGTGCTGCTGTGCACGGTGCCGCGCATGAGGGCAGGAGACGCACACGAACGGCGAGCGCCGTGCACCCCCGCGCCACGGATCGACAGTGGAATGCGGCCTGATTGGATCGTTCTCAACGGCGTAGATCGTGCCGCGGCGGCGGGAGACCAGCAATCCCGAACTTGCCCTCGGCGTCCAGTGGCCGGACGCAGAGGCTGACTGGTGGGCCACCTGGGGCGTGGCAGGGTCGCGGTCGCACGGAAACCCAAGAAGATTCTCGTCCAATGCTGGGCAGTCAGTATAGTCAGTAGCAGCACGTACATACCGCCAGTCCCCGGTACGCTGCCCACTCCCACTCGGCCGCTCTATTTATGCCCCTACCTCGCGACACTGGATCACTTGGCCGCTAGTCACTTCTCACTAGAGCTTCTTCGCCGAGCTGCTACGCTTCCAATCCCACTTGCGAATTGCGATCGGATGGGGCGGTCGCCGTGCTGCGAGAAGGAGGCCGGGCTGAAGAAGGGCCCGTGGACGCCGGAGGAGGACCAGAAGCTGCTCGCCTACATCGAGCAGCACGGCCACGGATGCTGGCGCTCGCTGCCCGCCAAGGCCGGTGAGTCAGCTCCCGTTCGATCTCTTGCCATTTTTTGTTTCTTGTACTACGAGTGCAGTGTGAGTGTTCGTTGTACGGTGGATCTGATGACGGTGTTGCTTTCCGGCGCCAGGACTGCGGCGGTGCGGCAAGAGCTGCCGGCTCCGGTGGACCAACTACCTGCGGCCGGACATCAAGCGGGGCAAGTTCACGCTCCAGGAGGAGCAGACCATCATCCAGCTGCACGCGCTCCTCGGAAACAGGTGATCATTCGTTCATTTGGCAGCTCGTGTGTCTCGTGCACGCAGGCGCAATTCGGCAGAAAACATTCCATCAAACACACACACGAGGTCTTCGTCTGCCGCCGCCTGCATCTCCCCGAACGTGGGGAAAGTGTAAAAAAGAAAACACCATATATTTTTTTCTCTCTCTGGTTTACCCAATGCCGGATAGTCACGTTTGCCATTAATGTCGTCGAGCCCGCTAGCCTCGCTGTGCCTCACCACCTATGTCAGGGCGTTGGACCATTGTCACCGCTCGCTTGTCGCCCTGCCTTCGTTTGCCTTGTTGACTTGCGTCGCCCCGCCCCATCATTCCAGCCATCGCGACCTGCCCGTCCTTGCACCACGCGCTCCTTCAATTCCCCAGCCTTCCCACCACACGCGCCTCTAATCATTTACGCGCATCAGTCTTTTTTTTACACTGTCACGTAACATTGCTTCAGATCCATGTGAAAGTGAAAAAACGGAAGAGAAAAAATGACTGACATTCTCGCGCGCAATCCGCAGGTGGTCGGCGATCGCGACGCACCTGCCCAAGCGCACGGACAACGAGATCAAGAACTACTGGAACACGCACCTCAAGAAGCGGCTCGCCAAGATGGGAATCGACCCCGTCACGCACAAGCCCCGCGCCGACGCGCCCGCCTCGGCCGCGGGCGCCGCGGCCTCCGGCGCGCGCTACCGTGCCGCCGCGCACCTCAGCCACACGGCGCAGTGGGAGAGCGCGCGCCTCGAGGCTGAGGCGCGACTGGCGCGCGAGGCCAAGCTGCGCGCCCTCGCCTCGCCGCCGCAGCCCGCGCCGGCGCCGGCGGCCAGCGGGCTCGAGTCGCCGACGTCGACGCTGAGCTTCTCCGAGAGCGCGCTGTTCGCCAGTAATGCGCCGCAGCACGACATGGCGCGCCAGCCGGTGCAGACCCCGCACTCGTACGTGGAGGCTTTCGGAGAGCAGCAGCATGGCTTCGGTGAAGCCGCGCAACAAGACGGCGGATTCCTCGCCAGAGTACTGCTTGACTGTTCCGTCGCCGGCGCGGACCAGAGGTTCGCGGCCACGTCGACAGACGCCAGCGCCGGCGAGCAAGAGGAGGAGGACAAGGGATACTGGAACAGCATACTGAACATGGTCAACTCGTCCATGTCGTCGTCTTCGTCCTCATTGACTTCCGAGGCGGTGTACTTGCCGGCCGCGGCTGAGTTCTGATTGTTCCACGCTTGACTTGCATGCTTGCAATGCGTAGTCGGGCCTGTGGCTGTGACGCAGTGAACTCAAGCTAATGTTATTTCGTTAAGTATGTCTCTAGGTGTTTTGATATTACTTTACTTATGTACTAATGGCCGTGGACTTTTTCTTTTCTTAATTTTGTGCAATAAGATGTACTGATCTTTTTTGTGTTTGTCACTCTAATGTAGCCTGATCTACAAAGAATGGTGTTAAAGTTTGAGCTATATTATGCATCCCTTGAAATTACGTGCTTCTAAGAGGTGAAGTAAAATTAGGATCAAGTTCTATGTCAAATTGTCAATCCTCTTGAAATGTGACGTAAATCTTTGAGCAAACCCATCATATGGGCGGATTGTATGACCAGGTTGTATGTTGAAAGGAGGGGCTAGATTCACATTCCACCTACTGAACAACAATCGTACAATATTGTCTATCTGAAGCATTTTCTATTTTAGTTAGTTTGTTTAATTTTGCCCTTAAAATATTTTGATGACTTGATGAGTTGATTTGGGTGTTAAGCGGAACATTAGATTTGATAGTGCATATTTCAGTAAGTTCAGGTTGAGCCGAAGGTGTTATTGTTATGACCTGATGAGCTGAGGCTCACGGTGAGTGGAAGGTGTTAATGTTTGTGTGGGTGGAGATGCATGGCAAAATACAAACGGCAGACAACTTGGAAAAAAAGGCAAGGGTAATAACATTGTCTGCCCATCTTGCCTCTAGGAAGGAGAAACACCGTTCCATCTCCTATTTGGATGCGAATTTGCAATGCAGACAACCCAAATTATTATGAGTTGGTTCTCTTTCTAAGGAACACCAATGCCAGGTTCTGCTCGCGGCTTGGGCTGCAAATGACATGGCGAAAGATGGTGAAAAACAAGAAGGTGGATGCTGCGAGGAGTGCTCGACGTATGGTGGAACATTTGAAAGGAGCATAACCGGGGAATTTTCAAGGGATCGAGAACAATGAAATGCAAGCGACCTTCCTTTAGAATGAGGAAATAGACTGCTATCACAGATCAATGTGACAACATATTTTCTATTGATATAATTAATGTTAAGATTTCTGTTTTCAGTCTACGAAGATGTGTTTTGGATCACAACGAGTTTGCTCTGAACTACGCAAGACAACCCATTCCATCTCCACGCAAGCCATGTCCCAGAGCCCTCCACCTCTCCTGCCCGTAGCCTGACGGCTTGATCCAGCTATTCTTATCCCAACATTCAATCAAGGGTCCAATGCGTGACCATCGAATGGGCCATTGGCCACCTTTGAACACTGTCTGATAGCTTCCTCATGTGCGATTAGAGAAAGACGAACGCCTTTGGACTATCTTGCTGACTAGAGAAGCTCAAGGAGGAGAGACAGTAGCGTCCCAATTGCTGTGAAGTCACACAAGTTTTTCTTTTTCTAGTTGATGCAGTCTCAAATACAAAACCTCTCATAGGCGACCTTTTACTTAGTGAAATGACATTGAATTAAACTGGGATTTGGATATTGAGCTCATGGTAGTACTTTTCTACTCAATTTTGTTAACTATAAATATGCATTTTTGTGACATATGAATTGATAACCGAAGGGGGCAAACCTTTGTTCTCGTTATATGCCTTTTAATTATAGTGGTAATTGATGCTAGACTTGTAGCTTGGTGAAATTCTTTGTTTCTATTGTTATCCATGAGAGGTTATACATAATACTTCGTTGTACACATTTTTCATCATAGTGAAATTCTGAGTGGATCGCTTAGCTCTGTTGTTTTTACTCTTCGCTATGAGAGGATTTTTCATGTAAATCAGTGTGCAATGTACATGTCGTGAATGTTATTCCATGGCTAGCTGCCACTATATGTTTTTCTCATTGTTACACACAAGATGATGGATTAAAATCAGTGGTAATTGCTGCCCCCCCCCAACCCCCCACCCACACACACGCACAAGAACTCATATTTGTAAGTTCTACAACGTGATAAATTCATTCTTTCTTGTTTCGTTTCGCCAGCTCTACCGTAACTCAAAATCCTATGTATAGTTCCCATTATATATATACACGTCTTGTACCATTATCTAAAAAAATATATGTCTTGTACAAGAATTGAAATGCTGAAAAGGTATAATAAGGAAAGAAAAGAAAGAGGCACGATATGAAACTCTGGCAATCATAAAAAATGATTTTTTTTTCTTTTTGGAAAGAAACCGCTGGTCCAGGATATCAGATAATTGGAGAGAGATGCGTTGACAGCGCTTGAGCAACATACAAGTGGCCAACGACAGAGTACTTCCTGACCTGACGCGATCAATCTCGCCGTGGCCATTTTTAAGCTTGATTAGTAAGACAGCCAAAGCTGGATATCGTCTTTTTTTCTTCTTCCTTTCTTTTTTTCGCGAGTAAACCTAAGCTGGATATCATCTGCTGGTGAGTGGTAACATCAACCTCTGGACAAGAGTAGGCGTCGCAGTGCAGGCTGCAGAGTAAGTCGGCTTGCACATCAACGTCGTAAACGACCACGAAGATTTATGATCGTGGAGGGTGGTAAAGCTCGCGGTTTTTTCGGTCTTCAAGTGTTTATACGTCCGTCTAACATGGAGGTGCGGCGAAAACTATGTAGAGACCGGCCTACATTATTAACGTGCCGGTGTTTATGGTTTAGACCGTACTGGCAAGCACAGTAGCACTATTGCTGATTATACTTTGGTTAACCTGTACCGCACATGGAGCATGGAAGATATTCTATGACTGAGTTCACAAACAAGGTAACAGTAGAAAACCCTGGATTTACGCTAACAAAAAATTTGGTCTGACGATAATAACTGTACTGTACTGTGATCAGTATACACCGGCCACCGGGCGCCTGCCGAAGTACCAGGCCGGTGGGCTCATTGACTCTGCCGCTAAGGCTTGTTGCGACGAGCAGCCTGCTTCCGTCCGTGGTCTGCCCACGAGCACCGAGCAGGTCCAGATTGGCGTTTGCCGCGAGTCAGTCCACTCCAGACTCTCCAGTAGTGATGTGGAAACGGGCGGTATGGCACGGCACGGCCCGGCCCTAAAAGGCACGGCCCGTTTAATTTCGTGCCGGCACGACACGTTATTAATTTTGTGCCGTGCCGTGCCGCCCGTCGTGCTCGACTCTCGGCCCACGGCACGGCACGCAATGAGTTAAATGTGCTGTGCCGGGCCGAAAGACCCTAAATTCCTTTCGTGTTTATAAATTATTTTCGTGCTTTAGCAGCACAAAAATCATTTTAACACTAGACTTCAAACCAAAATTCACACAAGTTCGCAAATAGAACCACTTGAATTGAAACAAAACTTCAACCATCCAAAAACACCATTAGAATGACATAAAGGAAACATATTACAAGCAAAAACTTTTGCTAAAGGACCGTGACAGGCTTCTAACGGGTTGTGTCTTCTCGAGCTGTTAACGGGTTATACGGGCTAAAATCGGGTTAGGCGGGCCATCCTAATTTCGTGCCGTGCCCGTGCCGCCCGTCATGCTAGACCCTCGGCCCATAGCACGGTACGCACGGGCTAACGGGCCAGCACGGCCCTAAATTAATCGTGCCGTACCGTGTTTGGGCCGAGCTAAAAAATTCGTGCTTCGTGTCAGCCCGCTTGGCCCGGCCCCTTTGAACATCACTACTCTCCAGTGCTGTTTGGAACAAAGGCCTTTGTGGCAGCCTATTCTTTGTCTCGGCCTAACACGCGGCTCCAGGAAAACCCAGCTCGTTGACAATCCACAAAGGCCATCTCCAGAAGTTCGAACGGCCCAACTGCATCCAGCACGTTCACGGCTCCCGCTTCTCCGCTGCCCCTGGCAGTGCTAACACTCCTACAGCCAACAGCCGGCGACGGCCACCGCCCCGGTTACCAAAACACCTCCCCGTCCAGCAAGCTAGCAAACCGTGTCGCCATCTCCACTTCTCCAGGACTTCTTCCTTGTTGACAATGTCAATCTGATACAAAGTTCGTCAGGCTCCGCTCCTTCCCATGTTGCTCGGCAAGCACAAGCACAGAGCACCGCGCCGCACGTCTTCGGAGCGCTGGCTCCACCGGAGGAAGGCGTTAACCGGACAGGGAGAAGGAACCTAACCTAATCCGCGCGCGCTAGTATAAACTAAAGGAAAAGACTCGCAAGACGATCGACAACTTGCGTGCCAGATAATGCTCCCGTTTTCTTGGTTGGTGGCCAACGTAGGAGATGACGACGCTGCCTGATGATGAGCTGCTGGTTGCCGAAATCAACAGGACTCGGTTCCTGCAGCACTGGCGACGCTGCAGGTTAGGACGAGCCAGAAAAAGAGGGCACTACTCCATTTGGAAGGGGGGTGCAGGACTTTGGGAGAAGGACGAGCTTGTGATGGGGACCCGATCGAACTCCTGCACGTGGGCGGCGGTGCAGTTGATGCGGCACCTGTCGATCGGTTGAAAGGGAAATGACGCTTTGGTGGCCACTAGGGCTTAAGAAGTGCTCAGTCCTTTTCACTTTGCCCATAAAAATATTGCACTTACTATTTTTGTCACCGTTCCATTATTTATGAAGGCGATGCTTTCTTTTCAACGTTGCAGTTAGCTTTCTTTCAAGACAAGTTTTATTACCGGTTTCAAAATGTCACAGTGTACACGGAAAAGGATAAAAAAAATCTAAAATATTTGTAGCTGCCCTTGTAAGTACAGTTTGTCAAAACACTAGAAATGGACAGGGAGAAAGAAATATACTTGATCCAAGTACATAATTAAGCGTGTAAATCAATAGACTATACCATGATGTGAATTGCTATAGTACCCACGTGAGCTTAATATAAAGGTACTGCTTCGAAGAGCTGGCCGCCTTTTCTTCTCCAATGTACTTTTGTACCAAGAAAGCTCTAGGTTTTATTTTTGGTTCTATTTGTTCAGTTTTTATTAAGGCTCGGATTAGTGCAATATTCACATTATCTAAAAAATTGCTCGGTACATCTCTTTCACGACGGAAAACCAAAGTAAGCTTCAAAGCAAATCAATTAGGGAAAGCTTGTTTTTCTCAAAGAAAGCTCCCCCGAGGGAGACTTTGTTTAAGTGAATCTATACTACTCTTGATTACATGCATACAAACCAAGGAATGATACGTAAATGGGATTACAAGGTTTGATTGAGTTGCAAACTGAGCGAGGTAAGATGGCTAGGTCTCTTATGGTGGAATCAACCCACGTGGGTTTAAGTCTCTGAATATGATACACGGATGTTGCATTTATAACTAATAAGTCTTTCAGGGGTCGGCGACGTGCCCATTGACAGCAAGACGCCTATAATGACTTAGTGAATCTCAAGATCAATCATCCTGGTCTCTCCTAGGCGTTCATAGGGGGTGAGGTATGCCTGCGTATGTTCATATATAGGGGTCAGTGTTCTTAGAGAAAAAAAGTTTGAATTTGTTAATTAAATATTGTTAGAATGGGGCATATCTTGGTTATATATCTGCTTTATGAATAATCAAACACTACTAGATTTTCCCCCTAATACAACGCCGAAAATACGTTGCCATATGCCCTTTTTGGGTGCAATAGCCGCAATTGCACCCAAACAATTTGGTAAAAAAATGATGCAACAGGTCATGTGGTATTAGCCTTCAACCACGATTGTCTTTTGTTGGTTGCAATTGTTTTTCTATTACAACACAAAGAGACGTTGCAACTAGCATGTATGGGCGCCCTGGTGTTGGTTGTAAATTATCCTATTGTGACGCATATGCTGTTGTCAGAGGTTCAATTGCATCGTACCAAATGCGTTGCAATGTGTAAAATCTTTCGTTGCAAAGCAGTGTATTGCTACACTCTGGTCGTGGTTGTTATAGGTCAAGCACCTCTATTGCCACTAAAGTGTTTTGGTTGCTATATGTGGTTCTCTCTGTTACCACGAAGTTGATTTCGGTGCCATAGGTGGTGTCCTCTATTGCCACTAGATTTGTTTGGTTGCTAGAGGTCGACAACTCTATTGCCACGAATTAGGGAATGGTCGCTATAGGTGTGCCATTCTATTGCCACCAAAATCGTTTGGAGGCTATAGGTGGAACATTGTATTGCCACCAAACTTGATTGGTTGTTAGATGTGATCACCTCTATTGCTACGAAAACGTTTTGGTAGGAAAAAGTTCATCCCTCTATTACCACCATAATAGTGGGTTGCTACATGTATTGGCCTCCTCGGCGGACGACGATTCCAATTAAGCCCTTGGCATGGATGGAGATAGAGTCCTGGGTGGCGGCAGTGGCGGCGTTAATCTGGTGGAGTCGAGGGTGCGGCGGCGTGTTTCTGTGCGGCGGCGTGTTTCTGTTTGATCGATGGTAGAGGAACGACGTAGCTAGAGCGGTTCTGGGCCAAGCTAAGGGGACTCCCGACTTGACCTTCTGTTGGGCCTGTTTTATGTTTTCTTTTTTTCTGTCTTATAGAAATCAAATCGGATACATATAAACAAACCAATGTGTTCTCTGGTGGTAGAGATGTTACCTTTGTTTCCAGGAGACCTGGGTTCAAACCTTGCATGCGGCATTGTTTTTCCTTCTTTTTTTTTTCTCTCTTTCTACTTCTATCTAATCCATCTCTACTACAAGTCCCAAAAAGGTCATCAGCCGGGTTTTCAATTTCAGATCTCTGCCCGTTTAAATTCGTGTCAAGATCGAGTTGAATTCGAGTTCAACTCAAATCCGAGTTTTTCTTGTATACAAAGTAAAACCGAATTATACCTTGAATTATGAATTACAATTTAGCTAAAATATATAGGTTTTTACAAGATTAGTTAAAATACTTCAAGATTGATAAATCTTTACGATTTTTACAAGAAGGTCTATTTTCATTTATAGAACAAATTGAAAATATTATATTCATGAAACAAACATTTGCAACACAAATCACGGGTTGCGAATTTGCCGTTCAGAAGCAACCAACCTTTCTATTGCAACACACGAAGTACTAATGCAACTCATAATTGGTGTAGCGGTATTCCCAACCAATTGCAACACAAATCCTAAAAATAGGTGCAATAGCCACCTATCTATTGCCACAACGCACCTAGTAATTTGCAACCCAAACCATTGGTTGCATTATAGCTGTTCAGAAGCAACCAACGATAATATGGTCGCCATAGCACCTTTCTATTGCAACAAAGAAATGCTAATGCAACTCAGATTTGGTGTAGCAGTAAATCCAACCAATTGCAACATAAATCCTAAAAATGGGGGCATTAGCGTCACCCTGTTGCAACACAAAGCAAAAATATCGCAACACAATTTATGCGTAGTAATAGGCATGCATATTACTACCAATTCACTATTTCGGTGCTATAGTACCCCTATTGCATCCAAATGTGTGGTGTTGCCTAAAGGTTTTGTGGTTATAGGGGGGAAATCTAGTAGTGAAAATAAGATCATCATGCATATATGCAGACTAGTACTAGATAGCATCGTAAGGACATGATCAAAAGCGCTTTACGCATGACCTATACATCTTAGTCGCAGAGAAAAAATTGCAAAAGAAATCCCCACTCTACTGCTAGAGCCGTTTTAATTTTTGTTCCCATCTTGAGAATGATCAAAGTTGATTTTGACTAGTAAAATGAGATATCACATCAGCTGATAACACCTAACTACCAGAAACATCTAGCGTGAGCAACATGTACTGACACCGACATACATATGAATACTTTAGTTGTTTTACAACGTTATCTTCTAAGGTACAATAATTAGAAAAGTACGTTTGAATCGGCACCAGATCAACTGGTCTCTTCCAGCTTCCCGGAGGCAAATGGACAGCTCAAAGTGGCGTGCAACTCCATTAAAAAAAAGCTGTGCATGATCTGCAAGCTGCTTGTACGTACCCACGTACGAAAACGTGAACGAGGAAACTGCTTCATTTGGCATGCCTTTGCGCCGCCCGAATCTCCAGAATCTTGCCCTTTTCGTTGCGCTGATGATTGACACTTGTGAAGAGTGACGTTAGAATAAGGAAAAGAATCGGATCGAAGCCCTGTTGGTTTCTTATTTTGAGGAGGCGCTGAGTCATATCCTCGCATGGCCATTGGTTGGGAACACCATATCCACCCTCACATGGGCTCCACCGGTTACCCATAACTTTGTTCTGTTCAAGTTCCCATACATGGTACTACTCCTATTTGCAAAAGGCAAGGGAGAGTATCTCTCTACTACCTGGGGCGAAACGAAATATCCTGTGGATGCAGCCCTAAGTGATTTCTCTGTCCAAGATCCTCTATGCATTCCACGTGGAGGATATGAATGAATAGATACATGTTTAAACTACAAGAAATTCAAGAAAAAAAGGGCTATATTATTTCTCTCATAGAATTCATTCTTTTCATAAAATTTGTTCCATATATATGAAGCTATGTGAAACATAATTATTTTTATGTAGCGAACAGGGTGCAACGCAAAACATTACATATTTCTGGATACAGTGACAAACATATTCGTAGCATGCTCCCTATCTTTTCCAAAACTAGAACTGGTCATTCATAGTCGAGCTCGACCCGAGCGAGACCGCCCATTTATTAGTTGGGCTTCACAGTTTTTACACATCGACCGAGCTTCCAAATGACTCGGCCCAATAGCCTGGCCCAACGATAAACACACTGCAATGAAATAAAATACATTTCTTTCAAACTAAATAAAGCACCGTTAAATGATATATTTGGGGTGACTGGAATTGGGAATCCCCTTAACACTAGATGTAATAGCAACTATATTCATATCCACTTTTATATTTCTTACTGTAGAATTTGCTCTATTATAACCAAAAGAGTTGGTCAATAATGTGCCCATTTTCTTTGTGAGGTCCACTTTTCTCTCTTCTTTGGTCACTGACAAAAAAAAACTTAGACCATTTGTACACATATATCAAAGGGATTGCTTTTCTCTCTTCTTCTTTGGTCCAACACTAGGCGTGGGATGCAAGCAAGGACGAGGTCAATACCCCATCCCACCCATATCATAATTCTAACTGTTTCCATTCGTGCCTAGTGACAGAATGTTTCACACCCATTTTGAGATGTTGCGTATGAGTTTTACATATTTCTTAGATTATTGAGGTTTGTTTCTGATCGGTGGAACAATCGTGCGTACTCGTGTCACCTGCCTTGTTGTTGGGCGGCCAACTTCTAGACGTTTGATAAAAAGATATGTCAGAATTGGTGTAAAGAACATGCTATCCTCGCATCCCCGTCAGTCTTGGTCGAGTTTATGGCTCAACTTAATTATTGTATTGTAATTTTCATAAATTGTTTTTCTTAATATGTCAAATGGAAGGAATATTTTATGCGATGAAATAAAATGAACACAAAAACTAGTTAAATACTTAACTTGACGTAACATGTGTTTAGCTAGCATTGCTTAGTATTGTTCAAATAAATGATTAAGTGGTAAATGATACTATTTTAAATTGTTTTAAGATACACATTCCTTTAATTTGGAAACTCTGCCTGCCGGAGAATAAAATCTGATCCTAATCTTCCGGTTAATGCAAAGTTCAAGTAACATAAAGAACCCTAACCATGTTTAAAAGACAAAAGGAAGCCAGTGCTCTATGTGGAATCTCATACTGTAGAATGCAGAGTGGCTGCTTTTGGCAGTTTGGCCAGACAAACGTATCTCCTTTTCTCTAGGCATATCCATCACCAGTAATCTTGACCAAAGAAAAAAAATGGAACAAACAACCAGCTTGACTACCAGAGTCGCAGCACTGCTTTCACAAAGATAGATGGCGTACATGATCAGGTGGTGCTCCTGTCGCTTCTTTGCGTGGGAAAAAAGCCTGGCTGATACTCCATTTCCCATTGGCCAGTATAGCAGGCAGGACCTGCAGGACAGTATGCCGTCCCATCACCTAATCCTTTGATCCCATTGGTCGATGTACGGCCGTCCTCGGTTTGGGTTCTTTCGAGTCCTTCGAGTTATTCTGTTCACGGCTCTAGTGCAGTCGTGCAGTTTACAAGCCCATGGTCACGATTCTTGCCGAGAGGTGCCCTAACAATGCCACTCCATTGAAGTACAATGATTAGTTATATGTTGCCTGTTAGTAACCGCTAAGGTATGTATTGATATAGTCGTGCTTCAAAAATAGGTTATGGCTTATAAATGTTTCGTCAGCACTGACGAATGTGTGGTGATGATGCGCATTGCCGCCTTTATCAGAGCACAGAATGGTGATTGGTGTTTTCGACTAAGTAGCAGATCTGTGGTTTGTCAAAAGATGCAGACATCATTCTTAATATAGACAACAGGCTGTCACCAGCATAGGCCCTTGAAAATAATAGAGACGCGGAATACGACATAATTGGCATCGTGTAGGATAGAGGAAAGTGGTGTTACTTGAAAGGATGGCACAAGAAAGAGGTGGTTGGTGTGGTGAAAGCAATATGAATAATAAAATGGTGCATGGGCAATGAAAATATATTAACCAGTCATTATGGCTTTAGTGCCTAGTAATTTCACAAGACGTATTTTTCAATGTCTGCTAATCCCCAGCAATAATGACTTAATTGAGAGCCTGAGCTAGACTATTGCACACTAATGGTGTGCAATAGTCATAAATATTGCACACTAATGGTGACTGCCTGACTGGTGAGGATTACTTGAAAACTAGAGATATGAGGAAAAATGACCCAATACTTTATTATATGCCTTATCCATATGCCCGTTGAAGATATGGAACCAAATTGTACAAACTATTTCAGGCAAGTCGCTCAAGTAACCTTAGGTGCTGTTTGGATGTAGGTTGGGTTGGGGTTAGGAAAATGCAATGGGAAATGATGGCTTGGGTTAAGGTTTGGGATATGTGGTTCATTTCCCATTCCCATGTTCGGGTACTTGGATTGAGATAAGCATAAACGCGTGGGGCCCACCTCAAGAACCACGAGCATCTTTCTTCTTCCCGTCTGCTCCTTGCTTCCGGCGCCCCATCTGCTGTACGAAATCGAGCAGCACATCATTGCAAAAGAAAAAATCAAGCAGCCCCAGCCAGCAACACTTCCAAAATCCAATCAATTTTTGATTTGCGGGCCAAGCAATGGTGCAGGTCGGTTGAATCCTTGCACTTGAATCAGATCGCAAGACAATTTTCTGCCGCCGTGGGCAGCCGCTAGCACAGAGCTTCCAACAACCGCTCACCCATATCTACTCACAGTAGCTTGAGCGCCTTGAGCAGGGGAGCTCGTCGCTGTAGGGAGTCAGAAACGCAGGGAGAGTTGGGAGCAGATGCGAGCAAAAATGACGAGCACAAGGGCCTAGGCGGAAGCAGAGAGGAAGGATTGCACCGCGGCTGGGGTCGGCGCGACCTGCGCAGGACGGGCACGGGGCCGGCGCCGGCACTGCTATGGAAGAGGGCGACGGCGGCGGGAGACCAAGCCGGCATTTCCCAGCACAACCCACCCTCCCCATCGGGTTGAAATTTACTGGAAATGAGGCCTTCATTTCCCAATCCTCAACCTGCCCCATTTCCCTTTCCCTGAACACAAACATTGGAAATAATTTCCAGCCCCCCTCATTTCCCTAACCCACCTTTCATTTCCAGTAATCCAAACATCACCTTATAGTTTCTAGTTGCTATATTCTGAAACTCTCAATTTTCTAAAAAATAACTAGTCACAACTTTTAACACTAGAAAAAGTACTTCACATACACACGAACCGACAAGAGGCTCATGAACGGTTGCTTATCTGTAGCAGTCCAGGGGCATGTTTATTTGGGCTTGAACTTTTGGCTAAACTGGCTTTCGGCTCTTGGGTTTTTGCTATTGACTTACGTAATATATTTTGAGCTTCTCAGCACATAAAAATATAGAAAAGCAGCTTCTAACCAACTTTTCAGCTTTTAATTCATTTCCTCTGAAGCTAATTTTTTATCTTTTCAAAAGCCAACTTCAGTGAGTCTTTGAATCACTATGGGTGCTCGCATTTGTGGTTAATATTCCTTCAGTGATAGGAAATATGCACATCGACAATTAGGCACCTATAGTTACCTTTTTGACCTCAATGTATTGGGATATACTCCCTCCTGTGTCAGAAAACCTTCAAATATTTTTTTACGCATTAAGTTTAGAAATGTGAAAATGATATGAGTAGATTCGTATTGAAATATGATTTCATAAAAGTACACTTTCGCTATATTTTATAATTATTTTACAGCAAAAAGTATTAGTCAAAGTTGTGTTTTGGAGACCGTGTTAATGTCCTAAACGACAAGTTTTTTGAAACAGGAGGGAGTAGTCATCTCTCTCTCCAAAGTGGTAGTGTGTGCAGGCATGCATGTGTGTGTGTGTGTAGAGAGAGAGAGAGAGAGAGAGAGAGAGAGAGAGAGAGAGAGAGAGATTATGAGTATGCTATGTGTTTAAAAAAGAAAGAAAGAACACAGGATGTATAGTAGGATTAGGAAGAAGTTTTTTTGACCGAAAGGAATAGGAAGAAGTTATATTGGAGAAGCCACACTAGTCATAATATAAGAAACTACGTGGGGCTGTCAGGCATTATGGTTACTTTTCAGAATAGTTATTCTTTTAAGTTTACATAAAGCAATTAGTTAGGAGTATCTCTTATAGGAGCCATAATGAAAACCTTATTGGTTCTCGTACAGACCCAATATCGAAATTTCACAATGCACCATATGAAAACAAAAAACCATTCCAATGTTTCTTTAACAGAACTGTCCCTAATTATGGACAAAAGCATCAC
Organism: Eragrostis curvula; assembly: GCA_007726485.1. NCBI lineage: Eukaryota > Viridiplantae > Streptophyta > Magnoliopsida > Poales > Poaceae > Eragrostis > Eragrostis curvula. The sequence goes on along the minus strand of CM017439.1, from coordinate 14,790,072 downwards.
CCAAAAAAAGGGTAATATTTGGGACAATATAGGGCCTGGTAAACTGAAGCCAGGAGGACCAGCCCAGTGGTACGTAGCTGCGAAGCGACTCGATCGGATCATCAAATTTGACCAGTTAATTAGTCCATAGTTCCGGTTGCTTTTCTCCGTTTAGAAATAGACTGACTGATGAGAATCGTGCCGGTCCTAACTTTGGAATCATTTGTTTTCTATAATTTCGGGTTATATATAGACTGACACTGACACCCCTTCCAAGCCACGACGAGCCACTTGCAGTATACTCTCCATGAACCTGTGTCCTTATTGGCCAGTGCATATGCGCATATGAGAGAGAGAGAGAGAGAGAGAGAGAGAGAGAGAGAGAGAGAGAGAGAGAGAGAGAGAGAGAGAGAATAGCATATGCGCTGCTTATAGATCTGCTATGCGTGCATGTGCTCTCCAAGTTGCAAACCGCACTTATTAACTGATACTATATCCAATGCAGAAGATATATCAACTCCTTTAAAAAAAGAAAACCAGCCAAAAAAAAGGCTCTGGTGTTGCAAGTTGACAAGTTGTAGAAAAGATGGTGCACCCTTCCATACACGAATGAGTTGGCTGCCATGCTTTTACATCATGAGCTAAAAGTTGCCCAAAATTGTCATATACGCCCTTTGATCCATTATATAAGTTTATCTAGGCTTGTCCTATGTCAAATTTGTATAGCATTAACCATGAGCAGCCAAAAAAAAATCTAAATGAGATTGATGCTTTAGATTCATCATGGAAATGATTTTCTTCATAAATAGCTTAATTTCATTTGCACAAAATTGTCGTATACGCCCTTTGATCCATTATATAAGTTTATCTAGGCTTGTCCTATGTCAAATTTGTATAGCATTAACATTCAGTAGCCAAAAAAAAAAAAGATTCATAAATGAGATTGATGCTATTAGATTCATCATGGAAATGATTTTCTTCATAAATAGCTTTTTTCATTGAGAATATATATATATATATATATATATATATATATATATATATATATATATATATATATATATATATATATATATATATATATATAGGGTGAGTATATTCTATAGCCGGCTATAGAATAGCTTATTCTATAGCCACTTCTGTTTTGAATGAAATTTACAACAATTTGAATGAAATTTACGACATCATGTTCTAGGACACATGTCGCATGCAAAATTACAATAAAAATTTACCAAAACACATAACAAAATTATTGTAAATCACTATACTCAAATGTCGTAAATTACGATAACACAGTTTTACGATAATTTTATCACGAATTTACGACAAATTTAAACAAATTTACAACATCAGCGTTCACACACGTTTTGAAAGAAGAACCATGGCAAAAGTGTAGTAAATCACATAACAAAATATTGTAAATCACTATACAGAATGTCGTAAATTACGATACAGAAGTGGCCATAGAATAAACTATTCTATAGCTAGCTATGGAATAAGAGGTCTATATATATATATATATATATATATATATATATATGTTTTTCACTTTTTAGTCAAAGTGTCATATGGGAGACCTCATAATCAATGTCATGGCAGAATTATATTAGTGACAAGAGCAAGTATACAGTAAGTGCCATACAATTCGATCATGAAAATCTTAACCACCTATATTTTTTGTATCCCTGCAACGACACAAACAAATATCATGCATAGCTATATGAAAGAAGTCATTTCCTACATATAGGACCTTTAATTGTGGAACCATCACTATCACCAAGTCCAATCTTTAACAGCACTAAAGAGAGCACTCATTTGTTTGAACAGATTGCTAACACTTTTGCAATACAATGAGTCGGGTACTCTTCCATCTGATGGTGACTCAAACCTCCCCTGCTAATTTTGATACGCTAAAATTTACTTAAATTCCTAAAAGATCTAGATCCTCAAAACACATGTTCACAGTATTGCACGTGCATTTGCTAGGCATTGACAGAAAGATGGTCAGGAGGGACCAACAAATTCTGACCTTAGCATCCCAATTAACCTAAAACGTTTAGAATAGTTATTATTAGCAAATCACACTTCCAAAGAATTGATTTCATGTTACATCCTTGAAAAAGTGCAATAAAATTGAAAAGCAATATTTAACTATCTCAAATTAAGGCCGCGGCCTAAAATGTGATCTCAACCATACATCTATCTAGGAATTGCATACTAGTTTCAATGATGCTTTCAAATACACATAATCAAGCTTTCTAAATTTTTCCTTTCACTTTTAAAAATTGATAATGCTTTAAATTTTTTCAAAGAAATACTTATTATTTATAGTTTTTAGATTTGTGAATATATACTGCAATACAAGCAGATGGTGGCTTGCATTGATGTTGACAATAGTTTGTTTCTGGAAGGATTGGAAATTTTCACTACCACAAAACTTTTTTATTTTATAGGCTGACCTAGAGGCAGTATAGAACATACCTTGTGTTACAAGGGCTTTTATGTTTATTGGCACCACTCTGTTTTATTTTTATTGTCACACCAGGAGCCTCAGCTGGTTCCGCCACTAGAGGCATTTGTACAGACATTTATCAACCACTTACACATCAACGATTGTAGAAATAGAGCATATCTTACAGCAACAAGAGATACACCTCTAGAAATGCATTTCCACTGGAGACAAAAAACATGCCCCTTGAAATGCATTTCTACAGCTTATGTTAGCCGTCTGTGGTGTAGCTAGAAAATTCACAGCGGTTGTGCACAAGTTTATGAATGTACTGGATCAGAAAGAATTCAGCTCATATGCAAAGCAGGTTCCACTGATATTTGCAAATTTTGGGTGTGTCTGGGCACCCACCTGGCTCTGCCAGTGTCAGCCGCCTATAGAAATGAATTTCTACAAGTGGTTGTCTACAGATTCGCCATTTCAAAATTGAAAAAAAAAAATCACCCGGGGAGCCCCTTTCAAGGGACACATGTCCATTACACTTGCATATTTCTAGAAATATAGAGCAGTTGGTGTTTCTACATGTTGTTGCTTAGGACTAGCCGCTTGTAGAAATGGCTCCATTTCTACATGCATGCAGTGGTCATAACAGGGAACCACCTCCGATAACTATTTCCAGAGGTAGACACCCCTTGCAAAAAGAAAAAAAAAGGAAGAAGAAGAAGAAGAAGAAGAAGAAGAAGAAGAAGAAGAAGAAGAAGAAGAAGAAGAAGAAGAAGAAGAAGAGGTAGACAACTGCGAGGTCCATAGTAAGCACTATACAAAGGTTATCAATTGTAAACCGTCTGTACATTGGAAGGAGGGGTGCTATTCCCCAAAACGTTTCAGGAGTCTACTTTGGGCTTCTTTTTTCTGAAAGAGTCTACTTTGGACTTTCGTAGTATGAAAAGTCAAGTTCTTGGCAAAAGAAATGAATTACGAAGAAAAAGGTAAGTACATATGTGATGTTGCCAGAAACAAAAATACATGTTATTGGTTGCTTGATGTAGAATTTAATAGATATTATGGCATATAAACATGCAAATCATCATGTTCCCTTCGAATTTAACTACTAGATCAGGAATATGACAGAGTTGCGCGCCATCATCTGATGAATTGTTTAACTGATCTTAGTTGGATTCGTATATTAGAAGGATTTGGTCAAAGTTACTATCCCAGGCACAGGTACATGTACACATATAGACACCGTAAGGTTAGTTGGACTAATGTTCAACTAAGTATTACTTTTTATTTGCAGTGTTTGAATGCTTTCTCAATTGAAAATATTCCTTTTGAATGGTTGACCTGCCCAACTGGGCTCTAGGATGATGTTTAATTTTTACGGTTATGCAAAATAAGCATGCGTTGTCCGTGCAAATATGCAACAGTTGAAATCATCACTCCTATCCTTAAACCTAAAGCCTAGAGTTGCTACATTGACATGACTGCGTACATGCATGCATGTAACAGGCCATTTCGCTTGCATTTGTGAACGCGGAGCGTCGCTGAGTCCTCTCCTGCGCTTCCACGCGTCGGCTAACCCTCCGGCAGGCGGCGGGGACACCACGAGCTCCTCGCACCGGTCTCTAGGGTACAGCAACAATATTATCTTCGCCATCGGCCACAATTATCTAACAATACTTTTATAAAACTTTGCTAGACACGCTAAACCAAACTAATCGTCTGTGATCTTCTGCGCACATATGATTTTGCAGCGCATTTATAACCATTTGCCTGTTTGCTGGAGCGGTGTGCAAAAATATATAGCTTACAATTTCAGTTGTACTGAACCAAGTTATAATGTTCTTTCTTTCTAAATTGATGGCGTTAGGACAACTGATTTAGTTCAGGATTGAAAGAAATTATTTGTCCTTACGTCATCGGTTTGAGAACAGAGGGAGGGAGTATGTTCGGGTTAGTACAGCTACAAAAAGGTTTCATTAGTTAAAATGTCATGAATTTATCAGCAAAAATAGCCGACAGGGTGTTTGCATGTTCTAGTGATAATCATAACGTGTATATGTCACAACTTTTGAATGCATAGACGTCTCAGGATCATAAACTTATATATTGACCAAATTTGGAATTTTAGCTCTACGCTACGCAGCTCGGTTGGAATAATGCCAACTTTTTTTAAGAACTTATATTTCATGGTACTGGGCCTAATCGCATACATATTTGTCATATGTACATGTCATGTATATCCAGTCAAAAGGAGCGCCGTCTGCATGTATATATAGACTGAGAAACGTGTGTATATCACCTTTCGTGCTTGCTACTATTTTCTCGGCTCTCGTTAGCCCATCCATTTAGGAGTAATTAGCACCATCCAATAAACTAAGCCTAAGATCAGGTAGCCAATTGGGTGTTGTCTCCTCTTACCTTTCCTTGCTAAATAAAGTAAGTAGCAGATAGGGGAAAGTCTAGTTGCAAGTTGCATCCACCAGCGCCAAGAAAAGCCAGCCCTCTTCCCACAAACGCACACACAGACATTATTCCCCTCCCCTCTCCTACCTTGGGAAACCTTTTCAGCTTTCTTCTTCCAGCTCCCAGATCTCCTCCTTACCTTCTTTGGCACATTCAGTGCGGCCGCGTCCGGCCGGAGATCCTGCTGCGTTCATCGCCGTCCTTGCTCCTTTGAGGGCCACCTCCATTTTCAGTGCGTGAAAGGAAAAATTAGAGAGAGATGGGGAGGGGAAAGATTGTGATCCGCAGGATTGACAACTCCACGAGCAGGCAGGTGACCTTCTCCAAGCGGCGGAACGGAATCTTCAAGAAAGCCAAGGAGCTTGCCATCCTCTGCGACGCCGAGGTCGGCCTCATGATCTTCTCCAGCACCGGCCGCCTCTATGAGTACTCAAGCACCAGGTGCGTGTTCAACGTCGGTGTTTCCATGTCAATTTTTTGTTTGGTCTTTGCTTGAAGCAATACTAATCATGCTTGCCTTATTTGTGTTGTTTTAGATTTACAAATCGGGAGCTAACATTTCTTGTTGAAAACCGTATACACACTTTGTACGGAACATGTTAAAGCACAAAATTACTTATCGCATATCCACCAGTGCTGATTATATATTAGTCTTTTCCTTTGAAGGGCATGGTGTCTGTTCAATTTATCTTTGGCTGTATTTTCCCCCTCTTTCTTATTTGATTTATTTGAAGTTTTTTTCGTGCTCTATGTAAAATTTGTATATTAATCTGGTCGTACAGTTTCATGTGATCAACAACATGCACTGCAGTAGCAAATATGTAGGGTTTCGTGTTAGTATGCATGTGTAGCGTGTTTTACAGGCCAGTATGTGTCATACAAATATAAAATATAATTAGTAGATTTCTTCCTGAGAGATGTACAGCATGGATCTAACTTGTGCAATTAAGAAATTTTATTTGTCCTTTCATTTCTTGAGAAATGAACTTAATATTTTAGACTGAATCATAACCAAACAATTTTTGTAAACTACTTACCATTCGTACTGTGTGCAGCATGAAGTCCGTGATAGATAGATATGGCAAGGCCAAGGAAGAGCAGCAGGTCGCCACAAATCCCAACTCGGAGCTTAAGGTTTGCTTTACACAAACTAACCCTACAGTGTATTATAACCTAGTTTTTTGCTTATTTATGCAAGGGACAACATTAACGCTTCTATACAGCCTCTAATGAACCAAAGCCAAACATAATAATGCTAATGTGGTAAATTTGACTAATTTTCTAAAGAATTGCTAACGTACACCATTGGCAATATGTTTGAACTCTAAGTGTATATCGTATGTTTTGCTGTATATTGGCATGGCTTTTCAAAATTTTGCAACTAAAACTGTTATAGTCACGATAAATGTATTCGATTCAAGTATATGGTGGGTGTGTTGGGAAGAAATTGTGCACATCTTATTGATCTGGAAGACCTAAGTAGAAAGAAATAGCAGGGCTTCGATTGAACTGACTTCATCATAGATACGGATGCTTGTTGGGTTGATACATAGTTCACTTGATCAAGGGCGCTTCCATATTATATGTGCACGGACAATCTCTGAACTGTACTAATAAAACATCAAGTAACACACTTTTAGATAGGGCATTACGACTACTGTTATTTGGTTGTGGATTGTAATACACTGTGTTTTAAGGGATAAAAGATCTAGGTGTATACTTTCTCAATTCATTGTTACAAGGCGTATTAGGATCTGGGAATCAGAAGTCTTCCAAATTATACTTTCACCATTAAATTTTCTTGCAATGTATCATCAATTGCTCTGAAAACAATATCTTAGAAAAGATTGTCATAAGAATCTTTTGAGAAAAAATATTTGTATAAACTCGAAAATAATTTGACTAATTCTTGGTCAAACTTTTTGAAGAGGTGGAGCGAGAGTAGTGAAATCAATCCAAGAATAATCAACCATGTATGAGACAAGCATCCACAGCAGTCGTGGTTTAACCTCTCTATGGCTGTTATTCCATGCTTTCAAAAGCAATGCCAAGATGCAGCCTAGCATTTCATCATTAATTAATTTTTCTTGAAATATATAAGAAAATAATTCACAGATGAATTCAAACAAGTTGTATAAGAAACAATTTACACTTAAGAAAGAAAGTAAAAGTATTGGGATATTCTTTGAAACCCAGTTTCTGATATGATTGGCTCCTAGCAGCTAACATGTTTAGAAAATCAAAACACTAAAAATAACTATCATATGTTTTTCTCTATCATGGGATTTGAGATTTTAGGAGTTAGGGCGGCATACATGTTTGGGAGATTTATCAATACAGATGATTTCTTTTCATACATCTTTTCTTAAAATGCTTACTTCAATTCAGCGTCGTTATATCTTGTCAAAAGTGATACACCTTTGAATTATCGGTGAATGGCAAGTTTGTTCTAGCAGTAGTACTAAAGGTAAAATCCTGTAAAAATGAATTTATTGCTGCCAGTACACGAAAATCAGGTGTTAAAAATTCGAAATTCTAAAATGAGAACTAGGGAAACACAGTTCATGATATTTGCTAAGTTAAGTAATTTTCTTTTTTCCGACTTCTTAAATACAGTTGAATTTAGTCGGCATTTTTCATGGTTATACACTTATAGATGAATTTCACATTGTTTGGAACATTCAGCCTAATTTTTCGCCATACCAAATTATTAATAGCATTGGGGGCTGTGCAAACTTCACCTAGAGAATAGAGATTGTATGTAGTATTTAGATATCACAAAAAATGTTGTCCTAGGGCCCTGTTCGTTTTCACCCCTCTAAATTTTAGACCTCTAAAATGAAAGAGAATCTTGTCATTTAAGAGCATTAAATAAAATTTAATGACAAAACCTTTTTGATAGATGAATGCTCATTTCAAGACGAATCTAATAAGCCTAATTAATCTATGTTTTGTTACAGTGATGCTACAGTAACCATCATCTAATCATGTCTTAATTACCCTTATTAGATTCGTCTCGTGAATTAGACCCGGGGTTCTGCAGTTAGTTTTGTAATTAAACTTTATTTAATAGTTCTAAATAACAAAAAATTTTGATGTGATCCCTCTAAAATTTAGACCCCTGGAAACGAACACGCCCTAAGGTGAATCGAATCCCACTTGCTATTGTTTCTGGGTTATTCTGCTTCGAGTCCATATGCAGCCCAGCTGGGCCATGCTCGAAATGGGGCTGGAAAAAGATGTGAAAAAAATCTATAATGGGCTCCAGATTGCCCATTGTGCCAAAGACATCTTGCCATAGTATTGGGCTTTCAAAGTGAAAATGTCTACTGATGCAACCATCTTATTTTTCGGTTCTATCCCCTTTCAATAATCATCCAAAATCATTGATTCCCGCACCTAAAATCAAGATTGTAAAATGATACTCAAGGGCATTTACACTTGTATAAACACTGAAATTTTGTTTAGTCCCTAGTCCCTCCCCAGATAGCTTAAAACCAGGCATTTATCAATGCAAATGAATACTGACGTGGAGTATATCACACTCCATTAGCATAAGGAGCATAGTTTATCTCCCTGGTAAAATAAATTGAGACACTGTTGGTTGCGATTTTGAGTTCCGTCTAATCTGGCGAAATCATGATGAAAGTATAGCCAAAGCTTAGCCACATCGTTATTTGTCCACATGCATACTCGTGTAAATGAGTATTTGTGTGCGTGTGGCGTTCTGTTCCATCAATAAACGAGTAGTGTAAATCTATCCCATCCATTGTTCCAAAATATGTAATCAAACTTTCAAAATAATTGAGTCAAGCATATGAAAAATACATGTAGACCCTGTTAGCCATGGCTGTGTTTGCTGATTCGGAATGACATTCCGACAAGCAACGTCTTCAGTCTTCCTATCTCCTCAAGCATTTACCTTGGCAACACAAGACTTGGCCTTGAATCTTTTAAGGTTTAAATGAGTATTTCCATTATGAAGTGTTTATACACAGAAAAAAAAGTTATACGTCTCAAAAAGGCACATGCCCTGTCTTTCAAATTGTCCTGGACAAATGCATACAAGATGCCCCTAGAAAAGTGCTTAACCTCCCGAGTTGCTTAACTAGGGCGTGGAAACGCCGGTTTGGCCTCCAAACATGACGAGGTCAAAATTCAGTAGTGAGCCAACAGATAGCCGAGCCACATATCAACTGTATCTCTCATCTTTGCATGTTAACTGGAATTTCTCATCTTCCATCATCAACAGGACTCGCATATTGGGAATTCTCTTTGCCACCTCCCATTTGTTCCCAGGCCCTCCCGACCTTGCAAACCAAAGAAAGCAGCCATTCAGCATGACGCACATAACAGAATTAAGTACTTCGGCTACACATACAACAACTAACACCGAATTTTACCTGTAGAGGATTCAACAGACTTACAGGAGAGAGGCAACCAGTGCACCGTTCAGATCACAAAATTGCAAGAGATCACTTACTTATACTGATATGTCCATAATTTCCACTCACCTTATTACGATTATATGGTTGGATTGCTACTGCATAGTGGCAACAGTGTGTACCTAAATTAGTTTGACAGCTCACCAGCAACAATAGATCTATCTTTGATTCAGAACTAGATGAAACCATTAAGATAGCTTCCTGATTGAAAAAGGGTGGATAAACCATTTTCTTAGTAACAAGGCATTTTGTTCTTAACTTTGTACTCAATAGCAACTATGTAAACAAGTTGCAAGATATTATGTCATACACAAGCTTTTAATCATTATCATATCATGATTGTCACCGTTGCATATTTATAATTTCTTTTACTTATGGGCCTGCTAGTGGCATAACCTGTGCTTTACTCTTGATAGTTCTGGCAAAGGGAGGCAGCAAGCTTGAGACAACAACTGCACAACTTGCAAGAAAATCATCGGTATGGTCCAAAAACCCTGAAAGAAGTACCAAGCATATTGTTCATTAGAAACCTTATTATTCAGGGATATAGGATCAATATATAGAGGCAAGAAGCAAGACTCTGTTCCCACCACAAATCATTATAGCACCAAAATACTTGTGAGACCATAGAGTTGAAGACAAGTATTCAATTTAAATTAAATAAATAAAAATAATACTATTCAAAAATCATTTCCCAGATGTGCCCAGTGTGAATTGTATTGTCAAGATTAAGGAGCCAGTATTGATTGAACCAGTTGGTTGCAAAAAGAGAATATATATGAAAGCTGAGCTTATCCCAATCATCTTCCCCTGGAACCAGCTTAGTTGTTTTTCTTCCCAAGAGAATCTTGTTTTATAAGAATCGGTTGATGATCTTTATGGCATTATTTGTGACCACAATGTTTTTAGCTACCAATCATTTGTCAACATATGTAATTGTGCACATGGGTTGATTAATCACTACTGTTGGAATCAAGACATCAGACTCTGTTCACATTTGAAGATAACTGTTAGCGTTTGGGAACTTGACACAATCTCTTTGGGGTTGTCAGCTTATATTTTCTAGGAGTGCCAGCTTATATCAGTATCCATTGGTTTCCTACATCACACGAGATTACAGATAAACTACCTACATATCAAATCATTTTCTGATGATCCTAAGATTCACTGGAGAAAATACTAATGCTAAACTTCCTAAATTTACCAAGATATTGGCTGGAATCTGTATAAGTGTAACACAATTTTAAAATATATTGGATATTAATTGGTTACAGGCAGTTGATGGGAGAAGATCTATCTGGGCTGAGTGCTAAGGAACTACAGTCCCTAGAGAATCAGTTGGAAACAAGCCTACGCGGTGTGCGCTCAAAGAAGGTCTGGCCGCTAATCACATTTTATATTCAGTTCCTACAGCCTTTACTAAAGATTGACACTACTGCTGCTACTCTTTTCAGGACCAGCTCCTGATTGATGAAATTCACGAGCTGAATCGGAAGGTTCTGCAGCTTTATAATACTACAGTTCCTAAGGAAGTATTGCATTTGATTTAGTAATCCTGATTTAACCAATTTGCTGGTTGCAGGCAAGTCTATTTCATCAAGAAAACATGGATTTATATAGTAAGATCAACCTGATTCGTCAAGAAAATGCCGAGTTATATAAGAAGGTTGATGATGCATTAGACAAGAAATTATGGAGTAACAGTCTAACTCATATCTGACATTTATATTAATCTTTTGCCAGATCTATGAGACCGAAGGACCAAGCGAAGTCAATCGGGAATCACCGACCCCATACAACTTTGCAGTGGTAGAAAATACAAATGTTCCTGTGCAACTTGGACTAAACACACTGCCACAACAGGATGACATTGAGCCGTCAACTGCTCCTAAGCTAGGGTAATGCTTTCTTATCGATATATTTGTCAAATTGGTTACCTAGTCTTAACTTCAGAGGTGTAATGAGACATCAAACATATGCAGATTGCAATTAAATCCATGAAGCATAGTGACAATGCCATTCTTATGTTGCTGAAGGGTTACCATTTATTCTAAAGTGATGATACTCAGAGCAAAGACAAAGTATTTGTGCCACAAAGATTTGAGACGTGAACATGTAAATGTATTGAAATAAAGTTCAGATTGGAATTGAGCTGTGGAATTCAATGAATGATTGTTTAACAACCGCATTTGATGTATGATGGTTTTTTTAAATTAAATTGGTGCAAGTTTACAGTACACTTACTATATATGTAAACAGATGATATACTAGGAAAATAGGAGTATTCGTTTCTGTTAGTTAAAATATCAGCATGCTTCCAGCAAACGAGAAAAGAATAAAGACTGCTACATCTGACATCAGGAATGTCTAACCAAAAAAAAAGGGGGGCAGAAAAGGATGCCATAATGGTTGGCCCATTCATGTGAGTTTTATACGACTAAGAAATATTGTCATGTGATTTACTATATATAAATTTAATGGCATTGTGGTTAGGCGCTAGAATAGCAATAGAACAAGCAATGCTGATTCAACACGAAACCACATGTGTTCCAGGAAGCTATCTTAATGGTTCGTAAACACAAAGTCACGTCCTAGAGATTCTTCATATTTTTTCAAAGTCAACACAAGACACTTTTGGTTAATCAAGTTCTTAACAAGAGTGCCACTGTCCAAATAAGACATCAAATGATGCGCCGTTACCATGAGAATTTTAGTACATCATAACCACACAAAAGGCATCAGGGCTAAGACAGCCTGAACCAGTTTACCCAAAAGGTCAAAGAAAAAATCCTCATTCTAAGCAGAAGTAAAAACCCACCGTGTCATGTATAAGTTTCCGAAATCATACATTATACTTCTCCATGAGAAGAAAATGAAAGTATGATAGAAAGTTAAGATTCGATAAAATACTGATAGTAGAGGTGCAACTTTTCTTGTTTGTTATTAATGACAACAAATATGGTAGGGATTTTAGAATGAAGTGTGATTCCACGTACCTAAACATAACCCATGTACCACAGGAAAGATAAACAAGACCCAAGAAACCTAAGAGCCAAGTGGGCCCAACAAAACAAGCGTATTTAAGAGACTCCGTCCCCTCAAAACTAATATCTCTACTGCCCTAGACTAACGAGAACGCCTCAGTGGGCCAAATTAACAACTGTGGGCTCAACCAAGGAATTTGGCCGTTTTGGCTCATCTTCATGCACACAGCCCAAATAAACTGACATGATAGAAACACACTTGTGCATGTGGGGTTTATCCGATCCTGGGCCGAATCTGGTCCATCCGAAAGAGGATATCATGTTTTTGAAAAAAAAATAAAAAAAATACACTACCGCAAGAAAACGTGCTGCGGAAGTATTAAGCTGTATTTATTTTGAACTGCAAAGTTTAGATGGCACATGGCAAAATCCATATACTTGACACACAGATGGCATTATATCTTTAAAATAACACAAACAGATTATGACATTCTCTAGTAGACAGATATATTCTACTATTTCCAAATGCAATTCTAAGGTAGTACAATTGACCATAAGAAAAATCCCCAAAGACAGTTCTAAGATGCATCAAAATAATGCTTCTTTATAGTTGTTCAATTCTCAGGCGTTTTCTTATTCAAATTGGAAGTATTTGTGTGGTAACTGGTAACTTACAATTTTCTTGCAAGATGTGCAGTTGCTGCCTCTAGCTTGTCACCGCCCTTTGCATCAATCTGTCGAAAAACAAAATGTTGTGCTCAGACTAACAGTATATAATCAGATTTGAAGTGCTCCTGTCAAATAAAAACATCACAAAAGGACACAATCTACAAAGAATACAACACAGGATCAGATAAAGAAATATAAGCTGGCCCTGAAAATTTGCTGTCAGCTAAACTAAACATCTCTATATGTTGTAAGTAATACAAGTCTTTTTTCCCCTCACACACTGCTGTGTTTCTAGCTGACCAAGTAGAGTGGCACCCGCAAACAACCCTGCCCCCTGCATCTCTTCTCCTACCAGGCTACCCTCAACTATGAAAGAACTTCGCATGATCTCATCCTTAATAGATGACATGTATGCAGCATCGAACTGAAAAGGTGGGCAATTTGATTATAAAGCATACAAGAAAACTTGCACTAAACTCCTGAAGCTTCTATGGCTGTCAATATTTCCCTTCTTGGATAGTTACCGTGTATAAATTTCTAAAGGTTCATGGTTAACTCAAATTCCTTCTTCCCCATGCTTTCTGATTTTCTTATCCTCACAATGGCAAGGCACTTTTCAAGGTCCTATCCAATGCGCTATCCTGACTCCCAATAATCCCATCCAGTAATTTTTTAATTTGGAATGGCACATTTATCACATGTATCCACAGATCATTGACCAGTGTTGCAACACCAAATTGACCAAGACACTGAAGCGTACAATTCAGATTTCAGAAGAATTAGACATCACAGGTTCATTGACTCACTACGAAAGGTAGTCGATATAGTCAAGTGTCAGGAATTTGATCTACGTTACAAGTGCCACAAAATTTTCCAAAGGGTCTTCTAGGAAACAAGTTTCGAAGATCTATTGCAAATGAAACCAACAAGATGCAGAAAAAGACTAGTATAACATATTGCAATATGATGTGAGCAGAGAAATAGAGCGCTACGAAATTCGTAAAGCACCCTACTACCCTGCAATATCGTTCACATTATTCAATAACATTATGGCTATTGGAAGTTTGGCAAATGTGGTCCCTCCTAGGCAACCAGTTTCAATTTGATCATATAAGCAGTTACACTTACATCTATCACAAATGAAAACACCACACATACAAACTACAAACACAATTACCACAGCAATATGTATAGCGCGACCATTCCACATCAATACAATTATCATTATATTCAACTGAATAATGTTTCGAGATAACAACAGCGATTTTAACACAGCTGCTCAAATTAATGAAACAACATGCTCAAACTATGAAAACAATAGTGTTTTATCGCCAAATGTTGAACAAATCTTAAACTTATCAAAGAAATACTCCAATTTCATTTAAAAAGAAAAAAGATGAAACATGCAGTAATTTTTATCTTTCGATGCTGAATCTCTAATGGCATGCCAGAACATGTCCCAAATTCTCAAATATGGCCATAGATGTGCATTAGAAGATTATAAGAATTCTTACTTACTTAAACATATTAGATGCATTAATATTTAATCTAGACCCCTACTATCATAAACACCTACCCCGTATTAAATTATCTGTACATCAGCTTTACCTGATAGCCATCAATATGTATACAACATAGAATCAAGTACACCAAAAGTCTTAAATTAACACATCCTATAACTGAAGTGTTGCAAATTTGCTTGCAGCAACATCTGATTACCAACTTTGTTAGTGCGAAAAGCAACAAAGACACTCCTAGGTTAGCATATAGCATTACTGCAGAATGTGCATTAGAAAAAGCATACAATATGCACAATCCTTCGCCGTATACCTGTAGGCTGCAGCTAACAATGCTTCTAAAACCTGTCGTTGTGAATAACTACTGGCCTTAAATCAGAGCCTGTAAGCACCACAACAAACGGCATCCACCACCGCTCTGGATGACCAAAGTCCAGCACCTAGGCCTCTACCGGTTTAGTTACATTGTAAGCTCTCTGGGCCCGTTTGCATACAAGTACAGTACTATGCAACCGCATATATATGACATGTGCCCTAGAACTTGTATCAGAGAGGGTTCTACAGCGGATTAGAAATTGAAGGTGGGGAAAGTAACATTCTAGATAAGCGCATATACACCGAAAGGCAAAAACCTCGCAGAGTCCTAAAACGCGAAAACGATTGCCGTGATTCGGTGCTATCAAAAGCACTAATACAGCATGGCAATGCAAGTGATAACAGCAGTAAATAAACTTCTCAAAACACAAAATTAACCAGCAGGAATGCAAATGCTAAGAGCATGTGTTGGCAGGATTGCTCACCTGAGGCGACGCCATGCCGCGGCCGCTCGGTAGGTGGAGAAGGGAAGCTGGAGCCATTTCTGAATTGCGATTTTGGGGGAAGGCTACGGCTACACAAGGGCAGTGGGGAGCGGGCTTTATAGAGGTTGGGAAGAGGAGAAGACGAAACCGGCGACGAGAAGAATCTCCCCGGCGCGGCGATTACGTGGCGGATCTGCGCTTGCCGCGCTCACGAGAAGAAATCGTGAGCTTGCGCGGGGGTGAGGGACACGAGGAGGACGACGCTTGGCAGGAGCCATGCGGGGGCAACAGGTGGCCGTCGCCGAAGGGCAAACCCCTAGGGGACCGGGGACACACGTCGCCCGCGGAGGCTCACCAGCGCAGCGAGGGAGGAGGCGCCGCCCCCGCGGAGGGAGCAAAAGGAGAGAAATCTGAGTCGGATTCGAAATCGATGCGCGAGGCTGGGCGACGACGCCCGCGCTCCTCTTGTAGGGGGAGGCGCCCAAAATATCTAGGGCTTTCCGGCATTAAAAAATGCTGCGGAGGAGCGTTCCTCCTTCGGCCACGTCGCCCCGACAGGCCGGCGCGGGCGCGCAGCGTGCGCATCCGATCCCATCCGACCCGCCCGCGCGCGCGCGGCCGTTCGTGCCACACGCACCTGCCTGCACTCGAAATTTTAAATTCCCCCTACAACTCCTGTGCCAAATGTTTGCCGGTCCGGGCGACGGCCGGTCGTCTTGCGTGCGGTGCTCCGGCGAGCGGCACGTGGCCTCACGTCCGTCCGATGGGCGGGGCCACATGGCTGGATCTCGCGGCGTGCCGACACGTACTCCCCCGGGAAACGGGTTGCCGGGTCGCCGGGCGGCGGGCGTCCCGCGGCCAGCCAGGTTTCCAACGCGGCCATGAGTTGTGCCAGTACGGTGGTACTACAAGTGGGTAGTACGACGGGCCAATCTCCGGCCCGGCACGGCCCCTCCCTGACTCGGCCTTTACGTGCATGTCGCCGATGCGGGGTCACGGAGGATTTGTTCGTGATCTTCAAGAACGATGATGTGTATGTACGGTTCGGCTTTTTCGTGGATCTTCAAGAAGGATTTGTTCTCGTCTCTCACCAACGCCAGTGGCCAGTTTTGGTTTTTGACCAGCTATCAGCTACTTTTCTTCTTCAAAGAATCTGTGCAACTTGTATATATAACGACACTTACTAGGCAGGCGGACACGTAGCCCCTTCGCGCCGCTTACCTGTCGATTAGGTGCTAAATGGTGACATGCTGCCCGATAACTGTATGGTGCATAAACCAGAATAAAGTTTCCCTTACATTGTTCTAATCTTGCTTTTCTGCAGTTTTCTTAATTTTGGTTTCAAGGGTGTAATAATATTGATTTATATGATGGTTCTACAGCGTTTTAACCCATTATCTTGGGTCTAGTGGACGGTTTTACTGGTATACTAGTTTCATTTTTTGTCAATGTCCATTACTTCATGGCCTTTTCGAAAGTGAAATGTAGTGTTTCCTTGCACAAAGAAGTTTGACTACTCCTTCCGTCCCTTTATATAAGACGTTTTGGAGGGACAGATTGTAGAGCGTTTTGAGAATAAAACAAACTTTGAGGTTGGTGAGAAGGTTAATAGAGGGATGAGTTGAGGTAAAAATAAGAGGTATGATGGTCTTTTGATTCACATTATTTTTCTATTTGAATGCTAAAAAGTCTTATATTTAAAGACGGAGGTAGTATATGGTCTTCGTGGATTAAGAAGTTAAATCCTTGTGAAAAAAGGACACTCAATTGATATGGCCTAGCTTTTGGCTTTTGAGAAGGCCCAATTGTACCCTTTTTTGTCAGTAGTGTAGAAGAATAATTTGTCTCTTGGAGTATTACCTATCTTTATGAAACAACGACTTGCTACCTAGATTAGGAACGCGCACGAAGACATCACACGTGTACACAGTTAAAGGTAGACAGGTCACACGCGATATTAGGCTCGATATTTTTACTGTTTTTGGTTATGTGTCAAGCTTGAAATCTTAAACATATGTATTCTCCTAGTTGCGCTTAATGGTTGCTTGCATTTCCAAGATTAAGGTCTCTATGTGCCTTTCGGGGGGCATGGGAAGAGGTAGGCCATTTTGGAGGAGGGAACAAGCATGAGATTTGGACTTTAATCCAATAAACATACTACTTGGCTTGTGGTGGGAGTACAAATACTGTATTGGAGTTAAAGTCCACATAACCACCCTTCCTATTAGTGGAGCTTGGCCCCAAACTCATGCTCTCTCATTCCATCGAAAAACTCACTCTCACAAAACAAACAAAAGAGCTTAAAGCCCTTACTTCTAAACTTTTTTTCAATATCTTCAATCATGTACTTGCTCCAACCAAACGCACCCGTAGGAACAGTGTTGAGTTTTTTTTACATTCATATATGAGGATGATACAACTTAGCCCCGAAAGGTGTAGCCTGTACACAGTATGATGGAACATGCAAGCAACTCTACTTTTTGCTGGACGCCCACTGAGCCGAGTCAAAACAACATCAACTTGCAGCACTACCCGCTAAAACTAGAGCTCAAATAGAGATTAGTAATAATCTTTCCACTATACAGACCATTTATACTAGCCGCATAGCTAGTGCGCATATTTCACGCACTCGGCAGTGGCGCAAGTAGGGATGCAAGCTAGGCCGGCCCAATTAGAAATACACTTAATTTGACCTATAAATCCTTCCAGGCACAAATCTGAACCGTGGAGGAGTTGATTTGGGTACTTCTGGGAAGAAAAAAAAAAGGTGGTTTGGGAGGTTGGTAGCAAAGATGAACAGCAGCAGCAACAACAACATCACCGGGTCATCCCTGTGTGCATCGGCGGCGGCACGGCAAGCCCCTGCCTCTCCATGTTGGCCTGCCATCCTGCACATAAAAGAAGGGCGCAACATCGCAACGCATGGAACTAAGTAATAAAAAGGGTTCATTCATATGCATGTGGGTGCTACATATATGTGGTGAATACGTATTGGCGTACCCTGGTTCATGTCGAAACCCCTGTTAGTGAGCTCGCGGTACATCTGGCAGAGGGAGCACGGCTCGCAGAACAGGTGGACGAACAAGTCGGGGCAGGGGGTCTCTTGCAGGCCAAACTGCTGGCGCATCTTGGCGCGGTAGGAGCAGGAGTAGATGCACTGGATCCCGGTGACGGTGACAAACATGAAGAGCGTGTACATCGCCCCGTGGCAAAAGCACGACGGGGAGCCCCGGTCGAGGAACTCGGCCATCTGCCCGAGCGTGACGCACGGGCACACGGACGTCATGATGCCTGCACATCAATCGTATCATGTAATGTAAGTACGTGCATGTGTATGGCCCCGGCTGTGGTGCCACACGACGTGCATGTACGAGCTAGAGGAATCAATCGATGGACGACGACCAGCCGGGCCGGGATCGAGCGAGTGCTTACAGCTGCCGAAGTCGTCGAAGCAGTCGAAGAGGCCGGTGGACCACGCGGTGAAGGGAGCCGGCGCCTGCACCGCGAAGGCGGGCGGGGCCTGCTGGTAGTACGCGCTGTTCATGGGGACGACCGTGGCAGGTGGCTGGGCCTGCGCGTCGGCCTTCGGGTCCATGGCAGCAAGCAAGCACCGCACCGGCGGCCGGGAAAGCGAACCTAGTGTCCGATCCGGCGATCCGGTGGTGAGACTGGGTGATGGCGCGGCTTGCGCGCTCTCTGCCCGGGGCGCAGCGCCTACATACCGGCCACGAGTTGCGCAAGCGCCAATGTTGGAGAAAACAACGGCTCCCCGGGTCCTCCGCGTCCATGACGCCATTCTCGCGGCTGCGGCTTCCCTGTCTCGTTTTCCTGTGCCGATCGGTGTGCCTGTATACGTGGACGGCATCAGTTGCATCTCACGCCAGTAGCTAGGCCCCACCTAAATACCCCGTCCCCCCTTAAAAAAACGCTAAACAAAAACGGCGCCGTCAGGTCCTTGTGTACCGGCCGTTTCGTTCCGTTTCCTTCTTCCTCTGTAGTGCCGACTGCTTATATTCACCTACGGCAGCGTGGAGCTCACTTCTTGGGGATATCGGTTTGAGCGGGTCAAGCACCAACTCGGCGGCGTCATGGTCGATTTGGGTTGTGGGGAGGTCAGGATCAATGGAGCAAAGTTTTCATAAAATTGGGCGGCATAAGCTAAAGGTGGGTCACGGCACTGACGGGAGGTGAACTCCGGCTGCACTGCAAAGACCTCAATTGGGTGTCTGGGATTTCGATTCGCATGAGATAGAATTCGTTTGTCGTCCTAAGTATTGCTATATTGACGTCAGTCAACTCCATCGAATCCGACGTCAGCATGCTAGGTTCTTGCACATCGTTGTAGCGGCACATTCGCCGGCTTCGAGATGCTTTCCGGTGGCCAAACAAGAAGGCGAGGGCCTTCACGGAGCAGCGAGCCCCATCAAACTGGATCTCGTGAGTTGTTGTGTGCCTTTCCCGTCGTCGTTCAAGGAGATATAACTTCCTCTTCAGACGCTAAGATTAGGTTCAGAAATTTGGTTAGTTGATTGCAGATAGATTTCGCGAATAGGCACCATTGTTTGGGGCCGCAACGAAACATAAGCGTGGTTTTTGTTTTAGGGGGTGCTTGGTCTACCGCCACAACTCGCCAAACCAAAGGTTCGGCAGCCACAACAAAAAATAGCATTGCTTGGTTGCTGGCCTAAACATGGCTGCCATGCTTTTTTGTGTGTACTGTTGCGTGGTGAGTATGGCGCCATTTTAGCTCGCCACACTCTGTGGCGGGTCATGTGTGGCGGTGGCAGCCTGTGGCTGCAGACCAAGCAGGCCCTTAGTGCAACTGGACGGCGTCGTTTTTGTTTTAGCGTTAAGGGGCGACGGAGAATTTAGGTGGGGCCGCTTCTTGCGAGGGATGCAGCCGATGCCGTCCACCTCCACGGGCACACCGATCGGCACAGGAAAGCGGAGACAGGAAGCCGCGGCCCATTCGGCTCGCACCCATGACGCTATTCTCGCACCTACGACGCGCAGCACGCCCACGTACGGCTCGGCCAGGACCTGTATAATACTCGATTAATGGATCAATGGTTTGCTTCAAACCTATATTGGCGCGTAACGGGCGCCTGAGTGGGTGCGCCGTGTTCGGGCGGGGCACGTCGAGGAGTGACGTGAGGAGACCGGGCGGGCTTGTAATAAGTCGCCGCCCGACCGCTGGGGAAAACGCTGACGGACGGGAAGATAACATCAGGCTGTGCAGTGCTCGAGCTTAGCACTCTCGCGGCGTGGTACATCCACTTCTCCGTTATGTTGACTGCCGGGCTGCCATTGGAATGGTCACACGCGCGCTCTTGACGTGTTTCGTTCCGAGGTTAATTTTGTTGCCACTTGCTGTCGTTTAATTTGGTTGCCACTTTCTTGACATTATATTGACCAGTGAATGATCACTCCTTGAATCCAAGTTTTGGCCTCCTGGGCGACTCAAAGAAGACGAGGAAATATTTACCTCATATAAGGAACTGGATCCGATTTGCATGCCTAATCCGTCAAAGGAGTGAAGGACACTGTCTCTGAACTGTATACACACATATACAAGCCGTATAGTGCTCATATTTAACGCACACAATACTGACGCAAGTAGAAAGATACAAGCTAGGCCAGCCCACTTATAAATGCACTTTTTGACCTATACATCTTGGGAAAAAATTGAACCGACTGCTATCCGACTATGTGTTGATACCGTTAATCCACTGATTCTGAATTCTTACAATGGTTATTAAGATTGATGGAAGGTCTTGGTCGGAACCGAGTCGGTCCAATCCAGTCAGACCTATAATGAGACTCATAAATCTTTAGGCGCAAATCTGAACCGTTGGCAGGCGGATAACAGTTGCTTTGAGCACATGGCAGCAAAGATGCATGAGCAGCAGCATCACGGGCTCATCCCTGTGTGCATCGGCGGCGGCATGCACGGTGGCTGCCGTACGCCCCTGGATCTCCATGTTGGCCTGCCATCCAGCACATAAAACCAACGTCGCAACATCACAATACATGGAACTAAGGACAGAGGTGAATAATGAGAATATACCCTGGCTCATGTCGAAGCCCTTCTTGGAGAGCTCGCGGTACATCTGGCAGAGGGCGCATGGCTCGCAGCAGCAGTGGACGCAGCAGTCTGTGCAGGGGCTCTCTTGATGTGCTGGCAACCCGTGAGCAGCTTGATTACTGATTAGCGTGTACAGCGCCCCGTGTGGCAAGCGCACGACGTGGAGCCCTGGTCGGCGATCTCCGCGATCTGCCCGAACGTGATGCACGGGCACAGGCAAGTCACGATGCCTGCAGATCGTATCGTGTAAGTACTAGGAGCGAGTTACTGCGCGTCCGTACGCGTGTTTGCTAACCGCGCGTACCACGCCGGAAGACGCCACGTGTCCGACAGCCGGTCCGGACGTCTTCCTCAACGACGGCCACGGCCCCCGCCCCGACGCGCCGCCGCCCCCGCGGCTCCGGCGCCGTCCCTGGCGCCATCGCCGCCCGCCGCGCGAGCCCCTCCCCTACCCACCACCACCTCCGGCGGCCGGCGGCGCCGCATCGCCTCGCCGCGCCGCCCGCACCCGCCGCCGCCGCCGTCACCGCGCCGCCGCCACGCTAAATCCTCGCGATTTCACGCCCCCGCCGCCTACCCCGCCCACCGCCCGCGGCTCCGGCGCCGCCAGCGCCGCCTCGCCGCACCGCCGCGCCGCCGGCCATCGCCGGGTCGCGGCCGCCGCCCCCCGGAACCCCTCCTTCTATGGTCCGCAGAAATGGAGAAGCAAGAGCCCGCCGCCACCCGCAACCCGAACACCCTAACCCGCCGGCGATAACCAGGACGCCGCCGCGTCGCACCGCCCGCACACACAAGCGCTCCGCCACCGCCACCCGCCACCGTCACCAGCAACTCGAAACACTAACCCGCCCGCACTAATCCACCACCGGCGACGCGGTGACGCCTTCGCCGCCGCGTCGCACCGCCCGCCCCGCCGCCGCGCTCCGCCATTGCCTCCAGCGATGGTGACCCGCCACGCGCTCCACCATTGGCTCCTCTTACCTTATCCGGTAGCTAGTGGACCGGGCCACGCGCTTGGGCCGGGCCGCGGCAGGACGCGCTGTAACGCTCCAGCGCGTACAGTCGCGCAATAGAGTTTCCGTAAGTACTATATAGATATGTAACGTGTGGACCGTGTGGTGCCATTTACACACGATATGCATGTACGAGAGGAATCAATCGATGGACGACCAGCCGGGCCGGGATCGAGCGAGTGCTTACAGTTGCTGCAGTCGTTGAAGCAGTCGAAGAGGCCAGTGGACCACGCGGCGGCGGAACCGGCGCCTGCACGGCGAAGGCGGGCGAGGCCTGGTGGCACGCGCCGCTCATGGGGACGCCCGTGGCCGGTAGCCGGGCTTGCGCGACGCCCTCGTCCGTCTTCGAGTACATGGCAGCTAGCAAAAGCACCGCACCGGCGCCCGGGAAAACGAACCTCCTAGTATTCGATCCCGGCGATCCGGTGGTGAGGCTGAGTGGTGGTGCCATGGGCGGAGGCAGCATGGTGCATGGGTGCGCCTATGCATACTCAATAATTTTTGTGAAAAAATTGATTTGCAATAGCTGTAATATATATATATAGGATATATATATGTATATTAATATTTGCCATAAATCATCAAAATAAATTCATATCTGAGCACACAATCTGGCTCAAAAACCTTCTAAACTATTTTTTTACAGATTAAGGATCTATTTATGCTTTACTCTTTGCTTTATGGAGCTTGAATGTTATGAAAGGTAAAATGATTGAGCAGTTGTTATGCACGTCTAATTTGAAAATCCTATCTCCGCCACTGACGTGCGCTATCTTCCTGGTTCTCTACGCTTTACATATCGGCCAGCGAGTTGCGCATGCGCCAATCCACGATAGCTGCCCTCTCATTGTGTCGCGTTGTTTTCTGCGCGGGGGTTGTATTTTTCGCGAGTCTGATGGTTTGGTTGGCGCGTAACGGGGGAGAGTGGCTTGACTGGGTGTGTCGTGTCCGGGCAAGGCACATCGGAGACGGGGTGGGCTTGTACAAGTCGTCGCCCGATAGCTGAGGACGCTGACGGCGAATGGGACGGTCTCAGGATGTGCAATGCTCAAGCTTCACACCGCGCAGCGCGATGCGTCTCCTTCTCCTCATGTGGACAGCCGGGCTGGGTGCCACTAGACGTGGTTCATTGTGATCAGGGGCGAGACTGGGGGGTCGCCGGCAGGGGCCATGCCCCCCCCCCCCCCCCCCCCCCAATCCCCATCCCCCTAACTCCGGTAATTTCTCTGAGGAACTCCTCTTCCCACAAGCCCGCGTCCGATAATTTTGAGACAAAAAATGTTAATCGTTCTTGTCCAGCACCCCTTAATTTTCGAGAACCTTTACTGTGCACCCAAATCAACATGGGCCGTCTATTTTCTTAGATCCAACCGTTTAGATGCACTTTATACTACTTTGAAGCCTTCATGATAGTATGGTGGTATTTCAAAGTGGTATAAGACGGCAAGGGGCACCGATGGAATTAAAAAAATAATGACAGCCGAGTGATTTCATCGAACTAATGACGAAATACTAGCATTACTCATCATTTTCTGAATCAATTCATTCATCTTCGTCCCCCCCCCCCCCCCTCTCTTTTTCTGGTTTCATCATTTTCCGAACCCTAGGCGTCCGTCCCCGGCGGCGGCACCCGAGCAGTCTCGCGCTCACCGCTCGAGCATTTTCGGCACGGTTGGCATGGCGAGTGGTGCCGCGACGATGGTGTTGGCAGAGCGTTGGCTGCATGCCGTCGCATTCTTGGAGGGATCCCAGCCCAGGCCACGCCGTCGTCATCATGAATTCCTTGGGGCCGTGGCCGGCGGCGGCAAAGCGAATGGATCTGTGCGATTGTGTTCTAGGCAAATGGCGTGGATCTGCTGCGGCATCGCCGGCGACGCGTTGGCAATTTTTTTTGACATGAAGACTCCCTCCTCGCATGTCGCCTCTGTATGAATTTGATACACATGTATTGATGATGTAATTATCAGCAATGATCAAGTTTAGGCAGCTCGTTGCGTTTCTTAGCAATTGCAACTTTGCTGGCACGAGTTTCGTTTGAAAATGTAACATGCACGTCAGTATTCTTTAAAGTAAAAGTTTTCGTTCATAGTTTCGTACCAAACTGGCAAAAAGGGCATATGTCTTTGCATCTAAGAATCACATTCTTGGCAAAACGTGTGCAACCCACCGAAGCGGTTTGATCTTGGGTACGAAGGGAAGAGTGAGGTGCTTGTCTTGCCATGTAATTATTCAGGTGCGGCGGCATCAGGAGCAATGGTGTCGTGTCCCTCTTGCCTGTCCACGCCATGGCCTGGCACGAGTTCCTGCAGTTTTGCGAGGTGCGATGATGTCAACTTCATGCCGTCGGCGAGGTTTGATGATGGTTCCATCGGCGCGACTGCTTGGATTCTTGACGACGAAGGAGTAACCTATTTGAATTAGGGATTAATGGCGAAGGAGTAACCTATTTGAATTAGGGATTAACGACGTGCCAATGCGGATTGCCAAGGGTCGCGTGCTGGTTGGCGGCTGCACTAGTTCGGCGGCGAGTCATACGGACGGAAGAAATTGTCTTGCGTAGCGATTCGTTCGTACGTCTAAACTGCCTTTTAACAAGTTGGCTAATAACGAAACTAACCCCACAAATTGACGGCTAGATTTGATTCATACCACTCTTTCCTTCGAAGTGGTATGGTGCACCGTAAATGTTCTCTAATTTTCTTATCTAGTTCCGCCACTGATTGTGACGTTGCAAAGTCTGCGCTGGCTAATAACGCCCAAGCCTATCGAGTCTGTAGTACGTAGTTTAATTTGGTTGCCACTTGTTTCACATTGATCAGTGAATGATCACTCCTTCAATCCAAGTTTTGGCCTCCGGGGCGGCTCAAAGAAGACGAGGAACTGGATCAGATTTGCATGCCTAATCCGTTCCGACAACAGACACCGTTCTGAGCTATAAGCCTTTGCGTTGCAAGTTTCAGAAGGTTTACCACGTTGTGCTCAGTGTTTGGGATCCTAATAAACTCGGCAGATACGCTCGTATGGAATAATCTGGCGTGGCGGCGCGTGGTGTACTTCGACGAACGGTGCCATGGAACCCGCAGCCTACCGAGGGGACTGGTCCGCGTTGCCGGCGGACCTCCTGCTCACTGCCATGGCGCACATGGAGGTCCTAGACATCATCCACTCCGGCGCCGTGTGCTCCGCTTGGCGCTCCGCCTACGCTTCCTTCCGCGCCCAGCGGCTGCCCACGCCGCGGCAGCCCCCCTGCCTGCTTAGGGATGCAAGCGGCGCGGGACTGACCGCAAGGCCGCTGGGCCGTCCCGCGCCGCAAGCCCACATTTGTCCCGCAAGACGGCCCGCTTTGGTGAAGTGGGACCAAAGGGTCATCCCGCGGGTTCCCGGCGGCGCCGCAAAGCCCGCAAAGCGGCTTCACGACAACGGCGGCGGCGAGCCCTAGCCACCGGGGCTTCCAAGCCGCGACGCTGCCACCCTTTGCCGAGATGTCGTCGGCGCGCCCGCCGTCGAGGGCGTGGTCTCCTACACCCTCGCCCTCTCCTCGCGCGAAGCTCCCTCAAGATCCACTCGTCATTGGTCGCCGCACGACAAGCAACTACGGCGGCGACGGCGAGTCTCATGGGGGCGATCCACCGCCTGTTGCCTGTGCGTCATCAGCCCATCCTCCGTCGCGGCGTCCTCCATTGCCTGCCTCGAGCTCTCCTCGAGTGAACCTCGCTGAAGATCCAACCAAGGTAATCCCTGTCCTGTTCTACTGCTATACATATACCAAGTGGTAATTCTTGGTCATGAAAGGCCACTGCTAGCTAGGAAGGCCATGAACGGCCACTGCTGAACTCTGGTAATTCTTGGTCGTTTCGTTTGTTGCCGTAGTAGTAATACTAGCATACTTGCTAGTGCTGGCTACTGTATTTCAGAGTAGCATTGCCAACAAATAATTTAAATATATATTTGATGTGTATGCAGCACAAAAATAGAGATAAAATACCTTCATTGGAGAAAAGAAAGTCCCCAAGTGTTAATCGGCCAAAGGCTCTAGACGCAAAGCAGGCCCTGCTGTACTACGCCCGCGACGATGCCGACGGCTCCGACGGCGCGGCGACGATGTACTGCCCGTCCACCAACGCCACCTTCCGCCTGACCTCCCAACAAGCAACCCTGCCCCCGCGCCGCGGCCGCGTCTTCGGCTCGGCGCACGGCTGGCTGTTCACCTCTGACGAGGCGGCCAACCCGTACCTCCTCAACCCCGTCACGGGCGACCGGGCCGCGCTCCCGCCGTTCACGACGCTCGAGTGCGTCAAGGGCAGCTTCCTGGACGTCGACGGCGGGGACATCGTGTACGACATCGACATACTGTTTGTACCAAGAGGTCGCCGTCTCCGGCAGCCCCGTCGACTCCGGCGGTGGCGCGGCCAGCTGCGTCGTCCTGCTCATCCACGGACCGTACATGAAGCTCTCGTTCGCCAGGCCAGGAGACGATCGCTGGACCTCGCTCTCGGACGACAGATACTTCCGCAGCGCGGTGTACAACGACAAGGACGGCTTGTTCTACGTGCTGCGGCATGACGGCGTGTTCGCCCTCGACCTCAACAACGGCCCGTCGCCCCCCGTCAAACGGATCTTCAGTCACGCGCCCTACGCCAGAGAACAAGCCACGCCGTACCTTGCGGTCACGTCCCGCGGCAACCTCCTGCTCGTGACGAGAGTCTGGCGCAAGGCAACCGAGACGATCTCCGGTGGACAAGGCAACAACGGGGAGGGCCAGGTGCGCGATGTCATCACCACAGACGTGCAGCTAGCGGGGGTCGTCGCCAACGTGGACTTTACGTGGCCGCTGAGAGGACTTGACGACGACGACGCCCTCTTCCTTGGGCGAAACTCTGCCTTGTGCCTCCCGATAAAGGACTCCCGTCCCGGGACCATGTTGAAACGAAACTGCGCTTATCTCACGGACGACACCAGCAATGATCTCTACGCGCTCGGTGCGCGCGCGCTTATCTCACGGACGACACCAGCAATGATCTCTACGCGCTCGGTGCGCGCCAGACGCGCCACGACCTTGTCGTTTGGGACTTCGGGATAGGAAACATGTGGGAGCTCGGTGAAGTGTGGCCTCTCCAGCCTTGGCTCGACTGCCCGGCACCAATTTGGTTTACGCCCTCGTTTTGTTAGCCCTGTTTGGATCCTCTAGCCGGTTAATTTTAGCCAACTAAAATATTAACTAGTTATTTTTTTAGCCAATTAATTTTAGGAGGTACTTGTTTAGATCCCTGACTAATGTCTCTGGCTTTTGTTCTTTTCTTGCCTTTTTTACGTGTTTTTTGTCTTTTTTATAAGTTTAGTCGATTTTAGTAGCTTTAAGGTGACTAGAGGCTAAAAGTTTAGAAGGGGGTGGGCTAAAAGTTTAGGGGATTTTAAGAGGTGTAGTATACTTTCAGAACGATGCTGTTGTTTGGAGCTCGAAAGCAAATTGCACGAATGCACATCCATAAATGCACTGTGCATCACAACAACTGTATAAGCAAACCTTCTCCGTACGTGTTTCAGGTTTTGCTAGGTTACGTCGTCTAATGTTCTACAGCACTGTCGCGTAGCGATCAAGAATTCTCAGCTCAAAGAAAGCGAGCAAAAACATGAAAACATATGCTTGATCCACTAACGGAAAATCGAAGTTTTGCCGAGTGCCTGAAATGTTGCAGAGTGTTTTTTTTCGGGCATTCGACAAATAACATCTTTGTCGGCAAAATAACTTTTGCCTCTTGCAACGCCATTTGCGATCAACGACCCCTTAAAGATATAAGGGGATTGAGTGATAGCTCTTTGATGCCAAAACATGAATTGCATGCACTTGAATTTGTTGTGGCCTGGGACATAAGATACGCACAAGCTGACTGCACCATCAGATAAAGCTGCGAAATAATTAATCACAAACAATTTGTACCAGAAACATTTGATCCACGCCTTGCACGGCATATCTATACCACCAGCCTGAATAATCAAACATGGTTGCCCCAACAGAATAAACATGATAAAATCAGCCAGACACCGTAGCATGACCATTAAGCAATGATGTACCATACAAATCAGCCAACCATGATGGAATTTTTCCTACAAGTTTTACACACTGATCTGAAGGTCTATTACATTTTAGAACGATTTATTGTGCCTACAATCAAACTTGTGATCAAACTTCGCGATACACAACATTCGATTCAGAGTCAGCAATGATGAGGAGCAGCAACTTATCAACGGGTCATCCCTGGGTGCATCTGCGGCGGCATGGTGGCGGCGGTACGCCCCTGCCTCTCCATGTTGGCGTGCCATCCTGCACAAGACCAGCGACGCAAGCAATCAGTACATCTAGAGGAATTGGACACATGGAACTTAAAAATCTGCAGAGATCACCATCGAATTTATGCGCACTTACCAAGGTTCATGTCGAAGCCACGCTTCTTGAGTTCGCGGTACTCCTGGCAGAGGGCGCAGCACTCGCAGCACCAGTGGACGCAGCAGTCGGCGCAGGGGCTCTCCCGGAGCCCGTACTGGGCGCGCATCTTGGCGCGGTAGAAGCAGGAGTAGACGCACTGGCAGCCGGTGAGGAACATGATGAGCGTGTACAGCGCGCCGCTGGCGCCGCAGGAAGTGGAGCCACGGTCCACGATCTCCGCGATCTGCCCGAACGTGATGCATGGGCACAGGCAAGTCACGCAGCCTGCGTCGTGGAGCAGAGTTGTCAGGATCACGGGATCAAATCATACGAGCGCTCGATCGCGAGCATGGAGCCATGGACGCGAGAGGAATCAACAGGCCGGAACGCGAGGGAGGCGAAAGCTTACAGTTGCCGCAGTCGTCGAAGCAGTCGCAGAGGCCGGTGGACCAGGCGGCGACGGGCGCCTGCGCCTGCACCGCGAAGGCGGCCGTGGCGCCGCCGGGAGGGCCCTGGTAGTACGTGCCCGGGGCGCTCATGGGGACGCCCGTGGCCGGCAGCGGCTGGGCCTCCTCCGCCTTCGGGTACATGGCCGTCGGTCGATGGAAGCACCGCGCGACGCCCGGCGGCGACTCGAGAACCTCTAGTCTCTCCGCTGGCCGGAAGCGAAACTACCACCAAGACGAGAGTAGCCAAGAGGAACTGTGCGGTGGCGAGCGCTCTCTCTGGAGACCCGGTCCGCGGGCGTATTTATCGGGGTAGTTTTGGGTCGCTGGCGCCCCAGGCGATGATAACCGCGCTTTGGCCAGAGGCCGTCGTGGGTCGCGTCGTTTCCAGGGGCGGGCGTCGCGATGACGAGCCGCGTCAACATTTCCACGAAACAGATAGAGCGGGGGCTGGGAAGGCGTCGGTTTGGTCGAGACGGTTTTGGCGCGTGATGGGGAAGGGGACGACGCGACGGTCCACGTCAGGGGACGTGTCGTGACTCGTGAGACGTGAGGGCCCCGGCGGGCGCGTGCGTCAAGTCGTCGCCCGGCCGGCCGCCGTGGGAGACGGGGCAAACAAACCTGGTTGACCCGGTCAACCCCACTCTGACGGACGGGAAGGATTAAGCAGTGCTCGCTCCGCTTCAGAACGGTTCGGTGCATCTACTCGTCTACCCTTTACTACTCGTGGCCTGCCGGATTGCCATGGAATGATCATGCTGATGTCGACGATGAAAGCGTGTTCCGATGGATAAGACCTTATGGTGGAAATGCCGTGCTTTTCCGCAAAAAAATGTTTGAGTGCGCTACACTGACACTTCCTTCGTCCAGTAATATTGATCCGTGCCGATAAAGTTTCCGTGATAGTTCGTTCACTGACTTCCAACTGGTTCACCAGGGTCGTCGCAGAGAGGGCCCGGGCCAGCTATAACTGCTTCACCAGAACAAAACACATCTTCACTGTTTCAAGCAAATGATACCCAGCTTGACATTTCCATTGTTCAGCGCGATGTGATCATCATTCAACAACCGGTCTGCCTATTCTAGTCAGCATTCAGTAGTGGTTCAGGCTGATGCCAATCTCTGATCGTCTCCTTTCATCAAAGGGACAAGACATCCATCATTACTCCAAATGCCACTAGGCCATGGTGACAATGACCTTCCGAGGAAAGAAAAATCAGCAACCTGTGCGCACCCGCCCACAGCCCGCCCACAGCCTGGTGAGGCAGTGACTAGTCTTTGATGCCGAACCATGGTTTACAACAGCCGGTGTATATACTACAAAGCTAAATACATCAGCGGACGGAGAGCCTTGTCAAACTCCACAAAGCAACACTGCCACAAACATTTTCGCACTAAACTGCTAAAATTCGAGAAGAGGGCGTGCCATCACTTAAATCTGGCAAAAATGTACTGTACAACCAGGTCATCATGAACTGCGCTTCTACTGCTACTATGCCCTACACGGGCCGTTTCTAGTGCTGGTGAATTGCCGCACTAACTTACATAAATTTTCCACTGACAAGGAGCAACCACACTCTACATCACAATTAAAACCTAAATCTCGAAAGTCGATTCAATAATTTCTATAGTTCCACAAAAACCTGCATGAATAGAACCGGGCACTGGACTGCTTCAGTTGTACCCAAGCATGAATGAGCCACTGCATCATTGGGATCCGGGCACATTCTGTTGTTTCTGAAGGCCTCCAAGATTGCTGGGACACTTCGGTTCATTAGATTGCAATGTCTCAAAAAATATTCCTTTATCTATACTTCAGTGGCAGGATAATCCAGAGCTTCTTTTCTTCTGGAAATGCCTGCCCGTGTTTTGATGGATTCACAGATGAGGAGCGCTCGAAATGCAATTCAAATACTAGATGTATGCGGCAAATGATCAAGCCGACCATTTAATACTTGACGAGCACGTGAACTTCGGTACTGCAGTCGCTGGTGTAGCGCTTCTGATATCTGTTCGAAAAATTCAGGATCCCATCTCTGAATCAAGAGGGGATCCTTGGCATAGCAGATGTATATTGATGTGACAGCACTTTCAACAACCACTACAGTTAGCCCAACCTGCGAAATGGAGCAGCTCTAAGTTTCAAAGAACTGCAGAAAAATTCAAAGAAAAGCTAAAAAGAACAGTTTGTGCGGTTGGGGAAAAAAAGTTGGACAATCACAAAAAAAAGAGTTAAACACAAGGTTTCCTTTGCTTAGTTACTACATTTGTATAGTTTCATATAGAAAGTCACTTACCAGTATCATTCCCATCAGCATAGAAGTTGAACCAACCATAACAGCTTTATCACTTTGTTTGAAATATACCCAAACTCCTGTACATGTTCCAGTGATCAACCCACCTAAAATAATGCTCATCAGAAGGACAGCACCCGAGCAGTCATAAGCAACAAGTGCTTCGATCCCTGTGGATTGAAACAGCTCCCAAGCGTCCCTAGCTGAGCGATTGAAACTCCGCCCGTTGACAGCTATCTGAAAATTAGAAACCGCGTGAGACGTGTCGGATAACCTGATATCAATTACGAACATCCAAAACGACGAGGGTCCATATAAACTGTTAGTATCAATAAGAAACTCTGATATCTTAATAAAACCAGTAATTGGTTCACAAAACACATGCATTTGTGTAAATAATATTCATGTATGCAACTGTATCAGTCAAATGGCACATATTTCAAAACAAGTAGACAATTTAACTTTGATACGATGTACATCTTGAAAACCACCATGGAGATATCACTCACCTGAACATATGCGTATTTATTGAAGAAGCGAACAAGTGTCTCCACAATATGAAACACAAAATCAATACAGCACAGCAAACACTCATTGCTGCCAATTTTAGAACGGATTCCACGAATCTGAAATTAACATAGGATGGAAAGGGTAAGGGCAAAAGGGGAACAAAAAGGATGTAATAAGAACAAAAAAAGGAATCCTTATCTGATTTTAATGAGGATAAATCTAGAAGGTAAAGGTGCAAACCTCCCAACGTAAAGTTCTAATAGCAGCTGTAAAAAGTGATCCATAGCAAATGCTTCCAAACGAAGTTGTTATAGCATACTGGAGCGACTTCAAAAGTGGTTTTGGGGGCATTGATGCAGCAGCTGGTCCACCATGAATCAGAACTAGGAAAACCATCCCCGATACAATGACATGAACTGTATTGCTAAGGACAGCCCCCGTCCAAAACAAACTGACTGAAAAAATCTGTAAACACAGAAGAAATTACTCAAAAAATCTAAAAAGATAAAAGCATTGAAATTAGATATACAGCGACAATAAAACTTGCCAGCTCACCAAAAGCAGCCACCACTGTCCTCCATTTGGCATGCCAAAGGCAACAATACCAGAAACTCCAAAGGACCATAATGCCATCCAACAAAGCATGACTAGCACAAATGCATACGCAACTCTCATCACATCAGGAAGTTCCCATACCATTTTTACTGCCTTCTGCAGTACTAGCATTGTGAAGGGAAGCCTAGCAAAAATCAACAAGTAACTGCCATGCAAAAAAATAAAGAAATATACAACTTTGCGATAAAGGTATTGCCCATGTGGGTATAAAGGCACTGTTGTTGAAACTATTTCAGCACATAATTGAAGTCTAAAAGATCTATAAATATGGCCCATGGCCCGAAATTATTAAGGCTCCAGGGGAGGGGGGGGGGGGGGGGTCATGATTAGTGGCATTTGGCACAACCCTAACTTTGATGGACAAAGGGAAAGGGAGAAAAAAAAAAACTTTGCAAGAGAATGTAGGTGGGATGTTTCAGCAGCCAGGAGCTGTGCTCTAGTTCAGGTGGAGGTGCCACTGGCAGAAAAAAAGGGAAAGGGAGAAAACTTCTTGATCCTTTTTCTTTGTCCAA
Source organism: Eragrostis curvula (assembly GCA_007726485.1). Lineage (NCBI taxonomy): Eukaryota > Viridiplantae > Streptophyta > Magnoliopsida > Poales > Poaceae > Eragrostis > Eragrostis curvula. Next base: position 14,756,864 of record CM017439.1, on the reverse strand, counting down.
AGCAAAGAATATTGATCCCTTATGTATAGGTGAACTAAACAGACAAATCTAAGGAAAAGGGGACAAGGTTTAAGATAGCATGGAAACAAACTACAGGATGATATGCTTGGTTATAAGGAGGAGATAACATGTTGTGATTGTAGGAGATATTGCCCCTGCTGCTACTCAGTATGCATGTAAGCCCTATCGGTGATACACACACTAACTGGAAATCTTACACTTGAGTTCTCCTTTTCGTTTGAAAACAAATCAGGTTGTAAGCCGCCTAATACCACAGAGCAGTTTTTTTTAAAAAAGAGATCAGTACCAAATAGCACAGGGAACAGGATGGAGATCAGTTCCATTTGACTTCATGCTAGTTTTTACATGAAACATAAGACAGTCTTTCATATAGAAAATTGCCAATTACAGGAGCTATGTTAAAACCTGTTGAAATCTACAGGACTGTTACACGTGTATAACTACCATCCTTGCCTTCTACCGACAAATGCAGTTCAAACTGCCCAGTGAACACCATTAATCTGAACCAGAAGGACTAACAGTTTTTTTAATCATAATACACTTATTACTCTCCCCTTGCTCATTTGAATAGTGTTCCTTTCATGCAATGCAACTACATTCAAACTAATCTTGGAACGATTTAAAGCGGACAATACAAATTTATGATCCCAACACGTAAAGCGTCACAAACCCATGCTTCATGTGCATATCAGTGCATAAGCTAGACAAAAGAACATATCAGCAAAGAAAACAGTAAAAATTGGCGTGGCAGGCATACAACGGCTGGAGTACAGGTATGCCAGCATATGAGGACAGCTGTTGGAAAGGGACACCGAAAGAGACATTCATCCACCTCATAACTAAAAATCGATACAATTGGAGCAGGCGCCATTGTTCAAACTGGCAGGTAAAAAGTTGAGGAACCGTCTGTACAATGCAAGCTCTTTAGGTTTGCAAGTGATTGGCAGAAATTCACATGTTTCGCCGTGTCAGCGTCACATATTCATTCACTAGAATCCAAGCTCGTTTCAAATTGGATCGTTTTGACAAAGAACGAAGACAACATTTCAGAAAGTTCAGTTGTTGTACCTGTCGAGCACAGACATGACGTAGAGGAAGTGGAGTCCGGCGCCGACGCCAAGCGCGGCGCCCCAGAAGACATGCTTCCCCCAGAAGCAGAGCACGCTGACGACGGCGAGGTAGGCCGTGAGGCTGTGCACGGCGGTCCGCATGAGCACCTTGCCGCCGTCCTTCCTGGCGGCGGCCGTGGCGAGCCAGGCCCACGCGAGGGCGGCCCCGACGGCCCCCGCGGCGCCGTAGTACTTCCAGTACGTCTCCGTGAGCTCGGACGCCGGCGCGGAGGGGTCCTCGGCGCGGTAGACCGAGGGCGGCGGCGGCGCGGGGGCCGGCTCGGGGGCGCCCGCGACGGTCCCCCACGGCAGCGCGGTCTGGTTGGCGAAGCGGCCCATGTTGAAGCGGTCGGCCTGGAGGAAGCGGTTGAGGCCGAAGAGCGCGAGCGCGGCGCCGAAGACGAGCAGGTGGAGGAGGAAGACCACCAGCCAGAAGACGTCCCGGCAGTGCCGCCTCGGCCACGGCGCCGCCGCACCGGCAGACGCGGCGGCGCCCACAGCCCCCGCCGCCGGGGGGCTAGGGTTCACGCCCTCGCCGCACGAGGAGGCGGAGGCGGGGGAGGACATGGCGGTGATCGGCGGTTAAGGCAGGGATCGGAGAGGGGGGCGCTTCACCGGATTAGGGAGAAGCAGAGTGATTAATTAACGACGCGGAGAGGAGTGGTAACTGCTGCTCGGTAATGGGAGTGGGAGTAACCGTTTCGGTCATCGAGGAGAGGGATAGAGGCGACGACGACCTGCTGCGACAACTGCCGGGTGACGGCGACGGCGCGCGGAATTCCGGGGGCAGCGGCGCAAGCGGCTTGTTCCAGCTTTGGGTTTTTCCTGTAGGGGCGAAGCGCGACCGGCGTGGGAGCCCGTCGCTGACGCCCTGGGCGGGCAGAAAACGCGCGTAGCCCACCCCCCGCCCTCGCGTGCGCGCTCGGTCTTCTTCCTCACGCCGACCGCCTCCCCCGCCGACCAATCCACCACCCCCGCTGCTCCGCCGCCTCCCGGCGTCGTCGCAGCCCGCCTCACCTTCCCTGCCCCCGCCAGCAGACTCCCCCAGCGGCCGGCGGCGCCTCGCCGCCTTGCCGTGCCGCCCGCACTCGCCGCCGCCGCCCGTCAAGCCGCCTCCGTCACCGCGCCGCCGCCGCCCTAACTCGTCGGGACACGACGCCCCCGCCGCCGACCCCGCCCACCGCCTTCCTGCCGCCCGCGGCCACGGCGGCGCCGTCGCCGCCTCGCCGCACCGCCGCGCCGCCACCCGCCGCCGGGCCGCCGCCGCCCCCCGGAACCCCTCCTCTATGTCCGGCGGAGGAGGATGACGGATTCTTGGGCAATCCCACGCAGCTAAGGGATCCTACGGACGATGGCGTCGGCGGCTGCGCCGCGAGCTTGACTCGTCCTCGTCGGGGAAGAAGCTGTTCCGGCTGGGTTGGGGGGGGTGGGCGGACGGCGTTTTCGTTTTGCCGTAGGCGGCAGCGACGGGTTCCCGACCGGCGTTGGGCTCACTGGACAGGGAGGCGTTCCTCCGAGGCGAGGGTTCTAGAAAGCCAGCGAGCGAGCTCGGAGGAGCCAGCTTGGGATGTGGGGAGAAGGGAGCAGGGGACGGAGATGTCGAGCGTTTTTGGTTTGGCGATTTGCTGCTGTGCTGAATCCAGCGTTGCAGCGGCGGCGCAACTGTCTTCCCTGCCCAACTGAAGTGTGTGCTGCCTTTTCTCTGTCCTGTACAGCTGTACGCGAGAAATTCGTGCGGCAGGGCTGCTATCACATGACATCTCAGTTTTCCTCTACTATCACCTTATTAAAGCAAAACAATGCCGTTAACATCTCAAACAACGGATAACCTTGCACATTCATGGAGTCATGGACCATGGTGTAGTTCTCTGTGATGTTAGTTAGTGGGAGTTCCTGTCATCCTGTGGTGCCACGGTGCATTACAGCAACAGTTTCTTAGTGCTTTTGTGATGGAAGCTTATGCCTCCATCATGGAGGTTGTGCAATTTGCGATAATCAACAAGGTGATCACTGAGGCTGATAGTCATATTTCTTGTGGACTTGGGGAGAAAAAGACCACAGCAGGCCAGGCCTGACATCTCTTCCACTTTACTACATGATCAACGGAGTTTAGCAGAAGTTGTTTATGTTTCCAGCATTCTTAAGACAACACATATGTGGGCAAAACAAATCTCAAATAGTACTTGGGGTTAGTTTTATCTTACAGCTGCTACTATTTGAGAAATGAAGCCCCTTCAACTAATAAAAATCTCAACAAATGATCCCTGTCGGTAAAAGGACAGATGATAAATTCAGCACAGAGAAAAGAAATCAGAGTACGGGCCGCCTAACCCCAGACTATAGTTTGAACAGGCCTAGAACAGGACAGGCAACGCCTTGTATTAGGCCGGGCTACAATTCGAACAGGCCTGTAGCCCGTTAGCACTAATCCCACTCGGATGCCCGGCAGCCAACGCGGGGGGACGGCGCAGCCGCCATGTGCCTTGCCGGGCCTGCCTACCTGACCCGTGGGCCCATCGTGTGCCTGTCGGCAGCCTCTCTCTCTGTCCGTTGAAGTCCGGCTGACATCCGGGCTGCCCCACCTCTCCCAAGCCTCCAAAGTTAGTATAATCATACTGCAAATTGAAGTTCACTGATAAATCACTCACCCAGTCGTCAGAACGCCTATGACATGCTGGACCCACCAGACGGCGGGCCCTGGGCCCCGAGCGGCGTGTCGTCGGGCGGAGGACGCGTGTCGACCTCTTTATATATCCCGTGCGCCGCCGCGGTGAGAGCTGGAAACAGAAAGTGGAAAGCGAGAAACATTTTCCTCCTCGATTCGAAAAGGAAACCCAGCAGCCGACGCACAGGTAAACTGCTTATCCTCCAAAATTCTCCCCGGTTTTCGAATTCCAGCACGAATTTGGGCCTATACCTAGTGCAATCGAGTCAGATCTGGTGTTTGGAGCATTCTTCAAGCTCAATCTGTGCTGGTTTCTGGTTGTGGTTGGTGATTGGGGGTATCGGGGTGTTTCAGCCCTCGAGCTGTGCGGTCGAATCATTTTCGGTGTAGATAGATAAGCTCCCTGCTTCCTGCAGGTTCGTCTGCTCCGATCGCTCGCCATGAAGTGCCGCTCCGATTCCTCGGACGTCGGCGAGGATCCCTGGAATCCGGCCGCCGCTGACACGGTCGGCGGGGGATCCAGCGAGCCGAGTAAGAAGCAGCGGACGGAGGAGCCGTCCGCCAGCTCGAGCGGGGCGGGGGAGTGCTCGTCCTCGTCCCAGCGGGCTCCGCCGGAGCCGGAGCAGCCCCAGCCGGGCGAGGACGAGCAGGCGAGGGTGCCAGATCTCGGGGAGGACTTGGTATTCGAGGTACTGCTGCGGGCGGATGCGCGGACGCTGGCATCCGCGGCGTGCGTGAGCCGGGCGTGGCGACAGCTGGCGCGGGACGAGAGGCTGTGGGAGGCGGCGTGCGTGCGCGAGTGGGCCAGCCTCGGCTACTCCGAGCAGATGCTGCGCAGAGTCGTGCTCTCGCTCGGCGGTTTCCGGCGCCTGCACGAGCTATACATCCGCCCGCTCCAGCGCCCTGGCGCCGGTGCGCGGAGGCAGCAGGCTCCGGCGAGGATGGGCCGGGACCAGGTCCAAGTCTCGCTGTCTCTGCTCTCGACTTCCTTCTTCCAGAACATGCCTAATCCCCCGCCTGCTCCGAAGAAGAAAGACAAGGATAACGACAAGAATGGAGGTGGCCAGTGCCGGTGATCAAGCTTGTGAAAAATAGCTAGCGGATCTCCAAACAGTATCACCATAAGCAGACCTGATCAGTGATTCTTCTTACCACTGGGCTGAGTGGAGATTCTAGAGGGGTGGTGAGGCATATAGCAGCGACAGATGACTGTGTTGATAGGTGCTTAAGTATTGATATTTTTACAGTCTAGCTGAGCGACATGTGGCAAAAATGTGTCAAGAGAGCATCCCTTTGTCCTGTTTGCTATCTTGCCATGTCATTGTCAAGTTTCAATGGGTCAAGCTGAGTCCAACCTTTCTTTGGCTTGAAGCCTATTTTCGCTCCCATGTAAAGGGAAATGATTTATCAGTTTCAGCTTGAGGTTGTGAGAAATGACATGAAGTATCGATTGCTGTTCCTGAATTTCAGTTTAATGATTGTACTTTTGCACTTGTGAGCTACATTAAGCAGTCTGTAGATGTGATTTGACTGCTGTATAAATTCAAACTTGGCAAAGTCGTGATGTATGATGTATTTGTGGATTTAATTTTTCAGACCTGTTCACTGTGCAGCAAAAAAATCTTGGTTTCTTGAAGAGGGTTGAGAACCATCCTTCCCAATTTTTATTTATTTATTACCTTTTTAGAGTAAATGTTAGTGGTCTCTTTCTTTTTTCAGATGAAGTGTGCGGATTGCTTCACTGTTGTTGTTTCAATTTCATAAGTGGCATTTAACTCGCTAACTTTTCCTCAATTCCTCCAGTTTGATCTTGGTGACTGTCAAAAATCACAAACAGTGAAGATGTCGCAGCCTGCTGAGCTTTCCCGTGAGGAAAATGTTTACATGGCTAAGCTTGCAGAGCAGGCTGAGAGGTATGAAGAGATGGTTGAGTTCATGGAGAAGGTGGCGAAGGCGGTTGATTCAGAGGAGCTCACAGTGGAGGAGCGCAACCTTCTATCAGTTGCTTACAAGAATGTCATTGGAGCCCGACGTGCCTCATGGCGCATCATATCCTCCATTGAACAGAAGGAAGAGGGCCGTGGCAATGAGGACCGAGTCACCCTCATCAAGGACTACCGTAGCAAGATAGAGACTGAACTCACCAAGATCTGTGATGGAATCCTCAAGCTCCTGGATTCCCACCTTGTCCCCTCATCTACTGCTCCGGAGTCCAAGGTCTTCTACCTCAAGATGAAGGGTGACTACTACAGGTACAGATTACTATTGGCATTTCAATGTTTGAATTCTATTTTGTTGCACTGTTAAATTGTTTTGGTTGAATCTGTGTTGTTACAGGTACCTTGCAGAGTTCAAAACTGGATCTGAGAGGAAGGATGCTGCTGAGAACACCATGGTGGCTTACAAAGCTGCTCAGGTAATTAGCATGTGCCCCATTTTTCGCTTCTAACGATATTTCTTGCTGGCTGTCTTAAATCCCTTTTATATATGTCACTTACCATTTAGCACAGTGTGTTTCTAACTCGTTTCTGCTACATCTGTCAGGACATTGCACTGACAGAGTTGGCCCCTACTCATCCTATTAGGCTTGGGCTGGCGCTCAACTTCTCAGTGTTCTATTATGAGATCCTCAACTCTCCTGACCGCGCTTGCAGTCTCGCCAAGCAGGTTTGAGTTCTAAAGCAACCAATGCACTCTCTGCTACTTTTATTGCAATTCTTGTGTGATGGTTTATACGTTGTAGTTAACTTTCTTTGGTGCAACTAAGATTCATCATTGATATTGATGGGCCTTTTTTTTTCCTTCATCTTTTGGACCTTAATGGTTCCGTCCTTTCCCATGTAGTAGAGCTATATGTTTGCGTTTTAATCTGCTTTGCTTCTGGCAGGCTTTTGATGAGGCCATCTCAGAGCTGGATACCCTAAGCGAGGAATCCTACAAGGACAGCACTTTGATCATGCAGCTTCTGCGTGATAACTTGACCTTGTGGACATCTGACATCTCGGTATTTTCCTCGTCCTAGCATATTTTCAGTCGTATCCTTCTTTTTCTGGATTCATCCTAAATATTCGAATTCCATTTTTCTTGGCTATAGGAGGACACCGCCGAAGAGATCAAGGAGGCTCCCAAGGGTGAATCCGGAGATGGGCAGTAAAGATAGCATGTGCCCAGAAACTACATTGTCGTTATTGATCTGCTATCAACACTGCTATGTGCTATGGGTTCTTGTTTCGTCAATATAGATTGTATCTGTTCTTGTGATAGTTCAAAATTGGTGACATCCGTTTGTGCTGTGTTAGGGATGCTTGCAAGTGCCTCGTGCTTGGCAGGTGGATTGATGTTACTTTGCAATTTTTAGATTGTGCGTCTTGTAGCTTGTGAGCCATGATGTCTCAATATTCCATCCAGTTGAGCTATGCGATTGCTGGTTCAGACTGTAACAGAACAGAACAGAACTGGTTCAGGCTGTTCGCAGTTATTTTTCCTTGCTATGCGATTGCTGGTTCAGACTGTAACAGAACAGAACTGGAGGGATCAGGATCCCTGCCTTCACGCGTTTCAAGCCACGGACGTGCAGTCCGCTTGCCCACCGTCTGTTTCATCCAACGTGCAGTCAGCTTATCAACTGGGTAAATCTCCAGTTGGATCTTTTAATCTAGCATGTTGCATTGCATGTTAAATCTATCAATGCCTTTGTCACAGTCATGTTTCGGTACTGTTATATTCGATTGAATCAACATCTGATAAATGGAAGGAGGTGCAGCAAAGGCCCTAAGAACTATAGCTAGATAGTAGGTTTAAAAAGAGAGATTGGAGTTCTAGATGTTACAAAATATCCTGATGGTATTGGAGTTCTAATCCAGGGAGTAATAAATGTTATGAAGTATCCTGATGACATTGGATTGTATATTGCTGGTATTGAACAACACATAAGACGAAAGGGTCAGTGGCGGCCAGGAGAACAATATTGCTTCCCGTTTACAATAAGTTCCAAATTTGCATTACTAAATACCAATGGTTTATCAGCCATGTCAACACAACTGATAGGCTGAGCGATAACACGTTATAACAGCACAAACATAAACTGCGAGTGCCCAAAGTATCGTTTCAGGCTTCTCCTTTGCCCACCATGCACAATAGAGTCCGTGACAACATTCATCTCCTCTCCTGTACGGTGGAAAATGGATTGAAATACCCCATCTGTTTTAGTATGAGCCAAACGCATAAGACTTGAAATTGCCAGGCCTCCTGCCCCTCTTCTCCAGCTCTTCCTGCAGCCTCTCTACTTCCATTTTCATATTGAAATATTTCCTTTCCATGGTCCGCTTCTGCTCAAGTAGCTCAACTTTTGCTCGTTGCTCATACTCATATGCCGCCCTGGAAAATTATTTCAGCCATGTAACAAAGATTAATATCGTAAGAACCTTATTACATTAACAAAGACAAAGAAAAATAACACAGACGAATTTGTCTCTGTAGCAAAGCATAGCATTGTGGGAGGGAGGCTATATTTTTCTTGTGAACGCACATGTATATAAGATTACAAAAAACACAAACCTTGCCCTCAAAATTTCCACTTGTAGATCATGCAGCTCTGCTCTCGCAACAGGTATTTGTTTGTGCTCAGACTGCATCTGTTTTAGCTCCCTATACAATGATTCAACCTTTGCAGATAACTCTTCACGAGCAGCCTGCAGCTTCATCTTTTCAGAACTTAGGTGCAGCACTTCGGCTCGGATAGGCTCAAGAGCACGCATTTCTTCCTCTAATTTCAGGCCTCCCTGGATAATATCTCTACACTCCATTTCATTATTGGCAAGAATGCCCGGAATGGTTTGATTAATAAGTATATGGATCTCATCTTCAATGGGAGCTAATTCTTGCCTGAGGCGGAGAATATCTTCCAATACAAGAGTATTGTCAGCAGCGATTCTCTGAATTTGATCACAACGAAAAACAAGCTCCTCTTGGGAAGGGGAAGGAGGCATGGGTGGAGGTGCTCCTCCAGCTAATGGATCTGAAGGGCCATCTCTGTGAACAGATATGTTACTCCAAGGTTGACAAGACATTTGGTTACTGATGAAGCCTGAGTCTGAGATGCTGTAGAGGAAGCAGACATTTAGTTTCTGAGTCTGAGTGTATGGATGTTGTGACAATATGGAAAACACAGAAAAATTTTCAACAGCTGAAGTGGCAAAGTATCTCGATTTGGATGTGCAAACCAACTCTTGATTTCCAAACAAGTATAAGCACATTTTCAGGTCCCCATAATCGCGTGAAAGGGGGTGATGATACAAGCACATCTTGGATAAAGGAACCTCTAATATCCATGACACCAGTCCATTAAGGAACTAACGGGCTAGCTCATTTAGGTTCTGCTAGCAAACACATCTTCCTACCCCGAGCAATGATTTTTTTAGAGACCATTATTTAAGATCATAACTTTTCTTCATTGTGGTAAACTAAACCTTTTTCCACTTATTTGCTCAATTTTAGTCTCATACCTTACTTCTCTGCATTTCACATGCATGTACATAATTATGAAACTGGAGCATATTATTTCCTAAAGCCAAACTCTAGAATATAGAACATATGATGCATTTTTCACAATAATCTGTACATTGCGGCACAGCAGTGTTTATCAAGGTATCGTGATCGCCCAATTACCATTTCCATGGAATCCAGGGGAAATAGGTCATATTGAAGTGCAGAAGTAGTAGAATTTCATATAAAAACCATTAGCATGACCCATGGAAATAGAACGGGGAGTTATCATGTTCAAGCAAAGGAAACTTAGTGTTTTTTACATCAAGCACGAATTCAGATAATCAAAAGTGGCCGTTAGGAAAGGAAAAACAAGACCCAGACTCACGCAACTAAACCACTTGAAGTTCACATGCACCGACGCAAAAGGCAAATTGTTTGGGACAACAACAAAGAGTAGAATTCATAGATTCATGAAAGAGAATCAAGCAAAATATCCTAAGCTTGACGATTTACTCGATGATCTAAAACTAGGACAACCAACCACGCTGCCTACAATCCACCACAATAGCAACCAAATCAAGGCATCCAACAATTGTAGTAATGTACAACAGAACCACTCCTCGAACCTGGAGGGCAATGTCAAAGGAACAAATTTGACATGCGTTAGCCACTATTATATTGCTCTTGTTTAAAAGCACATCGAATCAAAACAATCAGCGGGAGCACAGGAAGAAACAAAATTAGACAGTAATAATATTTTAGGTTCCGTGTTCCCCAAATGTTCCCAATTGTTGCTCATGCATCAGAAAACAAGGGATCGTGGGTGCAAGTGTGCGACTAGTCAAGAAGCATCCGCATTCAAGATTGGCTTATCGGCTTGCTCTCGCCGTCACTTGATGGATTTGCACGAAGAAAGAGAGCGTACGTACCTGGTCTGCAACAAGGACCTGGATGAACTGCCGTCTCCGTCAGGTGCCGCCACCGCAGCCGCTTACACGACCTGCCCTGACCCACCCTGGCACCCGCCGAAGTGCCCCCTCCGCCGCTCCGCCACCGAACTGCTTGCGGGCGGGCGGAGGAAGTTGCGGGCTCCTCGGGTTTCGCGTTGCAGAGTAGCACACTGACCTTTTTTATTTTTAGAAAATTGGTTGTGTAGCACTAAAAAGTTCTTCGTTTACCGAAAATATCATTAAAAATTTCCATTGAAAATTTCTCATAGCATTAAAAGTTACATGTCTACTCTAAAATTAACATTTTGCTTAGAATGACAAGGGAAAATGACCATAGTGCCTTTGAGGCCTTGACGACAACTGTTTGATCTCGTTCACGGAGAACCAGAGCACGGCGTTTCTTTTTCTGCCGCGCCATGCCTCTTCCAGCTCCAGCCACCATCGAACTGCTCCATGTTTTTTTTTCCTAGTCAGGCTGCTGTTAGTTTCTTCGTGCATATGGCAAACAAGCAAGGGCAAATTGTCCAAAAATAAGACGGTGTTAGATTCCTTCCCACTAGACAAGGAATTTTCGGTGCTACACAATTTTTTTTTTTTGAGAACAGTAGCACACTGACTTGAGAACAGTAGCCGACTCGTGAACTGCATTACATAGCAGAATCCGGGCCAGGCTGTGGAGAAGCCCGGTTCATTTTGGGTCGTAAAGCCTCCGCACAGATCCGGCCCGGTAAGTTTGTCGGGCCAGGCCGAGCCATTCCGCTGAAACTCCTACTAAGCTAGTGTATGTAATTGCAACTAAAAAACACTCTTTGTACTAAAAAAAAACTAAAAAACACTCTTGTAAAATGTTCTAAATCGTCAGAAAACCAGTAAACATTTTGCCTGTGCCCCTGTGGCCAGTGGCTTACCCAGTCAAGCGCACCGAGCAGATCCCCTAACCCCGCATCGATCGTCACTCGCACCGTGCGAGCGATCATTCCGACGCCCGCGCCAACGACGATGCGTCGCCGCGCGCACCACGCCGCCCCGCTCCTCCACCTCCTCGTCGTCATCGTCTCCTGCCGCCTCGCCGGCGCCGGCGCCGCCGCGACGGGCGTGGTGGCGGCGGCGGGCGCCCCGGACGGGCTGCCGTCGGAGCACCTGTTCCCGTGCCTGGAGGAGCTGCTGCCGTGCACGGCGTACCTCAAGGCCGCCCCCGCCAACAAGCACCCCTCCAACACGTGCTGCACGGCCATGCACCGCGCCGCCGCCGCCGACGAGATGCCGTGCATGTGCCGCCTGCTCGCCGACCCGGAGCTGCTCGCAACGTTCAACGTCACCACGGACCAGACGTTCAAGCTCCCCTCTCGATGCGTCATGCCCGTCGGCTGCCGCGACGGAGACAACCACGAGCCAGGTGAGCGCTCCATCAATCCCCGCGCTCAACCGATCCATCGTTACGTGATCGCATTTGACACGAGGATGATCGTGTGCGTCCTTTTGCAGTCGTGGAGGCGCCGCCGCCGCCGGCCGGTAAGCAGCAGCACCACTACGTCTTTGAGTCGAGCGGCGACGGGTTCAGGAGCGGCAGCGTCTGGTGGATGATTGCGTCGGCGGTTTTGGGAGGAATGGTTCTTGTTGCGGCTGTGTTTTAGCCAGGCATTTTTCGATGGTCTCCGGCGCACATTTTTCTGCTATATAATCCGTCCTGCTCTTGATCGTGTAGAGTCGTTTGTCAGGTAGTCAATAGCGTCAGCATTTTTTTCTAGATGTAAACAATGATAGCTAGGAAATACGCTATGCATGAGTGCTTCCTTGTTGATATTACCTAACGGAAATGAAAAATTAATCTTCCCAATATTTTCCCTACCAACCTCATGATTCTTGTGCAGATAAAGATGTAAGAACATATATTTGAACTTTGATACTCGTTTGATAGGTGTCAAAGGCAGAAAATACTTTTAGGTTCCACGCATTATCCCATATGTTGCTGAATATGTGATTCTAAGCATTCTGAATATGAAAAACAGATCACGCAACAGACCAAATTAGAGGCACCAATACATGATCCATCCATCCATCCATCAGAACTGTATTTATCTGATGCATATAGTACAACAGTGAGCGGATGATTGAATCCCAGATCCTCGAGGTTCGCCATAGCAGATTACAAGGTCAGAAATCATACTGATTCCAAAGCAAACAAAGTTACATAACACAATACGACGCGGAAGCTGATTTGCCTCGCAGAGGAACTGGATCAAGTAACAACAGTTTTCGACAGTTAAAGTTCAGGTTTACATGAAAGATTAGTGCCTGATACAAGGAAGCTAGCTACAGCAGATTGGTTCTACATATTTGCATGGAGGGCGAAGAACATTCTACTCTCCTTAACCTTCTGCAGTTAAATTGTCGAATACAGAATAACTAGCTAGTAGGCTCATTGAGGGTCTCGTGGATGGCCTAATGGCTCAACGGCAGTTCTGAAGAGAAGAATATAAACCTTGTCAACAGAGAAGTATAGGAAACCTCCCAAAGAGTGAGTGACATAGGAACCAAAGCTCGTTCCAACGATGCAATGCCAAGCAGGACCATATGTCGTATCAAACTCCTGCAAGCAAATGAAGCAAAATTCAACTATCAACAACATTGTTACATGGAAATTGTTACATTGTTAAGAAACTACTAATATGCAAACGTTCTGAAAGCACAACCAGAAGTAACAAACAGACTAGTGGAAATGAATGTTAGTACCGATTATTTTCTCTTCGTTTAAGGGGTCATGAAACTAATAGTCAGAATAAAAGCTTATAGTTGCAGAGCACGTTATGAAAGCAATACATAGAGTCACACATACACAAAGTTTGAACATTCAAAGGAAATTTGGTGCTGGAAGGTCTCGCTTGGACTAAAAGGATTCGAGCACTCTGACTGTATGTCCTGGTTAAGAAATGATATTTTCAGGGATTCCCAATCCCATATAACAGTGTTACTCTGACAAGAATAATAATGCTTCACACAAAACGCATAAGGTTGAACAAAATGGTGAGATGAACTCCCATCAATTCTTTCGAGACAAATATATACATAAGATTACCCGTAATATAGCCAGATGATCCTGTTAATAAGGATAGGTGATGTGATCGAAGTCCTGAAGTCATATCTAAGCTAAACACATCACTGTGTTATCAGACACAACTAACATTTGCTTGTCAAGAATTCTTTTAGCTAACACTAACACAGAGAAGCTGTCCAGATTGCTCCCATCATCAGGAATGTTTGCACCAAAATCATTCAACATACATTCCTTGTTTACAGACGTCGGTAATTGATACTAACTATAGAGACCAGACAGTACAAAAGGATTGTATCGCATAATAGCAAGGAGAACATCATGAATGGACAGGAATTGGAAAGGGGGGACGTATGTAACACATGAGAAACATCTTAACAGGTCTCCGCTCCTAACCTATGTTGCAGCAGGTCAATATGAACAGACATTGAGAATAATGTAATAGTTGCATTTGTAGTGCGTGGCTCTAAGGTATTAAAGTACGGACCCAGTGTTCAACTTTAAAAGGAGAAAGAAAGAATTTGTCTCACTTTATTCAATAATCCCTTTCAGTTCCTAAAATACATGCTGCATTGAAGTTGAGCACCAATTTACAGTTGACGACTAGCAATTTCTACCATGTTTCTTCTCCTAGAGTGGCTGAATAAATGAAACCAGTCAATCAGCAGCCTTTACAAGGCCAGGATGCAGAGGTAGCCACTGATATAATGCAGTCTAGTGAACCATCTAAACCAGGATGCATAGCGCCATTGTCATACAAGCTTATGATTAACAACATTATTGCTTCTGCAGGTCCAGTTTAAGTTCAAATCCACACCCGCATCTACTACGCCTGTGCGTGGTCGCATTCGCCGTGCCACACCCACAGGTCCACAATAAATGATCTCCGTGCGCTCGACACCGGAACAAACAAAATCCGTCGCATACTAGGCGACCAAGAGGAACAACTACCTACAGATTGACGCCCAATGCCGTGCATACCTTCTTGAGCGCGAGGGCCAGCCGCTTGCTGTCGAGCCGCGGCATGGCGGCGATGGCCTCGTAGGCGAGCCGGATCGCCCGGCGCTGCAGGGGCAGGGGCATGTCGGCGGCCCGCACCCGCACCGACAGCTTCTTGGGCTCGTCGTCCTTGCCCTTGATCTCCTTTCCCTTCCCGTCCCCGCCACCTTTGACCTCCCGCTTCTCCTTCTCCGCCACCACGACCTCCCTCTTCTGCTTCTCCGCCGCCGCCACTACCAGCTCCTCCTCCCCTTTGACCTCCTTCTTCTGCTTCTCCGCGACCACCACCACCCGCTGCTCTTTGACCTCCCTCTCCACCACCACCACCGCGGCCTTGGCCTCCCCGCGCTTTCTGGTCTCCGGCTCAGGGGCCGCTTCGGGCTCGGGCACCGGCGGGAGGAGCGGAGCGGGAGCGGCGCTGAGCTTGGTGCGGCGGATGAGCGAGCTGAGGTAGCGGCTGCGGCGCTCGAGCTCCTCGGACGCCGGATCCATGCCGGCGGCGGAGTGGGCGTCGTCCTAGGAGGCTCACCTCACCTCACTTCAAGTCACCCGCGTCGGCGGCGGCGGGCGAGCATTGGTGGCCCTGCTGTGGAGCTAGTGCTATCGCTGCGGCAGGAGGAGCCGAGGAGGGGAGTGGGCTGGTCGCGTCGTGGTCAAAGCACAGTACCGCGCTGGACGCGACGCGACGGGGCTTGTTTGGTTTCGGGACGCGCGGGGCGGGTATGGGGGTGGGGGACCTGGGCCGGTGGGCCCATCGTCCTCTTGGCTTTCGCTGGTGCAGCGCAGATGTGGCGACCGACCGAGATGGGATCATGCTGAAAACTCTGCTGGTGCTGTCTTCTGCTGTGTTGAGTGTTGACCGCACCGCACGGCACTGCACGCTGAAACACTGCTCTGTCTCTGCTAGCTAGCCATTGCCTTGCAAGTTGCAACCTTCACCACTGCGCCATGGCTCGGCGCGAACCACTGCGCCATGGCTCGGCGCGACGAGCTCTGCTGCTCTTCGCTGCGCCTGCGCTGTCGAGTCTCGAGTTGTCACGGTGTTGAAAGAACAGCCAGGTCCCGCGCACGCATCGCCATCCTGTGGGTTTCTTTTAGCGCTAAATTTTAGAAGCCTTTAAATAAAGAGAATCTAGTATTAAATAAAGTCTAATGATAAAATTTTTTTACGAAACGAATCTAACGAGCCTAAGTAAGTTATGTTTTGTTACAGTCATGCTACAGTAACTATCGTCTAACCACGGATTGTTTACCCTCATTAAATTCGTCTCGCGAATTAGACCAGTGGTTCTGCAGTTAGTTTTGTAATTAAACTTTATTTAATACTCTTAAATGATAAGATTCTTTTTTTAAACCCTTCTAAATTTTAGACCCTCGTAAAACGAACACGCTAATTCCTCGTAAAACGAACACCCTAATTCCGTCTCGCGCGAGGCTCGACGTCTCGGCTTCTGAAATTCCGTCTGCTCGGAAATTCCGTCTGCTCTGAAATAAAACGAACACCAGGGCTTCTGAAATTCCGTCTGCTCTGAAACCCTGCACGGTGCACCGCATCGCCAAGCTTGACGACTCGCGCGAGGCTCGACGTCTCGGCTGGTGCAACTGGCTGGAAGCCTGGAACACCACCCAAAGGCCCCGTGCTACGTGCCTGTGCGCCCGACTGGATGCGGTGCCGTTCCTCCCTTCTGTCGAGACGACAGAGCGTGTTTTTCCAGTAATATGGAATCCACAAATCTCCGGTAATGTAGCCAACAATTTCAAACCGGGACAAAACATGCGACGCCGCTCGGATCCAGGCTCAAGAACCACCTCTGAATCCTAGAAACCACACAAAGAAGATGAGCCAAACTAGCTTGACCCAATTCAACTTCATTCTACCTCAGCTTGACAGTAGGTGAGCCAAACTGTTTCATGTATTGATGAATCTCTGCGAGATTGCTGTAAACTTCATGGGTTCCAAAGGAGACTGTCGATCAAAGTCGGTGCAAACCCGTTCAAAAAAATGTAGGTACAAACAGTCAACAGTACTTGCCAGATTTGACAAAAACAGCTTCCGAAAAACAAGCATCAGAGTAACAGTCCCTCACCAAAGATTCAGATCGATCCAAACAATGGTTCCAGGCGCATGATCAGCAGGTCCACTCTTAGACATTGCTAAAGGGAAAGCATCAACAAAACGGTGTTCCTCGTCGTTCAATCATGGTTCATATGAAACTTAAGATGACTAAGGATGCAATCTAGAATACAGAACACCAGCAATGACATCAACATCACCACCTATTCAGCTTCCTATAACAAGACGATGAAGTATCCTGATAAATCACATTTAAAAACCTGCTTACCGTTCATGAAACCTCAATGTTCAGTTCGATGGCGCTCGGAATGATACCATTACAACCACATAAGGTGCAGTTAAACCTCAATCTCACACATCGTTTGGATAAACATGAGCTTGAACAGAACACGCAACATTCAAATAAACAAGATCTACATCAGTTACGATGGCACTGACTTGACCAACTTTTAAAACCAGCATCAAATTAACTAAAGAATATATACTCCTTACTTCAGTACTCCCTGAAGGATTGGCACCGTACCAGTAGCGATGAATTTGAGAAATCAAGCTCACAAAAGAAAACATACAAGTGAAATCGGTTTTACTTCAGTACTCACTGAAGGATTGGCACCGTACCAGTAGCGATGAATTGACAAATCAAGCTCACAAAAGAAAACATACAAGTGAAATCGGCTCATTAAAGAGGTAGCAGCATCCAAAAAATAAACATCGTTCATCTTCAAGAAACCGGGGCAATCAAAACACAATCAATACACAACATGAGAAATGGCAATATCATCAGGTACCAGCTCAACATGAAATGAATGAAAACGTGAACACACACCAGGACAATAGAAAAGCTGGTGAAACCCCGACTCTTAATTTATGACTAAGCACAAATAAGGAGGGAAGACTGAAATTCCGAGATGAGACAAAAAAGTGGCTCTACGGAGATGCTAAGGAAAATTCTGTCGCGTCATAACGAAGAATAGAAGATGAACAGAAAATATGAGGCCAGAACATTGTTAATTAAATTGCAATCACAAAATCGCATTAACTCTAACCCAATACCATCGGGTTCACACAAAGTTTCCCTTTAAATAAGCAGTGGCTTTGCTAACCTATCATAGGGGTTTGTGTTGCTGATCCTTGTTAAGGAGGGAAAATAGGTAAGCAATTAACAAGATTACCTGTGAATAATTGGTTACAGAAGCTAAAATCAATCAAACCATAGTACTCATCATAAGACGTAGGAAAAAACAGAACTGCGCACAGAAATACACATTGTGAAACTACAAAGGAACTTCGGTTTCTATTAGCATTCATTGGAGTTTCAGAAAGATTGTGGTGTGAGTAGATAGAGCGAAAACACGTTGTGAAACTACAATCCAATGCCACATCATAAGTTCGTCCACAAAATCCCTGGAATCAATTTTATGGCTTAAAATCACAAAGGCGACCATTACCAGAATGAGCCCACAAAACTGGATTTGGACAGGAAACAGGGCCCTCCATGTTCCATATTATATGGTACGCCCTCTGGTTTTTAACTAATGACATTGGGACAATTTTAGTTCAAATGAACAAAGAATGTTGTAATAACGTTATCAAGTAAAAAACCTGGACGGGGTAGTACTTTTTCTCGCTGCAAAACAATAAACCAAAGCAAAAGATTACCACAAGTAGTGATACCTGAATTGAACATATAGCTCCTAACTTGTTCTTCATTAGAAGGAAAAACAAGTAATTCCTAACCACCTTTTCTTCTGGTTATTGAAAAGAAGAATGAAGAATTTCGTGTCTTCAAAAACATAGACTTGATCACATATTAGAGCAGACATCAAACACATTCAGAAGCAAATACCATCAATTTAATAGTTATCAAACCACAAAATACAAAAAGAGATATTCATGAGCATGAATATAGCAAAATTTTGGCATCAAAATCAAGCAGATATTTGATCCTTCATTGACAGCAGAACATTATGATCAGCAAACTACCATATCATCCAATTGTAAAACCATATCAATGTCTGGTGCATAAAAAATTACTATTTCGTTAGACCCATAAAAGGGCAAGGGACGACACGTTCATTGGATGCACAAGTATACTGTACACTACATATTGGCCAGCACCAAAATGCACATAAAAGTTCATTACAATTGAATGAAGGAATCAAGAAAAATTCCAAATCAGCAAACTATGTGTATAAGCAAAGACAGGTTCTAGGTTCCAAGTTTAGCAGTTGGAGGATCCTTTAGAAAGAGTGGCTTGATTGACAGATAAATCTAGACCACATTCCAGATCTAAAATTCAATGTAAGCATTTGTAAAGACGACAGGGGGGCTTTCTGGACCAATTTTCTACATTATAAACCAGACAATCAACAACAAAGCAAAAGATTAACTGAATCAGCAGCAAACTTAAATCTGACCTCTCCTTTTTTATTAGGTGAATTAATATATCTCTGCAATAAATGAAAATGCAGATAGTTTCTAATTGCTACCCACCATGCTTCCAATCTTCAGAAACAGAGTGGTGTTTATCTTGAGAAACAGAGTATTGTACTCTGAAGCATGTTAGCAGGTTTGACACACAATCGCTATGACCGGTAAATTCACAATCGTGCTACTTTGTAAATTCACAATCCTGCACCAATTGACAATCACAATATCAGGCAATGTGGAATATTCAGAAACCAAGTTGCTTCTAAAGCAAAGTACCATTACATTCAGAACCACGAATCAACAGAAAAGTGTAACAAATCCTCCATCAGTGGAACATTATGATAACTATATTACCATCATAGCAGCCTCCAGTAGTATCACGAAACAGTAGCTATGTCGATGGATCTTACTAAAGCAGTTCAATGGACTAAAGGGTAGTAAAAGAGACGATCAATTCATTCACCGGGCGGCATTAAGCCCGAGCAGCATCTGGCCGTTGTCGCCGGAGGGGATGTAGGCGACATTGGGAGAGCTTTTAAGCACGCCGGCGATCTCCTTGGCGGCCTCGATCCTCCTGAGTTCGATCAGGCCGTTGCCCGCAGTTTTGGTGGCCTCGGAGATGAGGCGCGCGGCCTCGCTCTCCCCCTCCGCGCGGACGATGGCGGCGCGCCTCTCCTGCTCCGCCTTGGCGACGAGGAACTTGGAGCGCTCGGCCTCCTGCTGCGCGACCTGCTTCTTCTCGACGGCCTGCGCGAACTCCACCCCGTAGGCGAGGTGGGTGATGGCGACGTCGTCGAGCACGATGTTGAACTCGCGCGCGCGGCGCCTGAGCGAGTCGGCGACGAGCGCCGAGACCTGGGGGCGCTCGGTGAGGAGCTGGTCGGCGTTGAACTGCGCGACGACGGCCTTGAGCACCTCGTTGCCGATGGAGGGGAGCACCTTGTCGTCGTACTCGAGGCCGAGGGAGGTGAAGATGTCGGGGAGGCGCTCGACGTCGGGGCGGGAGAGGACGCGGAGCGTGAGGCTGACCATCTGGAGATCCTTGGTGCCCGAGGTGGAGGAGAAGGTGTGCGGGCGCGTGCGGATGTCGAAGAGGAAGGGGCTCTGGATGAAGGGGACACGGAAGTGGGTGCCCTCCCCCACCGTCTCCGGCAGCACCCCGCGGAAGCGGTCGAAGAGGACGGCGCGCTCCCCGCCGTCCACCGTGTACAGGGACGCCGAGGCCGCGGACGCCGCCACGCCCACGCCCGCCGCCACCTTAGCAACCTTGGTCAGGAAAGCCACCGCCGCCTGTCCGCCGCCGGCCATGGATTCCTCCTTGCTTTCGCTTTTTGGGTGGGGGATTTGCTCGCTCGCGGTGCGCCGATTGGCTTGGGGTTTGGGGGATTTTGGGGATCCTGGGGTTTTAAAGCTGTCCACGGGTCGCCGCGCCTCCTCTCTCCCCTTTCTTGGCAGAGAAGAAGATGGGGAAGGTTCCAGTTGGCCGTGCGAGGTGGACGGCCCCGATGTTAGGGTAGTGTCGCTGAGATTCGAGTTTGGGCCTAGTGGGCCTTCCTCAGTTTTTTTTTAAGGACACTGGGCCTTCCTCAGATGGTGCTTCTCTTTTGTTGTGACGTTGTGGTCTGTTTATGCCATCAGCGGAGGCCATCGTGCTCAATTAATTTGGACTATTCTAATAAAAAAAAATTGGACTATTCCTGAAGGAAGGCATACTATTTATTTTTTAAGATTAGCTTCTTATTACTCCCTCTCAGGAACTGCCTTCTGGAGTGTTCGGACAAACAGTAGAGAGAGGCGATTTTCTTCCTCAAGCCAGAATCCCTTTCTTCGTGAATCGAACTCGAGCTTGGAGGAGTGAAGCGTAGAGCAATCCATCCAGCTAACTGAGGGAGTTGTGCAGCCGCTTGCTCGTCTGCGAATTTGTGCTCTTTGGTGGTGCATCTAGTCGGCATGGAAGAAGGGAATAGGATGATTGTTTGGGCGGCGGAGGATGCGGCGGATGTGGAGGACCAGATTGAGGCGGCTCGGAAGGAAGATCCTGATCTGAAAATTGAGGAGGAAGAGGTGATTGAGGTTGATTTTGAGGAAGCTGAGAAGGAGGTCGATTCGCCATGGACGGTAATTGCACGCTTCTACTCTAACAAACGATTCAATGTCCGTGGTTTGTTTGAAGATTAAGGCAACGGATGGAATATAAAGTTATCAAGGGAAGCTTGTTTATTGTCGAATTTAACAGCGAAGCAGATTTTAATTTCGTGATGCATGGTGGTCCTTGGCTGCATAAGGGAGATGCTCTCATTGTTGCCCCTTATAATGTGAGAATGAGACCTTCAGAAGTTAAGCTAGAAAGTATTCCACTCTGGATACAAATTTTCGATCTACCTCCTATCATGATGACAGAAAAAATGGGTCAGATTATTGGAGACCGGCTAGGCATTAAGGTGCTGGAGGTCGATGTCGAAGCTAATGGCAGGAACAATGGTGAGTTCTTTAGAATCAGAGTGGAATGGCCTGTGGAGAAACCTTTACTAACAAATTAGCAATTAAGCCCAAAGATAAAGCAGAAGTGAATAGATTTGATCTAAAATATGAGCGGGTTCCTCATTTTTGCTTTTACTGTGGAAGAATAGGACATGATGATAACGAATGCAGCAAAGAGCAAAAAGACAAGATACTTCGATATGGTTCTTATTTGAGGGCATCAATCACCTTACAAAAAGTTCGAACACAGAAGATGTGTAGTTAGAGCTTCTTTCCCAGAATCAACATGGAAAATTTGAGTCACGGGAATACAATTTCTAGCAGGACAACCTCAGTTTCTCTTTATCCATTAAAAGAGTTGTCCAATAGTAAGGAGCAATACAGGAGTGCATCTGTTTCTAAAGAACAAAACAGTCAAGAACAAAAGGGAAGTGTTGATGCTGCATTAGTGGCTGTGGTGCAGAACCTTCAAGTGAATCCTGAAGATCAGGATATCAGCTTTTTCCATAGCTCGAAGGATCAACAAGGAAAAGAACCGCTCATTACAGGGGAAAATACAAATGGGCAAGGAAAGATTAATGTTTTTGAAAAACAAGATCATTATATGACAGATTTCAGTCCGATAGAATTGTGTGATGATGGAACGGGGGCTATCAGCAGTTCTATGAGAAAGAGGCAGTCATTTGAAGAGAAAGGCCATAATGGGGAAAATAACGAAACACTAATGCTTGTTCCAGTGGAT
Organism: Eragrostis curvula; assembly: GCA_007726485.1. Lineage (NCBI taxonomy): Eukaryota > Viridiplantae > Streptophyta > Magnoliopsida > Poales > Poaceae > Eragrostis > Eragrostis curvula. The sequence continues at coordinate 14,734,854 of CM017439.1, read as the reverse complement.
GGAAATCTTATAAAACCCGATGATGCTCCAGACATGTGTGAGGTGGTGCCCAGTGCAACCAATTTGTTAATGGTAACTAAGGATCATGATGTCAACGATACTATAGTTGGGGAAGGGGATGGCCCATGTTTAAGTGTGCAAGATTACAAGAGAATTAAGAAAAATGGAAGTGTAGTAGAATCTAATGTTAACTCTAATAGATCGGCGGGCTCCCTTGAGGAGTGCCGCCGGGCACAATGAGGGCCTTATGTTGGAACTGTCGTGGGATCCCGCGATAGTTCAAGAGCTTCGCGAACTCGCGAAGCTATATGCCCCCTCGGTGTTATGCATCCTTGAAACACAAATTGCCAAGACCCAGTGGAGAATCTGCGATACTCTTTGGGCTATGATAATTGTTTTGCTATGTCAAGTTTAGGCCGAAGTGGTGGGATGGGCCTTTTTGGAACAATGATGTTGGAGTTAATGTTCATCAGTTCTCCCAGTACCACATAGACACAGAGTTTACAGAGGCAAATAAGGATACATGGCGGCTCACTTTTTTCTATGGGGAGGCAAACCGTGCTGAAAGAAGTAAAACTTGGGACCTAATGAAATTTGTGAAAGCAGAATCAAATCTTCCTTGGTTATGCATGGGGGATTTCAATGAAATTCTTCGACGAGAGGAGCAAATTGGTGTGAACGGCCGAGAACAATATCTTATGGAGGGTTTCAGAGATGCAGTGGATGTATGTGGGTTGTGTGATATTGGGTATATAGGGCTGGATTGGACATGGGAAAAGAAGGTGTCTGGAGGTAATTTTGTACGTGTTCGTCTTGATCGTGCTTTGGCTACAGCTAATTGGTGCAATTTATTTCCTTTTGCTAAACTTCGGCACCTAACTGCTGTAAAATCAGACCATTGTCCCATCCTTTTATGTACTGAACATGCAGATGATGGTAGAAGAATCCCATCTACAGGGCGCCCATTAAGATATGAGCTTATGTGGGAGACGCATAAGAGCTTTTCACCTCTTGTAGATCAGTTTTGGAAAAGCTCAACATGTTCCAATGTGAAAGATATAACAAAGAAGCTGTCCAATCTGTCTAGAGAACTTTATCAATGGAGCTCAAAAAATTTTGGTGCTGTCAGGAAGGAGTTGAGAGAGTTGAGGAGACAATTAGAGGCCATGAGAGAAAATCCAACAAGGGTTTGTCCTTCTGCAGAAGAACTCCAAGTCGAAAATCGTATTGTTGAACTCAACATACGTGAAGAAATCATGTGGAGGCAGCGCTCTCGCATTCTATGGTTGCGTGAAGGCGATAGTAATACAAAGTTTTTTCATCAAAAGGCAAATAGAAGGAGAAACAAGAATCGCATTGAGCATTTATCCCGAGTTGATGGATCAATAACTGACAATATTGAGGAGATGCAGGCCATGACTAGGGACTTCTTTATGAGATTGTATACTTCAGAAGAAACTGTAGGTATGTCCGAGGTGCTTGATGCAGTTTCGAAAAAAGTAACAAGTGAGATGAATAAGTATCTGTGCTCTCCGTTTACAGCAAAAGAGGTTAAAGAAGCTCTTTTTCAGATGTTCCCTTTAAAGGCACCAGGGCCAGATGGCTTTCCTGCACACTTTTTTCAGAAAAATTGGGATTTATGTGGGGATGATTTGATCAATTCAGTGTTGAATGTTCTTAATGGAGATGAGATACCGGAGGACATTAACAGCACATTCATTGTTCTAATTCCAAAGGTTCAACACCCGGTCTCTTTGGGGCAGTATAGGCCTATTAGTCTGTGCAATGTCGTTTATAAAATTATTTCAAAAGCACTGGCTAATCGCCTTAAAACTGTCCTTCATGAAATAATCTCTGAGGAACAATCAGCATTTGTGCCTGGTCGAATCATCTCTGACAATGTTATTGTGGCTTATGAGTGTCTTCACTATATGAAAACAAATAAAGCGAAGAGAAATGCCTACTGTGCCTTAAAGCTTGATATGGCTAAAGCTTATGACAGAGTTGACTGGGGGTATTTGAAGGCTATAATGCAGAAGCTTGGTTTTCATGAGAGATGGATAAATAATATTATGAAGTGTTGTTTAATGGTGAAAAATTGGAGAGCTTTAAACCATCAAGAGGCATCCGTCAAGGTGATCCTATTTCTCCATATTTGTTTCTGTTATGTGCTGAAGGATTTTCTTGTCTTTTGAACAACAGGGATGAAAGTTGCAACCGTGGGATTTCTATTGCAAGAAATGCTCCTAAAGTGAGCCATTTGCTATTTGCAGATGGCAGCCTTATATTTTTCAAGGCAGATCCGAATGAAGCAGAGGCAGTAAATAAATTGCTTGATACTTATTGTAAAGCATCTGGACAGGAAGTAAACCATTCCAAATCTTCGGTGTTTTTTAGTAAAGGATGTGGTCAAAGTCTGAAAGATGAGATAAAAACAAGGATTCATGTTGAAAATGAATCGCTAACTGAGAGATACCTGGGGCTGCCTACAGATGTGGGTAAGTCAAAGAATGGGGTGTTCAAGTACTTAAATGACAGAATATGGAAAAGAATTCAAGGGTGGACGGAGCAGTCTCTCTCGGCAGGCGGAAAAGAAGTGCTAATCAAAGCAGTAGCCCAAGCGGTGCCTACATATTCCATGAGTTGTTTCAAACTGCCGAGAGGACTTTGCCAACATATTAACTCACTTGTGCGAAATTTTTGGTGGGGCAGTTCAAATGGGAAACGCAAAACAAGATGGGTGGCTTAGGAAAAACTAATTCAACCAAAGTTCGTGGGAGGCATTGGTTTTAGGGATATTGAATTATTCAATTTGGCGCTCCTGGCACGACAAGCATGGAGAATTTTATGCAATCCCTTGTCCATGAGTGCTCAGATCTTGAAAGCAGTATATTTCCCTTTTGATGACTTGCTGCAAGCTTCATTGGGGAGTAGGCCATCTCAAGTGTGGAGATCAATAGTTGAGGGCAGAGATGTTCTTAAGCAGGGCCTTATTAGACGAATCGGTACAGGCAAAGAAACTAAAGTGTGGGAGCACAATTGGATTCCTCGATCAGGTCTCATGCGTCCCATAGTAGCAAAAACCATTGATCCTCCAATCTGGGTGTCTGAGCTTATTGACCCGACCTCAAATAGTTGGAGGGTGGATATTCTTGAAAAGTTCTTTTATCAGATAGATATTGAAGCAATAAAAAGCATTCCTCTTAGCACGATGAATCAACAAGATATTTGGGCTTGGCATTATGAAAAGAAGGGAACTTTCTCGGTGAGGTCGGCCTATCGGATGCTAATCCAAAATAAGGTGATCCGTGAAAACTGGTTGGAAAATATTGCAGAGAGCTCATGCATAAAGGAGATGGGCAACCGGTGGAAGAAATTGTGGAAGATTAAGGTTCCTTCCAAAATTCGTGTTTTTTGCATGGAGGTTATCTTTGAACTCAATCCCTGTTAATGTTGTTCTAAAGAGAAGGAACATGGCAAAATCAGCATCGTGTACAATTTGTGGTGCTGAACAAGATACATGGCAACATGCTATTTTAAAATGCAATATGGCTAGGTGTGTGTGGGCTCTCATAGATGAAGACTTGACTGAACATATTGCGACTACAACAGAGGAGGACCCAAGATTATGGTTATTCTCTCTACTGGACTCCTTACCAGATGAGTCTTTTGTTAAACTTTTGGTCACATGTTGGGCTATTTGGAGTGCAAGACGGAAGGCCATTCATGAGGGATATTTTCAGAGTCCTTTATCTACATATGCTACCATTAACAGGATTCTTGAAAACTTGAAGGTAAGTGCAACATGTAATGCTGATTTAAAAATGAAGCACATGGTGTAGAGAGATGCCGCTCCTAGTTGGGTGGCTCCTCCTCCTAATTTCATGAAAATCAATGTTGACGGGGCAGTAGCAAAGACAAGGAATTCTGGTGCTGTTGGAGCAATTTGCAGAGATAGACAAGGCATGTTCATAGCTGCAAGTGCTAGAGTGTTCCATGGAATTTCTGAACCTGCAACTTTGGAAGCACTTGCATGTAATGAGGCACTATCTTTGGCTCTGGACTGCAATATATCGCAATGTGTGATAGCTTTTGACTGTCTAGAGGTGATAAAAGGCTTAGAGGAGAGGAATTTATGCCCCTACAGTGCCATTTTGAATGAAATTGTCTTTAGAAAAGGACTAGTAGGTGAAGTTCAGTTTAAACATGAAAATAGAAAGTCTAATGGAGAAGCACATTGTTTAGCTAAGAGTGTGTTCATTGGCTCCGGGGAGATATGTTTGGCTCCTCAGACCACCGGAGTTTCTCAATGTACCCCTGAACATTTTAGATAATGAATTAATAATATCCTGGTTTCCTCTAAAAAAAATTATTTTTTAAGATTAACCTAAAAAAATTAGATGTCTCTCAAAAAATATTTTTAATATTAATAATTAATCATAAGTTCTTCAGTAATTCATGTTCCCAGAGAGAATGTTGTCCTACAAAATTAGAGAGAAAGAGAATGTAATGTTGTTGCACATGCTTTGGTAGCATTGAGTTGTGAGTGATCGAGTGACGTGGTGGAGAATTCCGTTGTGGTTCCTTTCCCATCTTTTTTCTAAGTTTCACATCAGCTATTCAGGGCGGAACTACATGTTCTATGCTGGGTGCGGCCGCACCCACAATATTTAAGAAAAATTCAGGGTGATCATTATTGTATTCACCACTTATGCATTCTTCTTAGTTCATAAATATGCACGTATAAGGTGAAAAAAAAAGAAAGAAAAACCAGCCCAAATTACATTGTTGCACCCTCTTTTGAAAGGATCTATCTATTCTTCGACATTGGCTACTCGCCGTAAATAAAATGTATTTGGAGATCTAGATGATGTCATCTAGATTTATCATTGGCAATAATAAAGATATCCATGCTCCTAAACTTTACAAGGGTACCATCTGATGGTTGGTGCTAATGTGGCATGGTAGAGAGGTGCCAATATCATCAATTTTGATCAACTCTAAAGTTGTTTTGGTCAACTAATTATATTTTTTATATAAAAAAAACTTGGGATGTTATAGTCATGGCCAAATGGGCCGTGCTACGTGGGCTGGCACGAAGCACAGCCATTTTGGCCCGATCTTGGCACGGCCCGGCCCACGAAACTTCGTGTCGGGCCAGCACGGCACTAAGGCCCATGCCGTGCTTGGGCCGACCCCTCAGCCCAGTGGGCAGCACGGCCCGGCACGCATAAAGGCCGGCACGAAGCAGCCCACGTAACAGCCCACGATGGCACGGCCTGTCACCGGCCCAGCAAACCACGGCCCACGTAACAGCCCGCTAACCCCCAACCCTAACGGCTCTTTAACCGGCCTCCCCATATAAAAGCCCCTGTCCCCCGCCGCCTCCCTCATTTTCTTTCTTTCCTCCTCCGCCTCCGCTCCTCTCCGCCGCCGCGGAACCCTAGATCCAGCCACCGTCCCGACGTTCCCTCTCTTGCAGGTTGTTGCTCTCATTCTCCAGTGACTTCTCCGCGCCGCATCGACTCGACGCTTGCACCGGGCCGCCTCGAGCGCTCGACGGCGAGCTTGGCCAACACGAAAACCCTAGATCCGCGCCGTCGACGACAGGCCGGTGGAGCCGCCAAGCGAGGAAGCGATCTGGACGGCAAGGAACCTGCTCTTCGACGGGTCCATGGCGGCTCCTTCACCTCGGCCGGCGACGACTACTTCCTCTGCACCGACTGCTTCTCTGAGGACTACACCTTGCGCCGCTGCTTCCCCATCGTCATCGGCCGCTGCTGGTACCCCGACCCCCTCGACGTCGTCCACTCCGGTCTCTGCCACCACCACCACGACTCCTCCGCCTCATCCACCACCGCCTCATCCGCCTCCGCCCGCTGCTGACATTGCTGGCGGCGAGCAGGACATGGGTGCTGCGACTGGGAGCCAAGCGACAGAGGATAGTACCGCGAGCACGAGCAAGCGAAGGAGGACGCGCAAGCTCACGTCGGATGTCTGGAATGATTTTGAGCAGCTGTTCCGGGAGGTGAATGGTAAGAGGGTCAGGTATGGCGCCAAGTGCAAAACTTGTAGGACTGAATTGACTGCTAAGTCTATTGGTGGTACTGGCCATTTGTTGAGGCATTGCACTTCTTGTCTTGCTAAAGCTGCTCGCTCTGCTAGTGTTCAGACTGTCTTGCGTTACAATTCTGATGGCTCTGTTCGTTCATGGGAGTACAATGCTGATGTTGCTCGTACTGAACTATGTCGCATGATTGTTTGTCTAGACTTGCCTATTTGCTTTGGTGAAGCTAATGGTTTTGAACGTTACATTCAGATAGCTCAGAATCCTAGATTTTCTGCTGTGTCTAGACAGACTACTACTCGTGATTTTGTTAAGTTCTACCATGTTCGTCGTACTTTGCTGATGGAATCTGTGAAGAATCATGTGTCTTCTGTTGCTCTAACGTCAGACATTTGGTCTGGTAAAGCTAAAGAAGACTACATTTCTGTTGTTGCTCACTTTGTTAATGCTGACTGGGAATTAGAGAAGAGAGTGCTTGGCATGCGTTTGATTGATTGTTCACATACTGGTGCTAATATTGCTGATCGTGTTGCATCTGTTATTGATGAGTTTGGTTTGACTAATAGAGTCTTCTCTGTTACACTTGATAATGCATCTTCAAATGCTAATGCTATGCAAAGTCTTACTGCTAAGTTTTCTGGTTATGTTGGCCCTATTTTCTTGCATCAGAGATGTGCATGTCACATTATTAACCTGATTGTGAAGTCTGGACTTAAACGTTTGAAGCCTTATATTGAGGCTTTCAGAACTGCTATATCCTTTTTGAATGCTTTTAACACAAGAATTGCAGCCTATAAGAACTATTGCATTGCTATGGGGGCAAGGCCTCGAAAGTTTGGCTTGGACATGGATGTGAGGTGGAATGCAACATACTTGATGTTGAAGCATCTCATCCCACATAAGGACACATTTGATGTGTTCATCCAGACCCAATATCAGCAGGCCACAGGTAAAACTTTGCTGACCAAGGATCATTGGTTTGTTGCTGATAAGATTATGGAGTTCCTTGGTCTTTTCTATAACTCTATTGTTGCTCTTTCTGGTATTTACTATCCAACTTCTTCTTTGATGTTGCATCAGCTCATTGAAATTGCTACTCATTTGCATAAGTATGAGCATGACAAGCTTCTTGGACCTTCTGTTGTGCCTATGAAGGCAAAGTTTCTGAAATACTGGCAAGACATACCTGTTCTTTATTCTGTTGCTTTCATACTTGATCCTAGGGCTAAGATGAGGGCTTTCAATAAAGTTCTTTTGTTACTGTCTAAACTGAATGGTGTTGATCACTCATCTTACTACACCACTATTAGAACTGAGCTATCTAACATTTATGCCAAATATGAGTCTAAGTTTGGTGCAGTGAGGCTGTAGAGACCTGCACAATCTTCTGTTGGCAGGAAAAAGACAGCATGGAACAGGATTTACTCTGATAATGATGATGACCCTTTTGCATCTCCTAGTTCAACCCCATTTGCATCCTCATATGCTCGGCTCCCCAGGTTTCTGAGTTGACTTCCTACCTTGATTCTGACCCAATATTGGTTTCTGATGATGAACTTGACTTATTGTTGTGGTGGCGAGAGCATAAGCAAGCTTATCCTGTCTTGTCCATTCTTGCTAAAGATGTTTTAACTGTTCCTGTTTCTACCATAAGCTCGGAATCTACTTTTAGTCTCACTGGCAGGGTTCTGGAGGAGAGGAGGAGAAAGTTGACATCAGAAATGGTGGAGGTGTTGACATGCTTGAAGGACGGGCAGCTAGGAGAAGATCGAGCACAACACAGCATTGAGGCTTATCAAGAGGAGTATGAGAAGACTCAGTTCCAGAATCTGTACCTAGATGGTGGTGAAGATGCCATTGAGAGTTTGGAGCTCGAGTAGCTGATCTGCTTTAGGGATAGTATTCTATTTTTGTAATATTTGGACTCATGGATTGTGAAGTGTGAACTGATGTAATATGTGGAGTTGTATTGAGCTGGGCGGCTGTACTCTTTTTTCCCTTAAGGCCAAAGGGTTTTTAATGAGGCAGCCACCCCAGCCCAGCTCAAATTATTAATATAACTATGTTTCCTTTTGGCCAAAATGGAGTTTGTGTTTGAAATGTCAAGTTGTGCTTGTTTTTCTTATGAACTTGCTCAGTTTCTTAGTTCATTTCTTTTTGAATTTGAAATGGTGCTCATGGGCCTGTATAGTGCTTTCGTGCTTTGTGAGCCTTTTCGTGCTTTCAGGCCTAATGGGCTGGCACGGCACCGATAAACTTACCTGTCCTGTGCCATGGGCTGACCCCCCCCCCCCCCCCCCCCCCTCGTCGCCGCCCATGGGCTAGCACATGGCACGGCCCAGTTAACCTTAGTGCCATGCCGGCCCATTTATTTTCGGGCCGTGCCATAGTGGGCCCGTGCCGGGCCGCCCATTTGACCATGCCTAAGATGTTACATGAACACTCATACGGGAGAAGCACACAAAGACAAAATAAATTGTTTTTTTAGGTAGACAAAATAAATTGTTTAAACGATTATTAATGGTCACAATAAAAAAGGTGTAAAATTTATTATCTTTTGTTCAAGCTAAAGAAAAAAGATATCACTGTACCATGATGAGACCCGTATTCATTTCAGGGGGCGTGGCTCCTCTGTTGTAAAGGTAATACTGCACAGGTACAGTAATACTCACCATCCACCGTCCAAACCTCATTTGTTGGCCTCTATTTTTTATCAGTTAACCACTATCACTTATTAGGCTGTCACATTAATTAAGGAGGAAAAAATATCTCAAAATAGAGAGAACGTTGGATATGAACCCAAAATTGACCCAAGATTCTTTGTCATCTTCCTTTAGAACTTGATAATTTGGGTGGTAAGCTGCTGTTTGTGATTGTTTTTTTCTGGATCAAGTACTGCAACTAAGGATCTTAGGCCCTGTTTGGATACAAAGTATTTTTGGAGTTTTGTAAAAATAATGTGGTTTTGCAAAATACTTTGGTTTTGAGAGGTATGGAAGTGTTTGGATGTAACAAGTTTTGCAGTTTTAAAAACCATGGTATTGCTAAAAATGCAACCATTTTGGAGTTTAAAAAACTTCACTCATGATCTTTTTTTTCTAAACCATGGTTTTGCTTAGCTCTGGTTTCTAAAACCATGGTTTCTTGATACTCTGGTTTTGAAAAACTACACCACCCGGACAGGCCCTTATTTGTTTAGACAAACATTAAATTGTGGATCTGGCTAGCGTTATAAACTTTCTCCATGTTGAATTCTTGACGGAGACTTGAAAATTAATCTCAAATCTGATTTGGACTTAGAACTCGTTTTTCTCTCAGTTTAGCGATTTTCCCTCCTTAATCAATGCGGCAACCTAATTAATGATGATAATTGATTAAAATTAGAGCCAATAGATGAGGTTTGGGCGGTTGCTGACGATAATTGATCAATGCGGCAAACACCTCTACACCAGAGGAGCCTCGCGCCATTTCAGGTCGGTTATAGTATGACAATATTTGCCTTTGGTTATGATTTTAGAACAACGATGAGTTAATTTGAAACGCTTAGAGAAATGAGGAGTAATATACATTGCCAAATGAGCAGTCTAGCCCAGCACGCCATGGTACCAGGTAGGCACGACCCATTTGACATCGGATCGACACAACACGGTTAAGTGGGACATGGCTTGCCCGGTAACCCATAGCACGACACGACATGTGTTAATTGTGCTGGCCAGCCCGTTAGGCACAACAAGACAAGCTACGATCATGGTTCATGTATTTGAATTTTAATGTTAAAATGGTGCAAAACGGTGGAGGGATAAGATTTGAACCTATAACCTCAGGTCCTTGAGGTAATTGCCTTATCATCATGCCACAACACATAAGTAGAAATAAAAACTAATTTAATATTTTTTAGGTGGGCCGTATCTTGCGGCCAGAGGGGTTGCTCCTCCAGCCCAAGCACGGCACAGTATGAGCCGTGCAAGATCAGCATGAAATTAGATGGGTCAGGACAAAATGACCGTGCTTTATGCCCGCCCGATAAGCACGACTCATTTGGCCATCATCAGGTTGTAACAAGCTATCCTGACATCACCGTAGTTCAACAAATATGACCCGAGCATCTAGAGTTATCTATCGGCTGGGTGACAAATGAGTTTTTATTCATCCTTGAAAGTGGGTCAAAGGGATTGAAGCGGATGAAATGTGAGAGGGTGAAGACAACGGTAGAGAAGAAATAGTGTACAAAATCAGTTGGGCACGGAAACAGTGTTCACGATGTCACCATGAACAAAGTCTCCGGTCAGAGGTAGATATCTCCAACCATTAGTTACTTCCATCTAAAACTTCCAAAATTGCTACTCCCTCCGTCCCTAAATGTAGTTCTTTTTTGACTTTCAAACATCACGTTTGACCGCTCGTCTTATTCAAATTTTTTGCGTAAATTTTATTTATTTTTTTATAATTCGTTTTATTATTGAAGATATTTTAATCAAAATACACTTTTTTAAATATTTGTGTAAAAAATTTGAATAAGACAAGCAGTCAAACGTGATGTCTGAAAGTCAAAAAAGAACTACATTTAGGGACGGAGGGAGTACTACTTTATGTTACTACCTAAATACACTTTTTTGTTCCTATTTGAAAGTGGGTGAAAAAGGAATTGAAGCGGATGAAACATGAAGGGGTGAAGACAACAATGGAAAGGCAGTAGTGTACAAAAATAGTTGGGCATGAAAACAACGTTCACGATGCCACCATGAGCAAAGTCTCCAGTGAGATGTAGGTATCTCCAACAATTAATTACTTTCATCTTTGTTTTAGATGGAAATAATTAACTGTTGGAGATGTCTACCTCTGACCAGAGACTTTGTTCATGGTGGCATTATGAACACTGTTTTCATGCCGAACTGATTTTGTACACTAATGGCTCTCCACCGTTGTCTTCACCCCCTCGCGTTTCATCTGCTTCAATTCCTTTTCAGTGTTTTCACCCACTTTATGTTACTACCTAAATACACTTTTTTCCTCTTTGAAAGTGGGTGACTTTGTTCATGGTCTACGTGCGCCCCCGCTCCCTCCACCATTATCTCGTGCCTTCACACCGTCCCCAACGCCGCAATTTCCCCAAACCACAGGGTCCTCCTCGCCGTCCCAGGAACATTAGGGCAGTTGGGCTTCCGGCCTTCCGCCCCCGCCTCCCACTTCCGCCCCCAAAAATTGGAAACGAGGCAAGCAAGCCCCGCAACGGACGCCACCACCAGCCAGTGGAAAAGCGAAGCCGAGCGCCGCGCGGGCCGCGCAGCACCGGCTGCCGTGCCACGCCGCGCATCCCGTCCGTTTCCACTGCCCTCTACTACAAACCGCCACAGCTCCACATCACCAGCAACAACCAACGCTCCCTCTCCTCCTCCCCCACCCCAAATTTTTTCCGCCGCTCCGAAATGGCGGCCTCTCAGGTAAAATTCCGCTCCCGGAACCCGACCGCCGCCTTCGCCGCCGTCCGGCGCTTCATCTGACTGGCTTGTTCGGTTTTCGCGCAGATGGAGGAGTTGAAGAAGGCGTACGCGGGGATCATACTCCACACGCAGCAGGAGTCGGCGGCGCGGCAGCTGGCGATGGAGCAGCGCATGGCGGCGCAAAGGGCGGCCGTCACGGCCGCCAAGGAGGAAGGCGTCGCCATGGTCGTTCGGGTCAAGGCCATGATGGAGGCCAAGGTACGGCGCTCTCCTTCCCTCTCCGTTTTGAATTGTTTCGCTTTGGTTGAGTTCGCTGGTTGGTTTCGGTGCTCCGCGAATCGCTGGTTCTTGGATTGTTTTTGGATTCCGCTGGTGTGCGCTCGAGTTGTTCGGATTGGAGTTTTTGAGTTTCGGCGATTTAGGGGAGGTTTTGGGGGGCGATTGTTTTGGGCGGAGTCCGGAATTCTGGTTTCTGTTCGCGGAATGTGGGTGGCGAAAAATCCAGTTCAAAATTTTTCCTTCGAATGCCTGCGATTTGGACCTTTCGTAGGATAAGAGATTCGCATTATTCCAAAAATGCGAAGTCTGAAGCTGGTTCGATTTCTTTCGTCTGCACTTTTGTTTCTGTAGTACTGTTGTTAGAACTGCTGTTGCTCCGTGCGGATTTCCCCTAGTTGATTGTTTCAGCCTGCCGAATAGATGGTACATTGCTTCCTGCGGGTGGGGAAAGGGGATTAAGCAGCTCGGGAAGATTAGGGCCGTCAATTCTGTTTGAAAATAAAACTGTCTGTGCTTCCCGATTGTTTTCCCCTCTTCGTGCTGTAGCATTAACAATTTTTCATGGGTGTGTCTGAGCTGTAGTCATAGTGTAACTGATTAGCAGTGACAAATCATCCAAGTTTCTGTGTCCTATCCTATAATCTTAGCTTTTGTGCGTCTAAGTTCACAAGGGTACCCTGCTCAATCTATTGATTTTGTTGGAGTTCTCAATTATCTGAAGTGGTATCCAGGTGTTTGTTTTCTGTCGTTTCTGATGACGAGGAGGAGGGTGCTACTATGGTTACTGGAGCTTTTACAATGAAATTGTGAAGCAACAATTTCTATGACAATGGGTTTCTGATGTGCTTTTGCTACCACTCCTTGATTATTTATTGCATATCTCTTGACCATACTCTCTTCTTTTTCAGTCTGCTTGTTTTTCACTGTGTTAGGAATGTGCTAGTTCTGGTTCATGCTGTGTGCCTCAGAAGAATGTTACCATTTAGCTGGTATTGGTGATTTTGTATGCATAAATATTGTGTATCGAGAGTAAGGGAAAAGTACTTTGTACCTTTTAATATATTGTTATATTACAGTTATGTTGGTGACAAATGTCTCATTGCATAAGAGTTTAATAATAGAGAAACAGTAGCACACATATACTGATTATGTTGGTCAGGGGGGATCGAGCTACAAGCTATAATTTCAATGTTTGCATGGATCGATTTCAATGGATTATCGGTGAACCTCTTTTTCTTGGGTTGGTCTTGTTGACATTTTTTCCCTGTCTTTCTGAAAGATTGTATACTGTAGTAATCCGACCTGATCCGATGGTTGCATTTACAGCTATGAAGTTTTTTCATCTCAACGTCCCTTTTGATCAGTTCATTCTGATATGCGATTCGTTATACTTCAGCAGAATATTTTAGAAACTGCCGAGTCGACTTTCTTTCCATGTAATGCATTGGATTGGCATTGGTAATGTTATGAGCCAAGCCTGCTATAGAAAAGGCTTGCAGTTGTCTCATGCTACCTTCAGCGCACTGGTGCAATTTTGATAGTGATGTCATGGTAACCAAAAGCTGATATCATATTGTGTTTAGTCACAATTTAGTATATGAATTTTTTGTAATCTCCAATGTTCCACTTCACAAAATCCTGTTATAAACTAATTGCTTGTAAACACGCTGAATGTTTTTTTTCAAGAAATTAGTCTTTACCATTATTAACAATTTTTTATTCTGAGGCGTTTTTAATTCTGAGGGGTTGCCAATTTTTAATCCATCTCCTACTCGCTTGTTGTTTCTTAAGATGGCATATTAATGATATGATGTACAAGATAGCTATTGTTTCATGTGTATATTTGGCTGTTAAATATCTTATGTTCTATGTATGCCATAATCTTATGATCTGATCAGTTTTTGTGAATTGTCCTCTTATTGCCTGGCCCTGTGTTTTCATTTGATGAATAACAACATATGGAAAGAAAAAACTTCGATTACTCAGCACAAGTCACTTCACCGTCATTGGTGCAGTCTGAAGCAATATTGGCATGTCTCGTGGCCAAGGAGCCAAACCTTGCCTCAGTTCTGCAAATCCCACTGACAGCTCCTGTAACATCATTTACACCTATTCATTCAGTTCCAATGGAGGTAGATGCAAAGTGGGAAGCGACACTGCTTCCATCTCTATCGTCATCGATCACGAACCAACGATCTACAACTTCACCCCTGTATTACCTGTGTTGCTGCTGTCAACGGCTTCACTCTCACTCTAGTAATCCTTGGCTGCTCCAATGGTGTCTTTATTGTGGAAGAAGAGGGATGGTCCTACCACACCATCATTACTTTCACAGGAAAGCCATGCGTGCATGTATTTCTAGTTTTACACATGCATGTATATGCAACATGCTAGTCCCACCCTTCACGACCGGCCATTTTTAAGAACTATTAAGGAAATCTACACAAACATCAAACTTCCATAAACATTGGGCTTTCAAGGGCTGCACCCATGGTCTCCGCCACAGCTTGAAGACGGCCTATTCCATGGCTTAGTACTTTCCTAAACTATATTCGGCTGGACCTATAGGCTTAGTACTTTCCTAATTCGTTAGATCGATACTCCCTCTGTCCTCATATTGTTGTCGTTATGACAACAATTCTAGTCCAAAAATGAATTGGATTGTTGTCTGAACGACAACAATTTGAGGATGGAGGGAGTAGTTCATTTCGTAGCATCCATCCTTTCTCCTAAATCACTTATGTGGCTCCTAGTGTATAAACGTAGCCTTAGTCTTTAGGATTCAATCATGAAACAATCTAGCAGACGACTTTGCCCACCAAACTCGGCTCTAACCACTCTTCCCTAACTGATAATACTGAAGATTAGAGGGCAATCAACGCCAAATTGAGTTTCCCTTCCTTTTTTTTTGTGTGTGTGTGAGAGATACAATTCATTCATCCACTGAGCAGTAGTGTAGTTAACATCTTTATGCTGATTCATACAAAGCAGTGGCTGCCAGTTACTTTAATTTTGTGCTTTTTCTATAATGCTTACTCTGTACATTGAGTGATTGTTTGCCTCAATATATCCACGATCTTGACCAGCTTTACTCTCATTGTTGTCGTATTTGTAATGGATGCGTGTCTAAACTTGTTTGCATGTGTGCAGATTAAAGAGGAAGAACTGCGATCTTCGCAGTATGTTAAAAAGATCAAGGAACTAGAGGCACAACAATCGTTGCAGCTCGTTAAGATCAAAGTACTAGAAGATCAAGTGTATGGTTTTCAAAATGATGTGGCCACCCTTCAAACTGAGCTGCAGGGAGCAAACACTGAACTAGAGCAGGCAAGGAAAATGTTATCTGAGGAAAGAATAAATCGCCTTCATACAAGCAAAAAGATTGGTTCCAATAAACACACCAGCTCTCGTTTGAAGATGAATCTCCAAAGCAGAAGTATGTCATTGAATAATAAAAATTCTGAAGAAGACACAACAGCTGAGGAGAATGTTGCAGCTCAAAATATAGAAAGCATATATCATCGTAGTCCTGATCTGCCATCATCTACGGAAGGAAATAAGAAACCTAGGTTATATCATAGCGGCTGTACACAGCGTATTCATGCACTTAGACAGCGGAATAAAGGTGCAGATGCATGCCAGGAACAAAAATACAAGTATGCTACTGCATTAAAGAGCCGCTCAAAGATCAGAAAGAATGATGCTGCTAAAAAACCTAGCCACACAAGGTCCATCATGGAACAGATACTCCAGACGAAGTTTCTTGGCAAGTGCAAACGCAAGAGAGGCACAAGAAGCAGGCCTTGTTATAAGCATGATAGTTCTGGTGAGCGTAGAGAAGCAGAAGATAACTTATCTGAAACATCTAATGGAAATGGGTGTTTGCTGCTACTTCAGGCACTTGAGCAGGATCTTTCATCTCCAAAGGTGTCCTCTGGAGTTGGTGGAGAGGCCTTGCCCTTAACTGACCTGAAGGATGGCTTGGTCATTAAGAGGGAGGCTGACCAAAATCTTTGTAATGGTTCCCTTGATCTGATGGCTATACTTTCAGAAAAGAACATGCTAGTGAAAAGGAAAAAAAGGTCAAAGACCGTTAGGGTTTTAGAAGCTGATTTTTCTGATTCCAAAAGTGTTGCTGAATCAAGTAACACGCTGCTAAGGTCAACCAGTGAGAAAAGCATGTCTGATACTGCTGAGTTGATCTCTGAGAGGAAAGATAATCATTCTGATATACCTCCCAGAAACAGCGGTCCGGTTTTGCAGCATATTGCTGAAAACTTGATGCATCAGACTGGTGCAAATAATGGTAAATCTGTGTGTGAAAATAGCTCCGCAGTGCTCCTTCAATCTACTAAAAGTGAAACTATAGATTATGGTACCTTCAGAACCTTTCTTTGTTAACATGCTTTACACTTCTATTATTTCTTTTATTGTGGTCTGAATCCCTAACATTTTTAACACTGCAGGTAACTTATTGGTGGAGCAGCTGGGGCACAAAACACCAGATACTAGTACTGCAAGCTCGAAGGAAGTTAATGGGGAGGGAAGTTATAGTTTAGCTTCAGAGAAAGCTGATGCTTCAACTGTTCTCTCCCTGGGCAAGGAAGAAAATTTGAAGGTGCCTTCTGTACTGCCTACGCAAGCTTCAGAGAAACATAATGCTTCAGTCGGCAGCTCCTTGTACAAAGAAAAACATGCAAAGGCTTCTGGAGCTTCCATGCAAGTTGAAGGTGTCAGACCAATCATATACACATTCAACCGCAGAAAACGCAAGTCTGTTGCAATGGATAGCACTCCTTTGCGTGCTGTCCCTGAGAAAAGCAGCAACATGCTTAGTGCACCTGCTGAGGGAGAATTTCATCAAAATCCTGAGCAACAAGATAATTTGATAGATTCTCCTCAGGGCGACAATCAACTAGTCCAGATTGCCAATCAGGTATGATATTTTCTTTTTTCTTTACATTTAAAACAATGTGTGAACTTGTGATTTTACATCAACGCAGTGGTTAACATGCCAATATTTAACCATTCCACTTGTTTTTTTGCAGCTCATTTTGTTGTCAGAGCTCAATTGTTAAGAGTTTTGTGATAGATTAAACTGAAGAAAGGATAAGTTCAGAGATACAATTTTTAAGGATGGGCGAGAAGAGAGTTCTGGTGGCGACAACAGAGATCAAGAAATCGCCTCAAAACATGGTTGTTGATGTAGTAGAATGTACAAATTAGGCAGTAAATTCAGGATTGTTATTAGTTGAGATGGTAAATTTTGGGGGTTTTAAAGTGGATCGTAGTGAGTTTATCATTATGTCCAGTCATTAAAATTCAAAATGGAAACGGTTGCTCCTTGGAGCACAGAGGTATTAAAACAATATTGCTTCTCTCCCAACCTTCATTTCCATTGGTGCTTTTTTCTTTTGTGATTTGGGTGTCCATTATCTACTATAACCTTATTATGAATGTTGTAGATGTTGATCTGTCGCTTATGTACGCCTCTTTTGCCCCCTGTTATTATTTATCACTAGATGCTCAACGACTAATATGTGTACTGCATGACAGTTCTTTAAGTTTCTCATATGTCCATTGGGCCAAATAATAAGAACAGCCTGTATTTCTGTCTACAATGGGGCAATTGGAATTTCTAAGCTTCTGGGATATCTATTGTCTTGCAGCTTTTGTCGTCACGTTATTTGCCATGGGGGTTACTTCAAAGCAAGAGCAAATCGAACTCAATTGACCCATTTGCTCAAGCAAACCGAATGCCAGGCAAGTTACAGTTGCAGAACAAAAAAGCCAGACAAACCGAATGGAGAAAACCAGCAATTGTTCTCTGACATATTTCAACCAGTGTAATTACCTGCTTTAGTGAAATTCTCAGTGAGAGCTGTGTAACTTTCGCTCCCACTAGCTGTTCTGGTGGGAAATGACACAAATGACATGTCTACTTCAAAGTTCCAGTGCCAAGAGGAAGGACCTGCGGCTCCATATCAATTGCAGCCCTAAAAAAAAGGTTGCTCTAAGGTATGGGACACCTCTCTCATTTCAAGCCAGGTTAAGATTCAACCATACAGATTTGCTGTTCGTTTTACTTAGCCAGTGACGGAGCTAGAGTTTTGACGATGGGAGTTTAAAGTTATCGTCATAATAACTTGACATCTAAAAAAATTAAACAGCATCCAAATTTCATCAAACAAAGGCAAAAGAATCGAGAGACATTAACTAAAAGTTCTATGGCCTAACAAATGAGATTTGCATCAAACTTCTCTCATCTGTCTTCATATATGTACCACACCTTAAGAATCTTTGTTTATGTATCTTCATGGGTGTTCAACTGAACACCCTTGAACCCTAGCGGCTCGCCCCTGGTCTCAACACCCTACCCTTTTAACGCCTTTCATTTTCATTCGACCCACATCGACATAAATGTGATTGGTCCCAACCTAGATGTCGTTGCCCCCAACCACTCATGTCCGCCTCCACCTTGCTACCGAAGCTCAACCTTTTGCCCAGGAGTAAGCATCCTCACTTCTCTTTGCTCACTAGTTAGGCCATATTCTTCAACCTCGACAACTTTCACACGCACCTTCTACTGACACCACCCCAACAACATCATTGTTTCCAGATTAGTCGCCATCGCTACAAAATGTGTTGGCCCATCTCGGCACCACCTCCCTGCCAACCCTGATGGCACCATTGCCTCCAGATTTGTCGTCGTCACCCACTGCCATCCCCCCTCGATAATCCCTCTGCTTGTCGAGGCAAAACCCACCTCTATATCACTAACCCTAATATCTAAGTCCCGGACCCCTAATCTCAATTTCTTTTAGTCATCAAAGATCTAGCAAAAATGGAAAAAGAGAATTGGGAAAAGGTGGGGGGGGGGGGGGGGGGGACAACCGCACCTGTTAGATCATTGTTGCCCTTTTCATGACGAGTCTCGCTAGCAACCGGGCGTGGTGGGGCCGGTGGAACGAGAACCATTACTGCATCATCCCCGAATCCGCCCCATCCGCGATAGCTTAGTGGGGGCAAAAGCTAGCCATCCCCATCCCCGGCGGCAAGGCCCGGCGGATCCCCGTCGAGGCCCTGCGGTCTCACAAGCCCCAGCCTGAGCCGCCGTCTTGAGCCTTGCTCACCATGTACCACAAGTGCGATCTCACCCCGCAGCAGCCCTTGCCGTCGCGCGATG
The DNA here is from genome assembly GCA_007726485.1 of Eragrostis curvula. Classification (NCBI taxonomy): domain Eukaryota; kingdom Viridiplantae; phylum Streptophyta; class Magnoliopsida; order Poales; family Poaceae; genus Eragrostis; species Eragrostis curvula. The sequence goes on along the minus strand of CM017439.1, from coordinate 14,715,881 downwards.
CAACTTTGAGGGTAGGGGAGGGGAGGGAACGGAGAAGGAGAGGGGGAGTCGTTGTTCGGCGGGGAAGGGAGGGAGTCATCGAGGAGGGGAGCGAGTGGCCGAGGAGGGAGCCAGGGAGGCGGTGAGGGGTCGGCGGCGCTATCGGTTCGGGAAAATGGAGGAGAAGGGAGTAGGGTTTGGGAGAGGAGAGGAAGCGTGTATATATATACCGGCCTTCTAAAATGGGCTATTGGGCCGAATTACACTGGGGTAGGACATTTTTTTTCCTATTTTGGGTCCCCATGGGCTTCACGAGGCAAATCTTATCTCGCCTCCTACTTGATAGCATTTCGAGGCCCTGAGTCGATAGCATTTTGGGCTCCCGCCTCGGTAGCCTAGCGGGGTGAAAACAGTCCCCATCCCTACCTCATTCAGGTTTTCACGCCCATGGGGCCTGTCCCTAGTGGGGAAATTACCGGGGCGAATGATGAGGCTCCGCCTCGTGAAGAGGATTCAAACTGTTGACCAACTCAAAATGTAACAAACGGACTTAGAAGAGGTTTATAGATCACCATCCAGGGTTGTTGCCATGTGACGAGATCTGCAACAAGTGTAGAGAGGGAAAATACTGATGGCGAGGAACCTAACTTAAGAGACAATAAATTGAATAGCCAACCATTGGAGAGAAATAATAAAGAATGTTTATGAGAGAAATAAAAAAACTCCGTAAACTTGTTTTTGGGAGCAGATAAAAACTTATGAGGGGCAATTTTTCTTTCCTCCTCCAACAATTTCTCCCAAAAGTAAATCAAATCAATTTTGATTGGTCCACATCAGCATTTAGGGCCAAAAAAAACATTAATTCTATTGGAAAAGTAGGAATGGGGGTACCTATTCTTCCTCTGTTTTTAGCTACAAATGAGAGGGGTTTAAGGGCTATGAAAAAATTGGTGTTGTTTTTTGAAGCCCTATTGGAGATAGTTTTTTTGGCTTAAACCTCAACGATTTAGTTTAAAAGAGGTTTTCTATTCTATTTCACTTTTTTCCTTTTATTTGCATGCGTACATTGGATGCATCTTTCATCAATTTTGTAGGATGAGTATGGCGTACAAGCGAGTAACCCCTAAGCGTTGCACCTAATGGTGAAGAAAATACCCGTTAACAATTATATGAGAAAAACAAAGGTTCCAAACCTACAGCCCAGTATAAATTTAACCAGTTGGGTATCAGGGAGGAACTCCACATAATAAGATAAAAGTTACTTTTCGCAACAAAAAGGACAATGCAAATATCTTTAACCATGACATCAAGTATATTGGGAAGCAGATCAAGAACTAGAACTATGACATCGATGCACTGTTGGAGTTACAGGAGGGAAATAATCAAGATATAGGAGGGATCACAAAGGAGATGAGGGCTGAACCACCTTCAGTGTTGGTGTTGCCGCTTCTCTAAAACCATATTCAATAAAACAATTCGGTCATGCATTTTGGTTCGTCATGAATCTAGGATTGGAGTCGTTATTAGGGCTCAATTTTCTGTCTTTAAAAAATTGCATTTCTTGATAGAAACTCGCTTCAATTTACCTCTCTGTTATTTACAGGAGAGCTGCAGGCAGAAAAACCAAATAAACACCGCGTACACACTACCTTAGAGCCAAAGCCATACTACATCCACCATACTGTACGTAAGCACCGCTCAATGCTTTTCATGTTTGCACATGTGTGCAGGCATGCATTTCCTACGATATTATACGATAGCTAATTAGCTACACGTCCATCCCTTCGACGGCCTCCTTGACCGCGACGAAGTCGTCCATCTCCTTCCCCTCCCCGACGCCGGCGTCGGGCGCCACCGCCGCGGCCACCGTGCTGGGCTTGTACACGTGGCGCCTGGCGAACACCAGGAACACGGCGAAGTTGACCACCCCGAGCACGGCCAGCATCCAGTAGAAGCGGTCCAGCTTCCCGGCGTCCAGGTTGTTCCGGATCCAGACGCCCCGCGTGACGGCGTCGACGGCGAACACGAGGAAGCTGCTGAGGAAGAAGCCCATGGAGAGCGTGACGAGGAAGAGCCCCGTGCTCATGGACTTCATCCGCTCGGGCGCCTCGCGGATGAAGAACTCCAGCTGCCCCACGTACGCGAACGCCTCGCCGGCGCCGACCAGGAAGAACTGCGGCACTAGCCAGAACGCGCTGATGGCGGCGCCTCCGACGATCGAAGCGGCGTCGCGGCGCTTCTTCTCGACGAGGGCCGCGACGACCATGGCGACGACGGCGAGGACGAGGCCCGTGCCGACGCGCTGCAGCGAGGTGAGCCCCTGCGGGCGGCCCGTGAGGCGGCTGGCGAGCGGCACGAGGAGGCGCTCGTTGAGGGAGGTGAAGAGCAGGATGGAGAGGAAGAGGAACACGGAGAGGGAGCCCGCCGGGACGACGAAGCCGGAGGCGGCGCCGGGGCGGAGGTGCCGGTCCATGCGGGTCGCCTGCTCCACCGAGAAGGTGGTCATCTGGGAGTACACCGTCCAGAACAGGATGCACGTCGACCAGATGGGCAGCAGCTTCACCACCATCTTCACCTCCTCCACCTCCGTCACCGTCGACGCCGCCGGGGCCGGCGCCTGCTTCTCCGCCGGCGCGGACAGGTCGGCCTCCACGATCGCCGCTTTGTCCAGGCACCTGCAGCATATCGTTACAAGTTACAGGATGTCAGCACGTACTGCACGCATGCATATGCACGATTCGAATTTTGTGACTTAACACATACATATATGGTAGTATTCGAGATAGTGATTATCAGATCATTAGACGCTTGAGATTGTTCATTATTGTTATCAATATTCTTCTTATTATTCACAAACAGCAATTGCAATGTCATGGACAATGCCACAACACAAAAGCACGGTGACGTCCTGTAACGTTTCAGACCGAAGACACTAGTGGCCGGTGCAGGACACTGCACGAGTTTGACACTGACAAGTGCATCTCAGTTTTGCCACAAAGACTACATTTATTGAAGTTTGGATCTGTGCGTGACTCACTTAGCCGTGTGACACGACCCAACAGGACGATGAAGCTCATCCGAAACAGAGTGGGCCGGCCTATCAGTTTCAGCTCTAGCCTCTATCAGCAGAAGCTTTAATTAAGCTTGTGTCGAATCCAGCCCGTGTCTAGATTCTTAGCGATCAAACGAGTGGTCCGTCCGTTTACGAGTTTTATTTCAAGTTTGTTAGCAGGCCTCGGTCACCTGTCCTGTTTTCGTTTCCTTTCCCCCATGATTGCTCTTTGCGTGTTGCGTTAGCGAGTGATCTGGCTTCCCGGTTTTGGCTTCGCTTGTCCGTCCCCAGACCTGACACTGAAAGCAAGCGGAGCAGACAAGTGGCACGGTCGAGCTAATAATAGACTCGCGCCGAACTCATCGTGCCTACACAACTGTCTCGGATCCTACCCTATCGAGCCCAAAGTAGCAGTTCATACCAACCAAGTAAAGTTCGGGCCTGTTTGGTGCAGCTCCCGGGTGCTTCGGCTTCACCTGACATTTTACTGTTCAAACACTGTAGCGTGGAGCAGATTCCATTTTCAGGCTGAAAGGAACGGGAGCAGGCGAAGCTGCAAAAACCAGCTCCTCCAGCTCCTTGCTACAGCAAACGGTGGTGGAGATGGAAACCGCTCCCGCTCCTTGCTACAGTAGACATACAGGACTTTTGTCAGACGAAGCCGAAGCGCCGAGGAGCCGCACCAAACGGCCCCTTCATGTGTCTGGGGGTTCCAGTTCGAACACGACGTGACGCGAAGCTCCAAACCGATCGATGTCCTGGCTAGCTAGTATTTTGAAATGCAAAAGATGGGAACAGGAAGGACACCGGACACCGCGGCGATATTCAGCAACCACATGCACGTAATCGGCAGTGGTACGAGCTGAGCTAGTAGCTGCAGCACGACGTGCCATAGAGATTTGCCTGTCCGCTATCATTGTCCTTGGGCGAGCATGATGTAGTGATGCACTGTGCACCGAGTCATGCTTCCCAACCACAAGATTTTTTTTTTCTTTCTTCCGACTATCACTCGTACGTACTAGTGGGATAGCACCGAATTAACCAAATTAATTAACTAGTTAGATATTGGAATTCGCGGCCCTAAACATATGCATGTGTGGCGTAATGTTAAAAGAGGAAACTTGCTACAAAGAAAGACTAACAACGGCACGTGATGTTAAAAGAGGAAATTAAGAAATGCAGCGCGCGCGGCGTTACCTGAGCCTATCGGTGTATGCCACCTTGGCCGCGTGGAATCCGTTGAGCTCGGCGGCGTCGGCGGGGAGCGCCAGCTTCCGCTTCCTCCACGCGGTGGCGAGCACCCTCCCGATCACCGTGAGCGGGCTCCCCTGGGGCCTCCGGTACCGGTACTTGGGCGTGCCGGCGACGAGCACGACGACGGCGATCACCATGGCGACGGCGGAGACGCCGTACCCCCACCCACGTCCCACGTTGTCCTGCACGTACACCAGCACGGTGACCGCGAACAGCGAGCCCAGGCTGATGCAGAAGTAGAATCGGTTGAAGAAGAAGACCATGGCGCGCTCCTCCCGCGGGTCGCGCCCGTCGAACTGGTCCGACCCGAACCCGGACACGTTCGCCTTGAGCCCGCCGCCGCCCGCCGCGATGGTGTACAGCGCCGCGTACAGCAGCGCCAGCTGCCCGCCGGTGGCCGGCACGCACTCGTGCCCGCGCGGGCCGCGGGCGTCGTGCGCGCACGGCGGCGGGCGCATGCCCGGCACCGTCGTGTCCACCGTCAGCAGGCTCACGCCCGTGGCGGCGACGGTGGCGGAGACGGCGATGGTGAGGTAGCGGCCCAGCTTGGCGTCGGCGAGGAAGCCGCCGACGAGGGCGAGCAGGTTGAGCGTGCCCATGAAGTTGGTGACGATGGTGGCGGACTTGGCGTTGGAGAGGTGGAGCTCGCCGACGAGGTACGTCACCAGGTTCATGGAGATGCCCATCACGCACACGCGCTCCGCCAGCTCCGTGCCCAGGATAAGCCCGGCGCCGAGCCACCCGCCGGTGCGGGACTTGTCCACCGGGTTGCCGCGGAAGTCCACGGCCTCGCCCTCGTCGACATGGCCTCCGGCGGCGGAAACCTGCACGTTCGTTCACATACACACACATACCGAATAAAACTGATGAGCGACCCGTGCGTGAGAAACCAGTAACCAAAGAGATCATCGTAAAAACATGCATTGGCATGAATTGGAGTCGTTGTTACCATTGCCGGTGGTGTTCCGCTGCTGCTGCTGTAGTTTGGTTGCTGTGTGCAGGTAGGCAGCAGGAGAGTGTGGGAGGGAGGAGAGGAACGTTTGTGTTGTGAGCTTGACCGAGTGGATGAGGGACAGGATTTATAGAGTTTGCTGGACACCAAACCCAACCAAGAGGTGCTGTGCTGCGCACTGCTTGAGATTTTCCTTTTTGTTGGCTTCCTTTTCTTTTCCATCCCATTAAATTACTTGCTGGATTTGGTAGGGTGAGATGGACAAAATGAAGACGATCACCGGGAGGAACCGTGCTGCCCGCGCGGTTGTTCTCGGGAACGGACAAGTAAGCGGTGACTTGGCAAGTTCTGCGGTGGCTGGTGGCCTGCCAAATCGATATCCGGTGTGTGGTGAAGGGTGATTTTCGGCCAAAGATTGCAGTGGAGGATGATCCTCTGCGCGCATATGCTCCGTTTTGGCAAGGACAGAGTTCGGTTTGCGCAGCCATCCCTCTGCCTGTCTGCCACTACTTGTCGGACGCGTACGCTGCTTTAGTCATGTTAATCCAAGAGTACCACGCATCCATGTTAATCATGTCGAAGAGTACCACGTATCCATGCCGATCGAGTAATCTTGGGAGGATGACATACTTATCGTGTCATTAGAAGATCGTCATGGTCCCGGAAATGGTAGATGGCAATGTAGGGTGCAAAACCTTTGCACGTTTTAGGCTTATTAATCTCCTCATCGGTGGCTGTATCCAGCTTGATAGTTTCCCAAATGAGACATGTGACGGCCTTGTGCATCTCTCTGCCGTCGGCATCCCGATGCCTTACACGGGCTGTTCGGCGCAGAAGATTCCCATGATTGGGACTTAAGAGGACAAGCGAGCGGCGCCGCTCGACGGCGATGCGGGCTCACGTGGTTCCGCGGCTATGGTGACCGCGACGGCACGCGTCCCGGCCACCGCGGAGCCCTCGTCGTCGATTTGTCCGCACGCGGCCACGTGAATTTGTTCGCGCCGCACCGCCGGCTGCCTGGCTGACCGGCCCACCACGCGTGAAAGCCGGGGACGGCAGAGGAGCCGGCCGCCCAGGTCCCGTCCCCAGACGGCCGCGCTCGACGCGGATGTGTTGGTCTCCCATTGGCCACGGGCGGCTGGCGGGTCCTCGTCGGGGATGACTGGGACTGCTCGTTCCGTCCTGCAACGTCGCAACGGATGGAGAGCCCAGTGCGGCAGCTTTGGCGTGTGGCCCCCGGGTGCCGGGAGCTGACGTGGCGGTAGTGAACAGCAGCGAGCCTAGAATTTGCGTGGCGGTACGGTGCAGGGTTTCTCAGCGTCGCTTTACTTGCTCTTTACAAATGCACGGCGCAATAAATCAGCAGCGATCCTAGAACAAAGGATTCGTTGTTGTTTGTGGTAGAAAAGACGTTCCAAGGTCATCTGTGTTTAATTACGCCTTGAAATGAAAAGGGACTTCTTCAACACAACGAAACGTAACATGTCGCCATGCAGTGCTGATTAAAAACTCTACAGCTCTCAATTTGGCACGACATTCAATTTGGCACAACATTCACTTCTTCCTGCATGCATGGCCCTTTTGCGCCCACAAAATTTACTTGAGCGACCCCAATCCACATGGAATTATCCATTTTGTGTCACTAATAACATAACCAGGAGCCCAAAGCTGATTTCGTCTTGAATTTTCCTCAGATGACTTTGCTTAAGCTCCGGTGACAGCAGTCCTTTTCCATCCTGCTTAAGCTACGCGGCACGTCATTTCATACGCGGACTCTGCTGTTGAGCGTTCACTAGTTTTTTTTTTTGCATGAGGACACGTGTCCCTGCAGGAGCGCGATTGCTACGTCGCAACAGAACGAATTTACACGTTTGGGGAGAGTTTCGCTCGTTCATGCATTTTGGATCGCTGATTCGATCTTGGCTCCACGGGCAGGCAGAGACTGAGAGGCAGTTCTCTATGAGCTCATGATAAGAACAAACATTGAATATTCATAATAATCTTCTCGTCATCTTTTTTTCCGGTGACGATGGTACATCACACCAGAAAAATGAAAGCACGTTCGACGGACAGCTCTTTGCAGCACACTTGTCACCTGCCAGTCGACTGGGGCGCTAATGGGGCTAGGGCTCTGTACCTTCCAATATCTCTTGTCTCGGTCCTTTTTGTGCAATTGCGCCGTTTGTTGTTTATCTTCAACGAAAGGCCCTAATCATTGATGTGTGCTCTTGAATATTCTCATCACGTAAGCATGGTCACATGGACACATTACCCCATCTAGCAGAATCGCTTCCCTGATCGGGTCGGCACATACTGATAAGCCTTCCACTTTCGGAATAGGATACGTGTGTCGTGTGTGGACTGTGGCATGGTTTGTCGATCATCTTCTAGTCTGCGTCAATGGGTCAATGGGCAGTCAAACTTCGTCCGAGACTTGAAGAGCGCCATGCTTGTTTTTGGTCGATACATGTGTCATCTTCAGTTTATTTATTTATTTTCTCTAAGAATCATATGTTTTTTTTTCTTGCGAGGGGAATCATGTTGTTTGACATGTGTCGTGATCGTATCTTTATTTTGCATAGCTTGTGGAGAATGAGATAACTGGATACATCACAATGGGAAGTGAGTATAAAATCTTTGTTCGTGTATTCTAAAGGAAAGTACCTTTGTCCATCCGGTTTAACTTGAAGGCACATGTAGCCACCAGCTTGGATATATTATCAGATTTGTTCATTGATTGACCTATGGCATTGTGGGGGAAACTAGCACTTTTGTTTCTGGAGAACTTTTGACTACATGTGCCTTCAAGCATAGGTTTATTGCTACAGAAATAAACTAAAAACAAAGTTTCCCCGACAATGCATAGATCCAAGCTGTTGAATTGTCGGGGAAACTTTGTGTTTTTTTGTTTGGATCAAACAAAAAAAACATAGTCTGAAAGTAACATTTTTGTTTGACCTATACATTGTCGGGGAAACTTTGTGTTTAGTTTATTTATGGAGCAATAAACTTTTGTTTTTTTCTAATCATTTTGCTATACTCCCTTTACATTTTTTTTCTTGTCGCTAGGACACGGTTTTTAGTTGAAAATAGAACTAAGTTCTTTGTCCTCATGACAAGAACTAAAGATCCGAGGTAGTACAATTTTACGTTGAATGCCTCCCAAATTCGTTTTGTTCTTGCCGTGCAAAATATCATGAAACGGTATATGCTGCTAAGGCATATGGGCTAGTGCCCCACCTCCTTGTGAGTTGTGAGCCGTCAGATCATGATGAATGGAGGGAGGGCTGAGAGTGTTAAAATTTTCAACCAGAGCAATTAGATGCTTGAATTCCTCAGCGGCGGTAGAGCAGAGCTGCAGAGGTGAACTGGGGACGTAAGCTGCCCTGAGCCCCTGAGGTTGCCAGGCCAACCGCTTACCACCAAGGACACATGGTTCGGGCCTCTGCGTGCATGGGAACAGCCCGGGCCTCGGCCTGCCCCAGGCCCTTCGCTGTGGATTATCCAAGGCACTATGTTCACTTGCGGATAGGGATGGCAATGGGTACTTAATTATGGGTACATTCCTCTGCCCTCCTAGTGGGTATTATATTTATTGCCATCTCTAATTACGGACGGGGTTGTTACACGTAAGCAGTGGAATGACCCAAGTCTACGCGATCATTCAGAAAAGTTGTGCAGGCGAACTTCGTGATCATTCAGAAGATTAAGTCCGTGACCAATAAACTGCTACTCTCAAACGCATCTGAAAAGCTGTTCAGTTTTGAATTTCGAGGATAGCCATCAGATTACAGAAGTCATGTTAGTATCTATACCCAAGATACAATTGTATACACTGACAGCCTTCACATCAGAGTACCTATCATACACTAGCAGGACTGATAGCAGTTGTTCGACAAATTCAGCGACTTTATTTACTAAACGAATCAGTTGTTCAAATCCAGTGGATTTTGTAGTAGAATGTATCTGACGTATTGCCATGTTCTAGCTCTAACTGTATGGTAGCTCTGGTCATGCGGTGTCCCGGATAATTAAATCATCCGAAACTCCGTGTTTTTCGTACTTGCCCCAGGATCAATGACAAATACACACGATAATCACAGTGGAACCATAGTCATATCAAAATTCATCTATCAAGTTTATTTGAAATTTACAAAATATTGGCTCAATGGCCGACGAAAAACCTTAAGAATTTAACACAGCGGCAACATGAAGGAATTCAAAGCTCCAGCGTGTGCCCTGTGATCATCCCACAGGCAATTGACTGGAAATTGAACTCCTAGAAAGAACGGCGTCGTTTCTCACCACGATCAATGTCATCTCTGAAACAAGTTATCGGAGGCAAGCATGCATGTGAATATTAACGAAGATTATAATTATATGCAAGGTCAAAGTGAAGGAAGGTATAATGTGGTAAGTTTGCGTAAATGAGCATATGGTACACTAAACTTGATTAATGAAATAATTACTAAATGGAATTGCTTGAATATAAATTGCATAAATGTAAGCACAAGTAAAATATCATATGAATAAAATGTTATGCTTGACTTCCATGTCAAGTTCCTATCAAAATCATCATCTATACCATTTCATATATCAATAATCATCATGATCAATTTTAATCCCCAACCATTCCCTAAACAAAGACCTATCATTAAGGAGCTTGAGACCGCAAGCACGGCCATTCGAATGGATTATTACGCTGCAGAGTTTGTACGCTGTACCCATGGATAGTGAGTGACCGTCTGTGGTGTTGCAAGCACCGTGCACTCACGAAGTGTGCACATTGGTATCACACATGACGTTTTCACTAGTTGTTTGCTAACCTTGCCTTCCCTAAATTGCAATCATCCCTCTGAACCTGACTACTAACATCCCAGAGGTACAATTTTCCCCTCCTTCAAACATGGATAGTTATGCAGGAAAAGGGTACAATTCATTGTGTCAGCAAGCTTTGATCCCACACGTTATAGTAATGGGAGCCCCTTCGAATAACCCCACCAAAAACCGGGAATTATCCGCACATTCTCTACTTCTAGAAGGCAAGGCAACATTCAACTAATTACTTAGCCATGGCCGTCCCATACCAGCATCCATGGTCGCACGATGTTTCCTTAAATCAAGATTCAAATGTACCGGTCCTTATGTGATGTGACGGGTCTCCAAAATCATCATTATCAAACAATCATTAATCCAATTTAATATTATCACATCAAAACCCGTCAACATCTAAATTACCATCATATATCCACAAAGAATTTCCCATCAACATAAATCCATAAATTTAATGAATATACATGTGCTTCCATTTATACAAAATATAATCTTTCATTTTAGCAAACTTAATTAGCAATTAATTATATCATGATGCCTATGGCATTTAACCAATGTGACAACCCAACCTATGGTTACAAAAGAGGGGTATAATATGGCTCAACAAGGGGATAAGATTAATGGGTAATTTCTACCATTTCCCAATTGAACATTTTTAGTGATATAAATTGTGCACAAATTTATCCTACAAATTAAGCACTTAAATGCATTTGCAAAACATAGGATCAAAATGATCAAGGGGTGTGCCTGCCTCGCACCTTTATACACATAGTTCGTACGACGGTCTTCAAGTGTCGATCTTCTCGCGATGTAGTCCTTCGACGATTCACTCACGTGTGCGTCAATCCACGATCGATAATCACCGAGGGATCCAAATAAAGCCATCCAAGAAGATCCAATAAAATCTACAATAATAAATTCAAATATTTCGAATAAAAACCAAAGAACATGATCATGGAGTGCATTTCATGGGAAATGAATATCTACTCGAAGCCCGTATGAACGGGTTTGCACGTGAACGAGGTTCTACCGAAAGTTTAAATAGAAGAGCGGCGGCTAGGGTTTACGTGGTTCTATTTTATTCTACGGTCGTCGTTTATTACGAGATACACTCTTGGCCATACAAGGGCCATATTCACCTAGACAAATTATTCATCATCTATTTTCTCTTAAAATACAACTTGTACGTGTGTTATTTAAATTAATGGATGCAGGGCTAGAATAATAGGATGCATAGATTTTTACTTATTAAATTCCTAAAGTGAAGATGGATAGATGCACATGGTTTATTGATGGTGATTGTGTGTATATCTATTATGTGAAATCCATAATTATTTCTACTAATAAACATGGCGTTGTTCAAGCTGACATGAATAAATAGACTTAATTTGCGTAGCAATTATTCCTAAAACATGTAAAATGAAGATACATGCTTCTAATGCATATGGAAACATTCCTGTATGTTAAAATCTTAACTTATCTTCTATAAGTATTTATATGCCTTTATGCATGCATATGACATAGTTGAAGATGTATTTCTTTTAAACTATGTCATTTATACATCGCATGTTGTAAGGATTTGTTTTACATGATTTATATGTTATGAATATGGTGCTATATGCATATGTAACCTAAGTATTTAAATAAAGCTAGAATGCATGGGAATGTGTGTGTAGACTATATGCATGGAAAGCATATATGTTGCATATGTATATTTTCAAGTTACATTTAATTTCTAATGTCTCATTATTCTTCCTTAAATTAGTTATGTATGGCCTCACGCAAGCCTATAAAGTGCAATATATATTCATGAACATGGGGTGTATCTAAAACTATATGCACATGCATAAATGAGATGTTTAGTTACTTAGGTTATTTGACTTAGTATTTTAAAGTTAAACCTATATAAAGTTACCTTGTTAATAATCACATGTATTTAGGGTGAGACCTATACATTTTGCTTATAACTAGTATATGTCTAATTGCCATATGAATATCCAAATTACTCCTAATAGGGGAAAATATGAAATGTCCATGAAAAGCATGTATGCATCACATTAAATACTTATCCAGTAGTACATCCTATAATTGATTGTTGGAAAACAGATGAAAATGCCCCTACATACATTAAGAAACAACCTAATAGTTTCACATATTTTTATGGGATTTTATTTATACAATAATTGCAAATTTAAGGTTCTATGACATATGGGTTGTATTTATTTTCTATTTCAAATGTATAGGAAAAAGGCCTTAGATATATTTATGTACATATCTAGTATTTTATAGGGGTTTATACAGAATTTTCATCTATGCAAGAAAATGCAATTAAAGCCTTTAATAAATAAAAGGGGAAAGTGTACCTAGTAAATTAAATATCATGAGCAAAGCTAACTATTTATTTCCTAGCATATTTTCCTAAAATTAGATTCTGATGAGCAGTGCCAAAAGGTCCTAAAAATAGCAAGGAATTATTCTAACATTTTTACCATATTTTTCCCTATTATTTTCCTATTGATTTCGAGTTAAAATGATTAAATCAAAACTGGCAAATCGTAACTCGCCACGTGTCGACTTAGGATTAAAACAGCTTAAAGCAACGTGAGCATAGTAGTCTCGGTGACTGAGCGGCTCGCCGGCGGCGAACTAGGGTCAGACTACGTCGATGAGTTAGCCTACGCGAAGCGCATGACCAAGAGGTGCTGCCCGGAGACAGCCTGTAGCGGCGGCACGGCGGCAACCTAAGCAGCGCGGCGGCGCGGCGACATTGCGACGCAGGAAAGGAGGAACGGCTACGAGTTTATGTGGGTGCAGTAATTCCTACGAGTCACATAGGAGCTCACCGAGCTGTTTCCTGAGGCGGTGGTGATCGGAGATGGCCGGGCGACGATCCGCGGCGGCGGAACAGAGGGGATGTCGACGATGTCACCCATCCGCCTGGAGTTTTGGAAAACGAGCAAGGGCATGAGCATCTGTATCACACAAAGGTACTATAGGGACAACGTATCGACATGAAGCTCACCGGAGAAGCTGGAACTCCGGCAATGGCGGCGGCGGCCCGAAATGGGGAGAATTAGAAATTCTCGGGCGCTAAGCTACGGCTGCAGATATGGTTGAGTTCCAGAGGATCGTAGAAGCAGGAAGAGGATGAGGTGTTGAACGACATCTTTTATAGAGGTGAGAGGCGGTTTGCTCATTGGGGCCATGGCAGTCAGTGAGAGCAGGAGGGAACAGAGAGAGAGAGAGACGGGAAGACTCCAGGGCACGACGCCAGAAGGCGCGGAAAAGATCTCGGTCCACGCGTTCTCCTCCTCCTCTCCTCTACAGCAGCAGCACAGGGCAGGCGTCGTGGTGGCAGCTCGGTGATGGTCGGGCGGCGGCGGCGCGTTGACGCGCGGAAGGAGGAAGAAGAGGATTCGGGAGGTGGGCTGTGCTGGGCCAAGCTGGGCCGGATTGGGCTGCGTCTCTATCGGGCCGACCGAGGTAAAGTTTCCTTTTTCTTTTTATTTTCTAAACGGGCCGAGCCCAACTACTCTGCTTACTGTTTTGCTTATTTTCTATGCAGGCTGACGTGTGCACGAATTTTCTACCTATCTAAATGATCTCCAAAAATTCTGAAAATTTCACGGGAATTAGAACACTATGAATTGCGTCTATATTGAATTTTTGGGAATTTTTGGTCGAGCCAATTTCCCACGAAAATCGGGAAATTTTCTGTGTGCATTCAAATGACATGTATGCATGAATTTGAAAGTTCAAAGGAGCTCGAATTTGAAATTCAAACAGAACCCATCTTTATTTAGGCTTTATCTACCTCATTTTAGGATTCAAATTTTTGGGATGTGACAGGCCATGGTTGCAACATGCTACCTGCAAATGTTTTGTTAGGCGAAGTTCATTATGTCACTAACGTTAGGATTTGGCAAATGGTTTACTGGGCAAAGTTCATCAATTCGCTAGTGTTAGGCTTTGGCCGATGTTTTGTTAGGCGAAATTCATCAATTAGCTAGGGTTAGGCTTTGGATATGTCTGGTGCTTAGGGGCAATCAAAATATTCAGTGTTTGTTGTCTTTCAACATACATAACAACGACATAGTTTGTATTTATTTACTTGTCGGGAAATATACAACATCTGTGCTTCAGTTCCGTGTACATATGTACAACTTACAACAGGAGTATGCACAGCACATGATATCCTACTAACACAAGAACAAGTGATCTCCATCTCTCAGCGCCCTGATGTCGTCAACTTCGGCGCCGTCGACGGTGAGCACCGTCCTCGCCGCCGTCCCGAACATCGCCGCCGCTACTCTCATCAGCTCTTGCAGTGTATCAGGAAGGCGGACGAGCTTCCCAGCAGCGTTTGCAAACTGCTGATGGATAACCACTCGCTTGAGCTCTCTCCGCGGCAACATGCTGTGATCATCCTCTTCCTGTCCCTCAACGTCGAACATGATGTCACTCCGGCTCGCCACAGACGAAGATGCTGCGGCACTGGCCTGAACCCGATCCAGGATCTGCTTGAAAGACGGTGCTTCTTCTCTCGCAACTTGAAACATTGGGGATTCAAGATGCCGGACGAAGTTGCAGAACACCCTGTCCCCGTCGGCGGTGTGCGGCCGGACCGCTCGCAGAAGATGACTCTGGGTGACGCGCACGACCTGCGTGAGCCTCCTGCACCGGACGGTGAACGGCTGCGGGATGTTGAGCACCACGCCGATCTCACCCGCCATGCCGCGGGGCCCCGCCCGCATCACGACCGTCTCGGTCCCGTCGTCCGCGGTGGTGAGCACGTCCACGGAGCCGGACACGATGACGTAGCAGTCCGTCGGGGTCTCGCTCCTCTGTATGATGTCCGCCTTGGGCGGGAAGTACTGCGCCGTCATGTCGGCGACGAGGTCGGCCACGAGGCCGTCGGTGACGCCGCGGAAGAGGTAGGCGCCCTCGACGGTGTCACGGAACAGGTGCTGCGCGATCCCGGCCCGCACGGCCCTGGGAAGCTCGGACAGGATCTGCTGCTGGTGCAGGTGCTGCTCCGCCGTGTCGAAGCTGAGCTCCGCGCTCGCCGCCATCTTCTCCGTCAGCGCCTCCGGCAGCCGGTTCACGGCCCCGAACATGTTGAGCCCCTGCAGCGTGTCCCGCAGCGAGAGCGCGGCCGTGGCGCCCTGGACGACGAGGTTGGTCATGTTGCCGACGATGTAGGACCCCAGGCCCATGTTGAAGAGCACGTAGAAGACGGCGAACGTCATCTCGAAGGGGTTGACCGGGTGCAGGTCGCCGTAGCCGACGGTGGTGAGCGTGGCCACGGACCAGTACACCGCGCGGGTGTACCCAGCCCAGACGCTGCGTGTCTCGAACCCGCGGCCGAGCCACGTGCGGTCCTTGGAGCCGCCGTAGTGGGCCGCCATCCACAGGTGCACGCACGCCGCCGCGTGCACCGCGAAGAGCATCACGCCGACCAGCTTCACGAGCCGGGTCCAGAAGTAGTTGACCCTGATGTCCTTCTCCAGCGCCGCGAACAGGTCGCTGACGCGCTGCAGACGCCACAGACGGAGGAGGCTCAGGACCCGGCACGGCGACGACCACGCCGCCGTGGCGCGGCCGCCCGCAAGGTGGTAGATCACCTGGAACGGGATCGTCGAGGCCACGTCCATCGCCAGCAGCCACGGGCGCCGCGTCAGGTGCGTCACGGCGGCGGACTCCTTGTTGCGGTCGGCGACGGGGAGGTCGTCGGTTGTGGAGGACGAACCTTTGCGTTTGAGGCATGGGAGGAGGAAGGAGGCGGCGATATCGAGGGCAAAAAGGGCGTCGACGGCTAGGTCCATGGCGAGGAGCGGCAAGGAGGCCGCCCTCTCCACAGCCAGCTCGAACGGCGACGCCCACGCCGAGTACATCACCGGCGCGATCAGGAACCCCTGCCACCACCCGTAGCCGCCAGCGGCGGCGGGATCGACGTGCGGCATCGCCAGCACGGATGGAGCATATGCACAACGCTGTTCTGCCCGCGTCGTATTTATAGCCAACCAAAACCGATTCAAGTACGTATCCCCCCGCGCCGCCTGAACGCGATAGTAGTAGTCTCCGCCTCCGACTCTGAGTCGGACTGTTAGCGTCTTTCGATTTCCCCGTAGCCCAGGCTAGTTTAATTCTAGCAACGCAAGTTAAACGTACTAGCAGCAGTATAATAACATTGCTCACTTAAGCATTGACACCAAATCCAACTCGTATGGGCAGAGTAGAGAGAATTTCACTGTGCTTGATCTTTTCTCAAGCTGGTGGATCTGTTTGGTACCAATGTTCTAAATAGCCGGCTCCCGCTATAGCCTCTGGGGAGATGAGAGGCTAAGCTAACTTCTGTTTAGCGCTAAACCTCATAGCCCGCTATAGCCACCGCTATAGCCCGCTAAATCCGTTAAATTAAGGTGATTTAGCTCGCTAAATGGTGGTGTGATGAAGAAATAAAACTTTTTCATGATGTTTGGAACTTTAAAAGATGATTTAGCCATTTGAATTAAGGTATTTAAAATTTTGAATGATGAAATAATTAAGGCATGAAGCCATCATCCTATTTTAGCCTATGAAAATTTCTTTGGTGCATGTTTTATGTGTAATTATTTATTGATTCTTAATGGTATTGTGAAACCGCTAAATGGCCTTAGCTGCGGCTATAGCCCGCTATAGCCTTTCTTAGCCTTTGTGGACATCAACCGTTAAAGGGCTTAGCCCGCTATTTAAAACACTGCTTGGTACGCAGGCTCAACACAAGCAGCCCCACGCCATGCATCTGGAAGACAACGCTGCCGCTTCTCTCCCCGAACCACTCCAGCTCAACGCTCTGGCACGCAAGAGGAGGCAACAAAGGCGTCACCGAGGCGAGTACCGTGGCGGTCTCGATCAGCACCGACCGTTCCCAGCGCCCGGCGGCGGCGGCGTCCTCGGGCACTGTCCAAACCGACAACGCGGTGAACTCTGAAGCGATCAAGCTGAGCTTCCCGCTGCCGGCAGACCGCGCGAGGATAAGCTGCTTGGTCGGGCAAGGGACGACGCGTGGCGGTCGCCGGCGGAGGCAGTCCTGCGGGACCGCCATTGATCTCGCACGTCCCGTGCGGACATCGAGCGCGACGACGTGGAAGTGTCCCGGTGTTGCCAGCTCCCGGTACAGCCAGTACGCGACCCCGCCGAGCACGACGGGGAAGGGCTGCATTAGCGTGGTGCGGCAGCGGTGGACGGGGAGCGTCGGGGTGCTGGTCACGGGGGGGGCCCAGCTGCCTTGTACGGAAGAGAACGTCTGCGTGCGTAGCTCCTTGTCCGCGACGAGCAGCCTGAATGACGACAGGTCTGCGGCGCGGCGGCCATCGTCCTCGAGTGGAAGGAGCACGTAGAGGTGACCGGAGACCGTCTCCGGAGCCGAGAAGGAGGCGCGTCCGCCCGTGATGGGGTCGCACACGCACACCTCGCGGCGGGTCGTCAGGACGAGCAGACCGTCGCTCGACGCGACGAGACGGTGCGAGTGGAACAGGTCCGTGGTACGGGACATGGAGGACGCGACGGGGATGGGCGGGCGCTCGCTCGGGGACCTCGCCGGGCTGATCAGCGGGGAGACGCGGACAGCCTTTTGGCAGTAGTGCCTGGAGACGATGCCGAGGAGGAAGCGGTCGGCAAGGTGGGCCCGGAAGTCCAGGCCGGTCACGACCCGGCGCCGGACTAGCTTGCATGTCGCCGCGCCGCGGGCGATGGTGACCGGGTCGGAGCGCGCGAGGATTTGCACGATGAGATCCAGCGGGAGCGAAGGCGGCGCATCCATCTCCGCTAGCTGCTGCACGCCTTTTAACTGCCAAGCTCTTGAGGCTCTCTCTCGCTCTCTTTTTCTTTCTTTTTTTAACTGAAGTTCTTGAGGATTGATATATAGACTTAGACATAAACGACGACCGAGCGGAACTCTGCTTCAGCTGTCGTCACCGAGTCTATTTGCAACACGTCCGGAGATGATGCACCGCATCATCTTTAATCTCGTTTCATTTTCTGCAACACATACATAGAAGCCGCACGGCGTCAAACGCCACACTCCGGGGGTGTTGCGCGGCTACTCCCACGTCCTACTCTCTGGAGAAGGACACGAGGACGATGATGAGGGAAACAATTTCTGCGCATTACGAGATGAGAGCGCCGGCCGTTCCTTCCGGCTGCTCGTCTTGGACGAAGGTTTTCGGACGCAAACTTTCTCATCAAGAACCGGCGCGTGGGGCCCGGTCATCGAGCGTCCAGCCCACCTGAACCTGCCCCATCGTTTCGGGCTTGCCCAGGGCTCGGCCCTCGTACTCGGCGGCGTCACGCACTGGCTGTACTACCTGAACGGGCACCACCAACGCTACGCCGTGCTCGCCATCAACGTCGACACAGGGTCGGCCACGGCGATCGAAATCCCACAGCGCTGCCTGCGCCGGCGCAGGCGCGAGGAGACGTGGGAGCTGCTCCTGGTGCGGTCAGTGGACGGGAGGCTGGGCCTGCTCGTCGCGGGAGCCCTCGCGATAGCCATGTGGACCCTGTCCGAGGACGCGACCAGCTGGGCGCGGCGCGTGGTGGTGGACAGGGCGAGGATGTTGCGGCCGTTGACGCTGGACCGCCACCCGCTGAACTGCCTCAGTGGCGGAGGACCCAGTATGGCAAGGTAGGGCGGCTGCCATACCTCAAAATTTCCTGTGCTGCATTCCCCTATTATTCTGCCCAATTGATGCGCACCCGTCATGACCAAACTTTGAGCAAATTGCTGTCTGTGAGGCTGTTACTATGGAGGAAGAAGACTGTTATCGTAGGCCGTGGCCTGTGATAGTCTGCTTTGGTCGTCATAATTGCTGCTGCTCTGTGTTGTTGTAAGAGGGATCAGTACGTTGAGTACTTGAATCAGGGTATTACGTCAAATTTTCTACAACTGCAAGTCACAGGCTTGGTTTCATGAATTTTCGTCGGCCACACCTTAATTTTCTTTCGTCCTCCGCCACTGACTGCCTCCATACTCAGCTGGAGTGGTTCGGCGAGGCGAGCGGAGCCGTCGTCTTGCAGCTCCAAGGCGCAGGGATCCTTCGGCTCGATCTGCAAACTGGGGAGATCAGCCAGCTTAGAAAGGACCATAATTGCTGGTGGCCGCAGGCACTTGGGGGCTGCCCATATGAGATGGACATGGTTTCACTGCTGGCGGCCATGAAACGGTTCTGAGTTTCGAGACTTCTTTCACGAAAGTTTTATTCAGGATCTTATTGTTAGGAAATGATCTGTGATCAAAACATGAAGGGCACACAGAAAAGGAATAAGTTTAACATAAGTCAAATATGTGGGTCCCACCTATGTTTGGATAAGTTTCACCCATGATCGGTGGGTGGAAACCGACCTAGTTGGTGTTGGTTCCCCTAGCATGCAGTGGATATAAATAGAAGAACACCTCTGATGGATTAGAACTGAAGAGAGAAAAACTAGTTCTTCTATCTGTGATCCGATCTACCACTCACTGTCAATGCTGGGAAGAACTGGAACACATCCTATCAACTGTTGATGGGTTTTCTTGATTACAAGGAGTTGTTTCTTCTATTGTTCACTGATGGGAAGAGCTAGAATATATTATCGGTCTTTTATGGCTTATTGATCTACAAGAGGTAATCCTGTGACTCAATTGAAGCTAGTGATCCTATCCAGTAATCTAACAGTGGCATCAGAGCCGTTCTAGCTTTCAGTTTAGTCCTAAATCATGCCCAACAATTGTTTCAGTGCCCAATTTCATGTGTTCATGTCTACATGCCTCTGTTTTTCATGACAAGCAGTTCAGTTCTTGAAATTGTTCATGCTTATGCTTGGTCTCGACTAAATGACTTACTGTTGATGCTTAGCATGCATGTTTTCATGCAAATTGATGTTCGTATGCTTCAAATTTGATGATAAGCACCTCAATTTCTTGATCTTGTACATTAAGTTCATGTGTATTCATGCTTACTGTTCATGGCAAAATGATGTTAAGTATGCATGTTAATGAAAATTGATGATGCAAAAGTGCTAGGGTTTCGG
This sequence comes from Eragrostis curvula, assembly GCA_007726485.1. NCBI lineage: Eukaryota > Viridiplantae > Streptophyta > Magnoliopsida > Poales > Poaceae > Eragrostis > Eragrostis curvula. The sequence continues at coordinate 14,695,758 of CM017439.1, read as the reverse complement.
TTTTGTGTTGTAAAGCACAGAGAAGGAGGGGAATTGCATGATCTGATGGAAAACATAATGAATTCCCCAATTGTTGAAGAACCCTAACCCTAGCTACAGTGAAATCCCCACTGAAATCCCCAATCTTTCCCCAAATGATGAACCCTAACTCTAAAGATTATGGGAGAGGGTCACCTGATGGAGTTGATGGCCGCGCTCGCCGTCGTCGTGCTCGGCGGCGGCCTCCCGTGGCTGCTTCTCGCCGTGACCTGCCGCTCAAGCCCATGTGCGCGGCCCTCGGTGCGAGGTCTCGGACGCCCGGATTTCCCGTGTGCCTCGCGGCCGCCGTCGCCGTTGCGTCGCCATGGGCGAAGCCGCCAGCAGCACGTCACCGTCATCGCCGCCTCGGTTGCTATCGAATGGCGCGCGCGTGCCGTGGCTCCGAGCTGGCTAAGGGCACCGGACGAGCACCGCTCGACGGAGCTGCGTGCTAGCCAAAGCCGCACGCAGGCTCCGGCGAAAGGAGCTCGCCGGCGCCGCCGTCCTCTCGCTCTCTCTCTCTCTCGTTTCACCTGTCGCCGCCGCGATGGGAGAGAGGAAGGGGAGGAAGAAATGAACTAGGGTTTCGGGGGGGGGGGGGGCAGAAATGTCCTTTTATTCGGCACCGAACGCGCGTGAACCGTCGGATCTTGATCGACGGCACAGGGGAGGCGGCGGCAGCTGCTGGGCTCTGAGCCCAAGTGGGAGCGCGGGGGAGGCCAAACAGGCCAAAAGTGCATGGGCCTCAGTTCGTTGGCTGCGGCCCATTAAGAAAAACAAAGTTTTTCCTTTTCCCCTGCGATTTTCTGAAAATTTAATTGGGCCACCAAACTTATGGGCCTATTTTCATGGGTCAAAACTTTAATGGGCCTTTTTTTTAGAATTTCAGAATTTTGAAGAGGACCGAATATGTTAATGGGCTTTTGAGAATTACGAAAATGATGTGGTCCAGATTCATGAATAGTAATTTTTTGGTTTTCCTTTGTGAATTTCCAGAAATTTTGTGGGCTAAAACTAATGGGCCAAATTTTATTTGGCTGTAGGCCCAGATGAATAGCAATGTTTATGTTTTCCTTTATGGCTGTTTTTTCAGCAATTGAAGTTTGAATTTTAAATTCAAACTTTTATGCTTTAAGTGATAATGTTTAATGTTAAGTGAATATTGGGCATATCCTGAAATGTTGGGCTATACCTCTTGTTCTTTTTAGTTCTTCCTTTAAATGTTTCACGTTTCCGCTGCTAGTGATAGTTATGTTGTTGAAAAAATATTTTATGCCTCTATTTTAAAGTGTAAATTTTATCTATTATTTTGGCCAAAGCTGATTAATAGATAAATTTTACAAACTTTTGTTTTTCCCATCCATTTCTGGCCAAAGCTGATGTGGATTGGATTAGTAAAAGAAGTTTTTGAGGCATATATTATTATGTGTGGATTTTTTCTATTTCTCTGGCCAAAGCTGACTAATAGATAATTTTCGTAAGGTTTTATTTTCTGGTCCATTTCTGGCCATAGCTGATGTGGACTAGATTGATAAAAGAAGGTTTTGAGATATATTGTTAAGTGTGAATTTTGTTCACTCTTCTGGCCAAAGCTGATGAGTGGATAATTTTTGCAAAATTTTATTGGTCTTATTCACTTCTGGTCAAAGCTGATTTGGATTTGATCAGTAAAAGAAGTTTATTAGTGTTGCTCATGGCTAATGTTTTTCCCCTTTACGGATGCAACACAAACACACTATGCTCAAGTTTGTCGAGTTAAAATATGGCATTGAGCTATTTAATGAGAGCAATTGCATTTCTTGGAATAAGAAATTAATGATAATTATGGCTCTATATAGTTATGGTTATGCTCTTATTGATGCTCCTTACGGAACTTCAAAAAGGTTTCACTTACTTATGAAATGTTTCCAATGGAAATATGCCAAATAAATGGCAAAATAGGAGCAATTAACGTATAAGTGCCTCATGATCATCAAAAGTGAAATTATTGAAAATTTGAGACGCACATTCTTTGGATTCTGGCTAAAATTTACCTTAGCGAAGATGGGGATGGATTGTCCTCGAAAGTTTATCCAAGCCCTTTTATTAAAGGCTTGGAAATGAAATTTATGATGGAATCGAAATACAAAGAGAGCATAATATAGAGAAGTGCAATATAGTTGCAAAACTAGAGTCTTTGGGAATCGAATTCCCGAGAATTCTTCTGTGCACTTCATTATGTCCTCACCACCTCCGGAATACTCTCCCCTTATGATTAATAATAAAGTTCACTTCGGAGGAAATAATGTTGTTACTTTTATGAATAAGTCCTTGTACAATTACGCCACTACTGTGTAGTGGGTTGATTTATATGTAACGATTCATATTGTTACAAGGATTCGTTATTATGAGGACATTGAAAAGAGAGCAAAGAGTAATGTGAAATCAATAATGGATGAGTTGAAGCTGAAATTAGCAAGTTAGTGTTTTTACACTAACACTCCATAATGTTTATGGGCTTCAATTTAATGATGTATATTATTCATGAAAGAAACATTGGTTTCTACATTATGATTGAATAATGATGGCTAATGTTATTTTGAAAATAAGAGAAGTATGATTATATACAATGTCAATAAAGTTTTCTCTTGCTTTTAAGACAAGTTTAATCTTATTTCCATAAGAATGCCATCAATGTTATGTCATAAATAAAGATGAGACTTTATCGAAATTATGGCAGTGTTGTTGAAGCCATATTTTGAGGGGGAGAATTGATTGAAAGTCTCATTAAATACTTATTGCATTCCAAGAAAACTATAGATAGAGCAAATAAAATGCTTACTAATGATGCTCTCATTTGTTGAATATTTTTGAGAGATGAGATGATGTTGTAGAATGCTCACTAAGGAAGCTCTCATATAAATAGAGAAATGAAAATGCTCTAAAATGATGCTCTCATTTATTGGATATATTTGAGAGATTTATGGCTGAAGTAAAAGTCGGTGTGATCAAAAGATCAACACCGTAAGATGTGATGTAGTGCAGAGTTTTCTTATAGCCAATTCCTGGATGTATTTACTAAGTTTCTACAGGAAAATGGTATTAATAATTATTACTCTACACCAATGAATATTCAGCAAAATGGAGTGACTTAATGGCGAATTTATGTTTTTGGTACAAAAGATGTTGAGTCACTCCACTCTATTAATGTGTTCATGGATTGAAATTTATATGACAATTTGTCATATTTATGAAACTCCTAGTAAATTGATGTGTATGAAATATTGATTGGGATAAGGTTTACCCTAAATTATATGGGTTATTAAAGTTAAAGTTTTCAATCCAAAATATGAACAATCTTGACCCCAAGAGTATAAGTTGCCATTTTATGGCTTTATGGCAAGTCCAGAGTATGTTGTTGATATTCATGAGAACATGAATTGAAGTCTAAATAATGGATATGCTTCTAAATGGCTTATGCCGTGAAAGAAGAAATGAAATCTATGAGTATAAGAAATTATCAAAGGAGCCAAAGCAGTAGACTACCGATCGGTCTACAAGACATAAGTGACTCCAAAGATAATGTTATAAAGAGTTAAAGTGAACTCATAGCCAATGGCTTCATATATATAAAGGAAATGGTGAAGACATGTTCGTATGTTTGTCTCCTCAAAAGGACTCATTCAAAATGATTATGATGCTTGTAGCATATTATGAATTTGTGATTTTCTCAAATAAGAGAATATTTGGGATACAGTTCTTAGAAATATGTCTATGATTTAAAGACAAGCATCAATATAATGTTATTTCAAGAAATAACAAGCTGGACACATGAATGCTAAACTCAGGGGGAGTAAGTTAATGATAAATCTAATGCCAGCAGCATACATATATGCTATTGGAAATTGAGAATCTTCTCTCCCTAAGTTTAAAGTTGAAAGATCCGTTAGGATCTTGGGGTTATATGAAAAGCATATTGAGAAAGCTATTGGTGAAGTGCAATATGCTAAAAGTTTACAGCCTTGCCTGTTCTTAAAGTCAAGGGCAATAAGTTTTGGGACATATCAAAGTCCGAAAAATAAAGGAAAAGTGCGCACAAATGAAATGTTCCATATGCATTAGCGTTTGGAAATATAATGTTTCTATAAATGAGAAATTGCCCTGACATAGGAATATGACTGGGATGCTTGACAGATGTCAATCCAATTTTGGATTTACTAAAGGGCCAATAAGGAAGCTTTTGCATTATAAAGCAATAAAGATTTCATGCTACATATAACTAATCTAATATTCTCTTTTTGAAGAATATTCAGATTATGATTTTGTGAGGTGTGTCTGTATGAAGTGATCCACATTATGTTTTCCCACTCACAAAAGGAGTCATTTTGTGGAAATGCTCCAAATAATTGTTAATGCATTATAGATAATGCAGAAAATATGTGTAGCATGATATAAGAGGCCATTGGACAGGCAATATGGCAAATGAATTCTATACCAGAATAAGGAGTGATAGAAATATAATTTCAAAATCACTCATTTTTAATACTGTGACACTAAAGTTGCAATATTTTATCCAAGTAACAACTAGTCAAGTGGTTCTGTCAAACACTTCGACATTTGTACCATGTTGTGAAAGGACAGAATCCGAGATCAAATGATAAGATTAAGGTTTGAAAATAAAGTTTATATCGGGGAATCCCCTCAGGTCTACCACCCAATAATGTTGCCGGCATGGGTGTGGTAGAAAAGCCTGTTGATCTTGGACAAGTGGAACTGTTATGACACCGTCTCCCCAAGACTAAGACAGTTCATTTTGAGATGTGACGGGAACCATAGTCAATGGATTCAATAGGACTTAATTGCCTATTGTAATTTATAGATTTGATGTATCGTCTATCAAAAGGTGAACTATTATGTTTTTGAATAAAGTTTAAAGTTTTATGGACGTCCTAAAGTTAAAGAAGTTTGTTTTGATATGAGGTGGTATACAATAGTAACTGTGTTCCATCGGTACATAAACCGTTGCGAACCAGTTGTCTTTGCTTGCCATTTCATTGATAAATAAGCTTTTAATGTTTTAATCTTACGATCAAGGGGGAGAATGTTAGGAAATTATCTGTGATCAAAACATGAAGGGCACACAGAAAAGGAATAAGTTTAACATAAGTCAAATATGTGGGCCCCACCTATGTTTGGATAAGTTTCACCCATGATCGGTGGGTGGAAACCGACCTAGTTGGTGTTGGTTCCCCTAGCATGCAGTGGATATAAATAGAAGAACACCTCTGATGGATTAGAACTGAAGAGAGAAAAACTAGTTCTTCTATCTGTGATCCGATCTACCACTCACTGTCAATGCTGGGAAGAACTGGAACACATCCTATCAACTGTTGATGGGTTTTCTTGATTACAAGGAGTTGTTTCTTCTATTGTTCACTGATGGGAAGAGCTAGAATATATTATCAGTCTTTTATGGCTTATTGATCTACAAGAGGTAATCCTGTGACTCAATTGAAGCTAGTGATCCTATCCAGTAATCTAACACTTATCACTTGTGAAGTTTTTGCCCGGGAACTAGTACCTACTGTGACTATTAATATGTCCCTTTCATGAGGTTCTTGGTGTTTTTTAGTTAATTGAAAATAGCTTTTTCTTTAGTCCATGAATGACAATCCTTAGATCGTCATCATCATACAGAGTGTGGCACACAAGAAACAATCTAGATTCTATCTTTGGACCGTGAGCTTGTACTTATGGCACTGAATGTGTCAGCCTATGCAGTGAAGACGTCTGACTATGCATGTGACAACAATCGTGTCATAACGTAACAAAGGAGGTCATACATAAAATTAGATCTTGGAGTTGTGTTGCAACAAAGAAAGGGAATGGTTTTCCCACCCATGCACTCTTGATTAAAGAATGCAAATCAATTTTATATAACAAAAAAAATGGTTGAAGCACTTAGAAATTTTGTTACAGGTTGAATTCAACAATACTAAAATGAAGCCAACCTCCATTGCTCACTTTGGAGGCAAATCAAAATTGGCAATGCCACCATTAAAAATCATGCATGATTTAGATGGTTAACAATAACTTCTACCGATGTTTCAAATAATTGTAGTTCTATGTTTGGTCAAAGTCAAATCCTTGATATTTTTTTTGGGACGACAATCAAGTTTTATACACCGCATGATTTAGATGGTTAACGCATGATTAGTATATTTTTAGATCAACATGCAAAATACTTTTCGTAACATACAAATTGACGATCAAAATACAGGCGTTTGAGAGAGAGAGAGAGAGATTAAAATTTGAAGCCGCAAACAATTGCCAAAGATCCGACTAAATGTGTCACAGTTGCCAGAAGATACAGAAAAAGTTCTTAATCAACGTGCGTTGTCTCCGCGCTGCGGCGCCCAGGAGCGCCGGCTTCATGCGTGCGCACTGGCGGGAGCCCAGCGCGACGAGGGAGCGGACGAGGTCCGGGTCAGCGGGCTGCTTGGGAGTTGGTGGCGATGCGCTCGACGCTCATGTTCACGACTCACCAGAGTGGGGCAGGGGATGAACGTGAAGTCGGCGAGCGGGCGCGGGTGGCGGGGCAGGTTGTGTTGTCGGTGGCGATGCTGGCGCGGTCGTAGTAGGTCTTTGTCTGGCCCGTCGACACCCTCACCGGGTCTCTCATCAGCTCCAGGGCGAGATGGGGCAGCACAAGTACCACGGCCGCGGCCGCCGCGTCCAAGCCGAGCGCCATCACACTCCACGGCGTAAGCATTCCATTCCACGCGATCGAGATGCTGCCATCAAGTCCAACGACTGTGGCTCGTGTTCGCCACTGAATGTATCAAGAGTGCACGTCCGTTCGGGTGTGCGCGCGGCAACCTGTCATCTGATCGTATACGAGCCGGAGCATGCAATGCATCCGGGATCGCACGAACTCGATCAGCCTATACAAGCTACAACGAGAGTCCAGCCTGCGTACGCATCCAAAACTGCACCCATGGACTACAAATAAGTTTCCGCGCCCTCTGCGCACGACTAATATGGAGCCGCCAGATCTCCCCGTCGAGATCCTCCACGACATCTTCTCCCAGACCGAACCGGTCACCCTCGTACGCTGCGGCGCCACCGCCAAGTTCCTGCGCCACCTCATCACTGACCCGGACTTCCTCCGCCAGCTGCTGCGCAAAAACGCCGACGGTCGCTTCGTCCCGTCCCTCCTCGTCGGCTTGTTCTTCCACGACGACGACGAGGCGCGCCGCTTCCTCCCCGTGCCGCCGTCCAGTAAGCTCAAGCTCTCGCTCGCAGCGCCCAATGACAACTTCCACCCGTTCATGTGTCATCAACCAGTGTCACGTGCTGGCCTCGTCGTACTGCGCCGCCTCCGAAGGATTGGTCCGGGCGAGATCATTGAGGAAGACCTGTGCGTGTGCTGTCCCGTAACAGGGCACTACACTTTCCTTCCTCGGGGGACGTTGTACGGCCACTCGCACGTCCTGCTCCCAGCTGGAGATGGAGACGAGGACGAGCAGGGAAACAATTTCTGTGGATTATTACGGGACGAGGGCGCCCGCCGTTCCTTCCGGCTACTCGTCTTGGACAGCGAGGTTCGGACGCAGACTTTCTCATCAACAACAGGCGCGTGGGGCCCGGTTACCGAGCCTCCGACCCACCTGGACCTCCCCAATCCTACCTACCTTGCCCGGAGCTCCGCCCTCGTGCTCCGCGGCGTCGCGCATTGGCTGTACGAGCGCTACTTCCAACAATACGCCGTGCTCGCCATCAACGTCGGCAACGGGCAGGCCACGGCGACCGAGGTCCCGCAGCGCTGCCTGCGCCGGCGCAGGCGCGAGGTGCCGGAGGAGCTGCTCCTGGTGCGGTCGGTGGACGGGAGGCTGGGCCTGCTTGTCGCGGAAGTCCTCGCGATAGCCATGTGGACCCTGTCCGAGGACTCGAGCAGCTGGGCGCGGCGCGTGGTGGTGGACAGGGAGAGGATGTTGCAGCCGCTGACGCTTAACTGCAACCCTCTGTGTTGCCTCCTTACCGTGCTGGAGTGTTTTGGGGAGGCGAGCGGAGCCGTGATCTTGCAGCTTCAAGGCGCAGGGATCCTTCTGCTCGATCTGCAAACTGGCGAGATCAGCCAGCTTAGAAAGGACCATGATCTCGAGGTGCCGCCGCCACTTGGGTGCTGCCCATATGAGATGGACATGGTTTCACTGCTGGCGGCCATGAAACGGTTCTGAGTTCCGATACACGAAAGCTTAGTCAGGATCTTATCAATTGCGAAGTCTTTGCACGGGAAACTAGCACCATGCATGCATCACGTATGAAGATCAATCCACTCAGGATACTGATATCATTATATGAAGTATATCAACTATGTAAAATATCCCTAAAATGCATAATTGACTTAATAGTGTAAAATGCGTTTTCAGCCATGCAATTAATTTTATTTTCTTGCTCATACATAAAGTATTTTCTTTTTCTTTTTAATTAACAGAAATATTTTGGTGGCATTCCACTTGTTTGAGTTCAAAAAAGAAGGACCTAATTACCTACTGCTATTAGTATTTGTAATATTCATGAGGTCTTCCTACTTTTAGTTAATTGAAAATAGTTACATGGGTTCAACAAACAGGATTGCAATAATGGACATGACCAAATGATTCTCTTTGTGAGAGGCATTAAAAAAGAATAATTCTGTCTGCTGTGTTATATGTGCATATCATCTTAAAAATATCATAAAAAGGAAAATTTGGTCTCGATCTACTATTTAACTCACGCAGGAACGCATGAGCAAATTGCTAGTTTGATTATAGAAAGAGAAAAATTAGAGTATAAATAAAAGTAAAGTCCAAGAAAGAAAAAACTAGGAGCATATACTGCCAAAGTCCATGCTAAGCAAGACAGAAATTAAATCAGGGTGTTCGTCAGGCTGATGGCGCGCGGCCGCTGTTATCTGAACTCGATCAGCCTACAACTAGAGTCCGGCCTGCGGACGCATCCAGCTGAACTTGTCATACACAAAGTTTCCTGCGATGACGTACATAATGTTGTGTTTTTCCTTCCGCTCTGCTCACGACTAGCTAATATGGGCAATCAGGCGTGGGGGGAGAAGAGGGAACCGCCGGATCTCCCCGTCGAGATCCTCCACGACATCTTCTCCCGGGTTGGGCCGGCCAGCCTCGTCCGCTGCGCCGCCACCGCCAAGTTTCTGCGCGGCGTCATCACCGACCCGGACTTCCTCCGCCAAGTGCGGCGCAACAATGCCGACGGCCGCTTCGTCCCGTCTCTCCTCGCCGGCATGTTTTTCCAACGCAAAGAAAAGGATATCCTCCGCTTCATCCCCGTGCCTCTGTCCAGTAAGCTCAAGTTCTCGCTGGCGCCGTCCAATCTCGACGCCTTGCTCCCGAAGGTGTGTCCGCCACTGGCGTCACGAGCCGGGCTCGTCGTACTCACTAGTACAATAAGGGCCTGCAGTGACGCAGGCCATAAAAGTTTAGTGGCGGACGCACGGCCCAGCGTCACTGCGGGCCATGGCTCGGGCACTGTAGCACCTACAGGTGGCGGACGGAGTGATGCAATCATCCAGGTGCCAGTTCGGTGGCGGTAGAAGTGACGTCACGGGCGACCGCCACCTCTCCCCGTGGCAAGAGTGGCGGATGGTGATGTCAGCTTCGTCCGCCACCCGGGATGACGTCACGTGCGTCCGCCACTTCTTATGAAGCAAAGGTGGCGGACAGAGGTGACATCATTTTGCCCGTCACCGAGTCGGCACAGTATATATTCGCGGTTCTTCCTCGCCCGAACAGTATCGGGCTGAACTCGAGGTTCATGTCCGTACGGCGGCCGGGAAAAATTAGAAAACAAGGGGAGAAGGTTTTGATCTCTTTTTTTTTTCAGGAGTTGTTCTAGAAGGTAAAACCTAGCAATCCATTGGATTATTTTTGTGTTTAGATGCCAATTTGAGGGTTAATTTTGTGGATAAAGTTTACCTAGGGTTTACAACTTTTTTGGCTTTATTTGAGGTGATTCCATTGGTTTTTTGGTGGGGATTTAGTAGATCCTATGTTGTTTATGAACCCTCTATGTCCTATGTGCTTTTCCTTTGGATTTCCTATTCGAATTTTGTAGATCCAATTTTGGATTGCATATGTATGAGAGAGAAGGGAAGGGGGAAATTGATTTACTTTTTTTAATATTTTTTCTATATTTTTTTATTACATTGTTTAATTTCGTTTTTATTATTGCAGATGGTTGATAGATCTTGGATGTACGATGGAGGAGGAGGAGACCCGCTACTCTATTTTCAGGAAATCACCAACTTTGTGATAGCCGCGAGGACTCACGCTTCACGTCAGCAGACAAGGGCTATATATTGTCCTTGTACGAAATGCAAGAATAATATACTGTTTGAAGACCATGAAATCATTCGTGAGCACTTGTTGGACAATGGTTTCATGGACAACTACTCAATCTGGACAAGACATGGTGAAACATCAGATAGTGGAGAAGCCGGCAACGAGCAGGAGAGTGCTGAAGGCAGTGGTCACCGAGAAAGGGCACAACCCAACAATGATCGCTATAATGACGATCAGTGCAACACCGGGGATGATGAAACTCGCGAATCTGAAGGCATTGATGTAGAAGAATTGTTGCGCAACATGCAGCATGAGGATCTGCTCCATCACAAAGATAAAGGCTTTGATAACGTAGAAACGTTACATAAAGCATCGAGGGACCTTCTTTATGAGGAATCCAAAGGGTGTGACAAGGACTGCACGGTGTTGCACTCGGTTCTTGGACTCCTCACATTGAAGGCAAGCAACGGGTGGTCAGACGTTAGCTTCAACAGCTTGATGGAGATGTTAGGCAATATGTTGCCGAAACCAAATCATTTGCCCACTAGCACGTACCATGCAAAGAAATTGTTGTCTCCATTGACATTGGGCGTACAAAAAATACACGCATGTCCGAACCATTGTGTCCTCTACCGTAAAGAACACACAGATAAGGTGAGATGCCCAACTTGCAACGCGAGTCGGTACAAAAAGTTTGATGACGATGACGGTGAAAGTTTGACCCAGGGCAAGAAGAAGGGACAGAAAAGGAACAGAAACAATCATGTAAAGCATGGTGAAGATGATGCGGATGATGGCAGAAAAATTCCGGCACTGGTGATGTGGTACCTACCGGTAGTCGATCGCTTGAAGCGTCTGTTCTCAAACTCAAGAGATGCTAAACTCATGACTTGGCATGCCGACAAAGATGGGCGTAAGAAGGACGGGAAACTTCGCCACCCTGCGGATGCCCGACAGTGGAAAAAGTTTGATATTGATAACATTGGGTTCTCAAGCGATCCGAGGAATGTGAGATTTGGTTTGAGTACCGATGGCATGAATCCTTTCGGTATAATGAGGAACCCACACAGTACTTGGCCAGTGTTAATGTGCATTTTCAACCTTCCATCATGGTTGTGCCACAAAAGAAAGTATATAATGCTCAGTATTCTTATATCGGGCCCACAACAACCTGGCATCGACATAGATGTGTTTTTAGAACCGTTGATGGAAGACATGCAGAAGCTGTGGGAAGTGGGGGTCCGTGTGTGGGATGCATACCGTCAGCAGCACTTTAACCTCAAAGCAATTATTTTTGTTACCATCAATGACAATCCTGCTCGCCTAACCCTTACCGGGCAGGTAAAAGGGAAGGCGGCATGCGTTGTATGCGTCGACCAAACATCATCTGTGTACCTTCCTAATTTCTGTAAGTTGGTGTACATGCGTCATCGACGATTCTTACCAAAAAACCACCCATATCGTCAAATGAAGAAAGAGTTTGATGGTACAGAGGAGAAAGATGCGCCACCAGTACTTCGCGATGGCAAATTTGTATATGACCTGGTCAAGACTTACCGGGTAGTTCACGGGAAGCCGGTGAAGGGAAGAAAGCGGAAGAAATCCGATCAAGTTCCAAAGGATGCAATCTTTAAGAAGAAGTCGATTTTCTTTCGCTATTTAAACTATTGGAAACAGTTGGAGATTGGTCATGCAATCGACCTTATGCATGTCACAAAGGGTGTGTTCGATAGCACATCAGGTCTCCTGATGGACACTCCTGGTAAGACAAAGGACGGGCTCAACGCCCGGAAAGACCTGCAAAAGCAAGGAATAAAGCCAGAGCTTCACCCTCAAGAAAGGCCTAATGGGAAGTATTATCTTCCACCGGCCAGCTATAACCTGACCCTTGAGGAGAGAAAAGAAATATGCAAGTGCCTACGCAGCATCAAGGTACCCACTGGTTTCTCAACGAATGTGAAGAATCTTGTCTCAATGGCTGACTTAAAGATAAGTGGCTACAACACGCACGATTGTCATATGATGCTTTCTCTGTTCCTCGCCATCGCTGCAAGGGCTATCAAACACCCGTATGTCAGGATGGTCATCACACGGATGTGCCACTTTTTTAACGCTGTATCAAAAAAGGTCATCGACATTGTCGAACTGGAGACCATACGTAAACAAATGCGAGAGACTATGTGCCAACTCGAGATGTGCTTTCCACTCACCTTCTTTGATACCATGGAGCACTATATGATCCACATTGCAGATCAAATACTTGTTCTTGGGCCATCTTACCTTCACTATATGTATCCGTTTGAGCGTTACATGTATGTTATGAAGAACTATGTGCGCAATCCAAGAAGTCCTGAGGGGTCCATGATAGAGGGATACACAACAGAGGAGGTGTTGAAGTGCTATAATGATTACATGAAAGATGGGAAACCAATAGGTGTTCCAGTGTCACGGCACAAGGGAAGGCTCATTGGTAAAGGAACCAAAGGAAGGAAGACCTTCAATGATGAGAATTTTGAAAGAGTGAAAGAAGCACATTTCACCATCTTGCATCAGTTACAGATTGCCGCACCATACGTTGAACAACACTTGCAACAGCTTTGATTAGAAAATGAAGGCATGTCTGAGGAATTGATCGTGAGAGAGCACAAGCGTTGTTTCATTACCTGGTTGAAGGAACTAAACATACCAACTGGTGAAACAACACAAGAACAAACGATGCATCTATTGGCAGATGGTCCACTAAGTCTTGTTACGTCATGGCAAGCGTTTGACTTCAATGGCTTCACATTTTACACCAAGGCAAAGGACAATAAGAGCCAGTGCCAAAACAACGGGATAGTAACATTTGCAGAGGATAGTGAGGGAATCAAAAACACATATTATGGATACATTGAAGAGATTTGGGAACTCAACTATGGAATGTCTTTACGTATCCCCATCTTCAAGTGTATATGGGTTAAGCATCCACAAGGAGTAACGGTGGATGATTCCGGCTTCACAATCGTTGACTTAAAAAATGTTGGTCACAATAATGAACCTTGGATACTACCTGAAAATGTGGCACAAGTGTTTTATACACCTGACCCCGCCACAAAAAAGCACGTCGTTGTGTCAGGAAAACGAAGAATCGCAGGAATTGAGAATGTTACAGATGAAGAAGAGTACAACCAGTTTGACGAGGTGCCCTTCTTTGCAGATACAACACGGATAGCTCTAATCGAAACAACACTAGACTATTCACGCGTGGTGCCCTACCTCCGCACAGATTGCAAAGGAAAAGTAGTTCAAGGCTAATTAGTGGTGTTAATAAGTGTAATGTATCCTATTTAATTTTAATTATCGTGTGTTTGTAATATATATGATACTAATGAGAGACTCCCTTTATTTATGTACTACCTATCATCCTATTTCATATGTTGAAATTATGATGTGAATTTTAAATATTAAATTTTAGATATATAGTATATAATAATGAAACAATATATAGTATATAATAATGAAATGTGAAAATAATAAGGAAATAATGGGAAAATATTAAAACCATTTTTTTTTGCAAAATTTAGATGTATAGTATATAATAATGGAACCATATATAATAATAAGGAAATAAGGGGAAAATATATCATATATATTTATCAACTAATTTTAAAGAAATGTGTAGCTAGAAAAAAATATTAAAACCATTTTTTTTGCAAAATTTAGATGTATAGTATAAAATAATTAAACCATCTATAATAATAAAGAAATAAGGGGAAAATATATCATATATATTTATCAACTAATTTTAAAGAAATGTGTAACTAAAAAAAATATTAAAACCATTTTTTTGCAAAATTTAGATGTATAGTATATAATAATGGAACCATCTATAATAATAAGGAAATAATGGGAAAATATATCATATATATTTATCAACTAATTTTAAAGAAATGTGTAGCTAGAAAAAAATATTAAAACCATTTTTTTTTTGCAAAATTTAGATGTATAGTATATAATAATGGAACCATCTATAATAATAAGGAAATAAGGGGAAAATATATCATATATATTTATCAACTAATTTAAAAAAATGTGTAGCTAGAAAAAAAATATTAAAACCATTTTTTTTTTGCAAAATTTAGATGTATAGTATAAAATAATTAAACCATCTATAATAATAAAGAAATAAGGGGAAAATATATCATATATATTTATCAACTAATTTTAAAGAAATATGTAACTAAAAAAAATATTAAAACCATTTTTTGCAAAAAAATGGTTGGCGGGGATCGAACCCCACACCTCAAGGATAGAAGCCGGCTGCCTTACCACTGGGATGTCAAGACTTTCAGGTAAGAATGGCTTCGGATTGTTTAAATACTATCGTTTACGCTGTAAAGTGGCGGACGGCTCTACCGTCACCCGTCCGCCACTCAACCTGATGACGTCATCCTCGTCCGCCACCCCGTCCTCCTACTATTTAACCAGCCCGGCCTCCTCCTAAACCCTAAACCCGGTGGCTGTCGCGCAGGACGCCGTCAGGCTGGCCAAATTTCGTGCCGCCGCCCTCCTCCACGCCGCCGCCCTCCACGCCGACGCCCTCCTCGCCGCCCTCCTACACGCCGCCGCCCTCCACGCCGCCGCCCTCCTCGCCGCCCTCCTCCACGCCGCCGCCCTCCACGCCGACGCCCTCCTCGCCGCCCTCATACACGCTGCCGCCCTCCACGCCGCCGCCCTCCTCGCCGCCGCCCTCCTCCCTCCTCCCTCCCTCCCTCCCTCCCTCCAGCTCTCGAATCCGACATCTCCCTCCCTCCCTCCCTCCTGCACTCCCCCACTGAAGCCGCGGTCGCCGCCGTTGCCACGCACGCGCTCTCCAGCAAGGCGAGGTCAGAGGTGATCCGCTCTCTTCAGGTCCCCTCACTGCTCTCTCTCTCTCTCTCTCTCTCTCTCTCTCTCTCTCTCTCTCTCTTCTCTCTGTTCCTCCCCGCACCTGATCCCCTGTTTCTCTCATTCACTGATTCATGGCCGCACATGGAGAAATTCATGAACTACTGCTCCAGACAAGTGATTTACTCTGAATGTGATAGTGCTGCTCTGAATGTGATAGTGCTGCTGCTCTGAATGTGCTAGTGCTGCTGCTCTGAATGTGATAGTGATTTACTCTGAATGTGATAGTGCTGCTCTGAATGTGATAGTGCTGCTCTGAATGTGATAGTGCTGCTCTGAATGTGATAGTGCTGCTGCTCTGAATGTGATAGTGCTGCTGCTCGAATGTGCTAGTGCTGATGCTATTTACTGAATAAATGATGCTCTGAATGTGCTAGTGCTGCTGCTCTGAATGTGCTAGTGATGCTGCTATTTACTGAATAAATGCTGCTATCATCATAATTTTTTCTCTACTGCTGCTCTGAATGTTGAATATTCTATCTGTTATGTTGAGACTTAGCTATTGTGAAACCGATGCTTGGCTCCTGATTGGCTCATTATTTCTGAAACTGAAACTGATACTTCGCTGCTATATGAATATATAGTTATCTGCTCTAATTTGCAGATAGGCTGTTTGGCACTTTGGCCATGACATTCTTTGCGATTTTTTCATGATTATCTGTTGTTTCTTATGAACATGGCCGATGATGCAGTGTACATGATCAACTATTTATTTTTTTTTAGCAGTAGTGCAATGCCCGATGATGCTTATTCCCATGATTCTGTTCACTACTTAGTGTTTTTGAGCTAGCACAATGGTCGATCACCGCCACTGCAGGCTCTCATTCTTCTCCTCCTTTTCCCTTTCCTTCCTCTGTCACTGATATTTGTGCTCCAGCTGTGATGGTCTTTTTTCATTTTTATGCTGAGACATTTGTACTACTGCAATGATATTCCTTACATGCTGAGGCCATTGCTCGATGATGAGTGCGGACTAAGCGAGGCGTGTGTGGCAACGTGGACCATATCGTACGATATTGGATACATGTTGCTACTCGAGTCAAGGACCTTAGAGCGTTGGATGGCTGTTAATTCGGCAACCCGCCCTGAGAGCAAAATTTTCATTCCCTTTTGGCAAATGATGAAATAGGATAGTCATAGGTAGACTTCCCAGAGTCGACGTGTCGTGTTGGTGCGAAGTTAAAATCATTTGGCTTGACATGCCGCGCGACTCTGGGAAGTCCACCTTTTGCATAATGATAATGCTATCCTCATTCTGATGCCATGCCGACAATATTTTTTTTTTACATTAATATGTAGTGTACGCAAGAAAACAAGAACTAATAAAATTGTGATTAAAACACAGAAATGGACAAAGAGAACGAGGAGGCACTCGTCAACGAGACTTTGTATGAAGAGCTTCCCAGTGATAACGAAGAAGGCGGTCGCGAGTCATCTCCTGAATATGAGGAGCCCTCGCCGCCTTACCCTCCGTGTGCTAAAAGGCAGCGTCCTGACGGACCCGTGGACCCCGACTACAATCCGAATGATGAGGTAGCGGGTCTTTTGACATCAACTACGAAACAAGTTAAATTGTTTCAATGAATTAACTTCTGATGTTGCATTTAGGAGATTCAGCCTCGGCGAAGCAAACGACGACGTTTGTTCGTTGAAAAGGGTGCCATAGTGCCTACAGAGGAAGTTGCCGCTCCGACAACTTCATCTGAAGGCAGTAAAAACAAAGGACTCAGGAAGCGAAACAAACTGAGTGTAGGCATCCATAAAGTAGAGAAGCTGGACAAAGATGGGTCGCCAATCGAGCCGAAGGGAATTTTGGCAAATTGGCGGAATGACTGCGGGGTCTTTGTCAGGGAGAAAGGGAAGATCATCTGGGCGAACTGGAAGAAGGTTGATGAGCAAGAGAAGGAACGATTGTGGAAGTTTATGAAAGAAAAATACATTTTCCCAGATGAATTTCTTGAAGCAGGCAAGGCCGCTACTCTGAAGACCATGGCCAAGTGCCTCCGTACGTTCAGGCACAACCTGGACAAGAACTACATCAAAAAGGGTCGGAGCCCGTTCGAGCAATTTGGCTTCATCACACCTGATGATTGGAGAGCATTTGTCCAGTCGAGGAGCTCAGATGAGTTCAAGGCGCTGAGCAAAATTTTCATTGCCATGAATAAAAAGAACGTGCTCCATCATAATCTTGGCCCTGGTGGTTACAAGGCCAAGATCTCAATATGGAGGAGGCAAGAAGAAGAAGATCGCAAAGCTGGAAGAGAAAGCGAGTTTGGATCATGCACCATCAGGACTCGAAACTGGCTCTTTGCACGGCTAAAGAAACTTGGTAACGGGCAGTTGGTCCCAAAAAACTCCCTAGTGGCGGCTGTGTTGGAGCGAGCCAGAGCCTTTGCTGCAACGCAAAAGGCGAAGAAGCTGAAAGGAAAGGAAGCGGATCAAGAGCTAACCGTTGCCCTTCAGACTGCGGAACATCCTGGTCGGACACGAGGATTCTCTTCGACAGCGCGGTGTATTGTTGAGCCCGAGGTCGACAATCGTACCATGGAAGAACGATCTTTCGAGGAATTCCAAAAGAACTTTTTTAGGTTTATGAAGCTCAATCCAGAGTACTCCCAACCAATGCATGTACCGGAAATCAATCTGAGTACCGAAAGCCCGCGACAGACTTGTAGCCAAACCCAACCAAAAGCTCCAAGCAGCGTTGGCTCCAGCCCGGCCGATACTCAGAGGTATCCGGTGGACGATATCATTGAGGCTACACCTTGTTCTCTCATGGTGACAATGGAGAGGAAAGGGAAGACTCGGCAGTTCAAGGTTGCAGAAGGCACTGCGTATCCTGGTCGCGAACTGCACACCGTTGAAATGCCGAAAGAGTGTGCGAGGGTGTTTGTTGGCCGGGTCATTGACGACAAATTTCTCAAGGAGGAGCTTGACTACCCTGATGAGAAAGAGGGGATCGAGACACTCGAAGATGCTGTGAACAATTTTGTTGCATGGCACAGGAGGGATATCGTGATACACACAGTGTCTCCGAGTCCAGTTGCACTCTCTCCGGCACCTGTTGCTCTAATTGGGGCTCATGTCGACAATGACGTTGTGCCTCATTCGCCGCCACAACAAGATGTTTGTATGGCTCGCTCGCCACCTCCGTCACCTGCAAAGGACAAGGTGGATGAGGGTACTCGCTCTCGTTCGCCGCCTCCGTCACCGATAAAGGACAAGGAGTCTGAGGTTACTCACTCTCGTTCGCCGCCTCCGTCACCGACCAAGGTCAGCGAGCCCGAGGGTACCAAGACATCGCGTGCTCCTACGCCTCAACCATCACCAACCAAGGACAAGGAGAATGAAGGTAGCAAGCTGAAATCAAGAACCAAAGAGAAGGGGACCTATGACGCTGCCGGCATTGTGAAAGGCAAGGATCTCCCACCCCTTTTTCCTAAGGTGATAAGATCTCATAGAGAAGAAGCGGAAAATTTACCCTTTGATCCTGCTGCCGTTGCAGCTTTCTTTCATGGATTGGGCAAGAAGGTGAAGGAGACACCTAAGGTGACGACAGTTCAGGTGAAACGCAAAATGAAGCCTGGTGTCCCAGAAGGTTTTTGGGATTACGAACAAGACGATTTTCCCAAATATGTGCATGGCATGCCACTCGTTCCCCTCAGCTTCCTCGCTACAAAGTGTGACTGGGTAATGCAGAGATTTCATGACTGGTACATTCAAGCTTGTGCCCTAAACATTGAGAATATCCCGTGCAAGGTTCCTGGGAAAAAGATTTTCAACACTGAGGATTTCGATATGGATGTACCATTTGAGGATATCCATCACATATATCGTCTCGAAGCAATCGACGCGACAATGATAATTCTTTGGTGCATGTAAGTGCTTTCAGTCTTTCCATTGTCCAAGAACATAAACTATTAAGCATTACTGATGCATTTTCTTGTCTAGGATTTGTTGCCACTATGACCAAAAAGAATATGGGATCCTACACCCGCATCTGATATCCCAAGGACACCTGACCCCGAAGATAGACGAGAAATCCCCTGTTTACGCAAATATGTCTAAAGCAGAGCGAAAAAGAACTGTTGACCTAATGATTCAGAATAGAAGAACGGCATGTTCGACCTATATAGGTAAATGCATGAATGAGTGGGAAGACAGAGATGCCATCTTGGCCCCTTATAACTTTGAGTAAGTCTTTCTGGGCAAATATTTTTGTTGTCATTGTTGATTGCTAACCTATGACACTGACATACATCATTATTTATGTAGTAATCAGTGGATTTGTTTCATAATAAACCACAAGCAAGGAAGAGTTTGGGTATTCGACTCCCTCGACTATGACCAAAAGAGATACGACATGTTCTGCAAAGTCATTGAGAAGTAATAAATGATGGGTATAGTTATCTATATACAGATTCTTTATGTTCATTATCTAAAAGTCGTTTACTTGTGCAACAGAGGGTACCAGCATTACGTTCAGAATCTTGGAGGGAAGCACAATCCGAAACGGCCACACAAAATGGGTTGGAATTGGAAATTTCCGGTAAAATCCATATAAATGCTTAAGCTCTCATCTTTACTATAATCTTTTGTTATATTGCGAACAAAACACTAACAACAGTTGCATTTGTTTTTTCAGTGTACAAAACAACCTCCAGGGACTAACTATTGTGGTTATTACGTGATGGACTGGCTGTCCTTGGCCGTGCATAACAAGTTTACACATTTGCCCCGGGAAGATCCGACAAAACATGTAAGTACTAGTTGCATATATTTAAAATCTTTTGCATATAATTAAAATGTTTGTTTTCATTAACGCAAATTTGATGTGTGTTTTTGTCATGTGTGCAGGACACTACTAAGAAAGGGCTAGCTGGATTGAGCGACGCTTCACTATATGGCTTCACATCAAAGATATGTCACTTCATCATGCATCACCTTATCTACCCCGACGGCGACTATTTTGATCCAAAGGGAAAGTTGGCAAAATTCCCAGACTTATGTTTGTGGACTGGAAAAGCAGCTATAAGTCATCAACAAACCACAATTGAGCAAAATTGGCAGAATGACATTGCCGCTCAAAGGAACAAGATAGACTATAGTTGGGTGTATGACAAGGATGTGAAGGATGTGCGGTTTGTGGCCCCATGAACAATTGTGTCGTTTTTGTATATATGGAGGGATGAACTTGTGTTATTATCGCAACTCTACTTGTTACATGATATTTGGTTATTATTATCGAACTTTACTTGTTTGATGTCTTTCTGTGATGATCTGTGATGATTTGTGATGAAATATTTGAAATGCGTGTGATTTTGAATTTGGTGGCCTGGTTAAATTGAAATTTCAGATTAATTTTGAATCTGTCATGAGCCAGCAGTGGCAGACAACCTGACATCGTCAAACGCCACTGCTCGAACGAGCCAAGTGGCGGACGAGGTGACGTCAGCAGTAGGGTGACGTCACTTCTACCGCCTCTGTTGGGCGCCTGACAGGTGGCGGACACGGTGATATCATCTTTGTCCGCCACCCATGTCGTTGGTTCGATGGCGGACGCTGTGGCGTCAGCGTCCGCCACCGTCTTCGTCTCGAGGTGGCGGACGATCCGTCCGCCACCGAACCCGGGACCTCCGCCACTGCTAGGCCAAAACGACCGCCACTAAAGACCCTCATTGTACTGGTGACTGTACCGCCATCGAAGGACTGCTCCGGCGGGCGAACAAGCTGCCCCCGAGCTGTGCGTGGGCAGCCCCGTGACGGGCCACTACGTTACCGTTCCTCGTGGGACGTTATTCGGCCTGATCTCGCACGTCCTGCTCTCCGGAGACGGAGACGAGGATAATCAGCAAGGTAACAATTCCGAGGGCGCCGTCCGTTCCTTCCGGCTGCTCGTCTTGGACATAGAGTTTCGGACGCAAACTTTCTCATCAAGAACCGGCACGTGGGGCCCGGTCAACAAGCCTCCAGACCTCCCCCACACTCTGGCTATCGCGCGGCGCTCGGCCGTCGTCCTCCGCGGCATCGCGCACTGGCTGTGCCTCTACGTCTACTACCAACACAACGTCGTGTCCTCCAAGCACTACGCCGTGCTCGCCATCAACGTCGGCTCGGGGCAGGCCACGGCGATCGAGGTCCCATCGCGCTGCCTTCGCCGGCGCAGGCGTGAGGTGCCGGAGGAGCTGCTCCCTGGCGCGGACGGTGGACGGGAGTCTGGGCCTGCTCGTCGCGGAAACCCTCTTCATAGCCATGTGGACCCTGTCCGAGGACTCGACCAGCTGGGCGCGGCGCGTGGTGGTGGACAGGGCAAAGATGCTGCAGTCGGTGACGTTGCATGTCCACCACCCGCTCGTGTGCCTCCATACTCAGCTGGAGTGGTTCGGGGAGGCGAGCGGAACCGTGGTCTTGCAGGTCCAACACGCCGGGGTCCTCCTGCTCCATCTCCAAACCGGGGAGGTCAGCCAGCTTACACATGAGGATCTCTGGCGGCTAGGTTCACTTCGGTGCTGCTGCCGTATGAGATGGATGTGGTTTCACTGCTTGCGGCCATGAAACGGTTCTGAATTCCGATCGATATTTCCTTTCTTGATGAAAGTTCATTCAGAGTCCTATCAATTGTGGAGTGTTTAATTTGCACGGAAGTTCAATTTATGTTACCACAGATTGTAACTCGTTTCTCGTCAGATTTCACATTACTCGACATGTACTCAAAAAATAACTTGTGTACCCATAGGAAACCTGCAATCATATCGCTAGACTGTAGTCCGTTCTGCTCACGATTATCATGGGCAATCACATCCACAAGGCATGGAGAAAGGAGAGGCACACCAAGGAGCCGCCGGATCTCCCCGTTGAGGTGCTCCTCGACATCTTCTCCCGGGTCGACCCGGTCACCCTCGTCCGCTGCGCCGCAACCTCCAAGCTCCTGCGCCACCACATCACCGACGCGGCCTTCCTCCGCCAGCTGCGCCACCATGCCGATGACGGCTTCGTCCCGTACCTCCTCCTCGGCCTGTTCCTGATCCACCACAGAAAAGAGGCGCCCCGTTTCGTCCCCGTGCCGCAGTCCACCAAGCTCGCCCTCTCGCTGGTGCCAGCCAATGGCGGCGGCGACGACCGCTTCGGCCCGTCGACATATGAACCACTGGCGTCACGCGCTGGGCTCGTCGCCTTGTGCCGCTACAGGACCGGTCCGGACGAAACGACAGACGTCGATCTCTGCGTGGGCAGCCCACTGACAGGCCACTACGTTTTCCTCCCCCACTCGACGTTATACGGCCACTCGCACGTCCTGCTCCCCGGAGACGATGAAGATGGTGCCGGCCGTTCTTTCCGGCTGCTCGTCTCGGACGAAGCTGCCCGGATGCAGACTTTCTCATCAAGAACCGGCGCATGGGGCCAGATCACTGAGCCTCTGACCCATCTGGACCTCCCCCGTACTTTCGTTCTCGCGCGGAAGTCCGCCGTCGTGATCCACGGCGTCGCGCACTGGCTGTGCTTACACGGCAACGATGTGTCCTCCCAACGCTACGCCGTGCTTGCCATATGTGTCACCACCGGACAGGCGAAGGTGATCGAGGTCCCGTGGCAGTGCCTGCGCTGGCGTAGGCACAACATTACAAGAGAACTTCTCCTGGTGTGGTCAGCTGATGGGAGGCTGGGCTTGGTAGTCGCGGAAACTCTTGGGTTATCCCTGTGGACTTTGACAGATGATTCAGGGAGTTGGGCGCGGCGTTTGGTGGCTGGCCGGACAAGAATATTGCAGTCAGTGAAGCTGCAAGGTCACCCACTCAACTGCGTAGATATAGAGTTGGAGTGCTTTGGAGAAGCGAGTGGAACTGTGGTCTTTCAGATGAACTCTGCAGGGATCCTCCTACTCAATCTGAAAACTATGGAGATTTGCCAATTGACCGAAGCCAGAGATATTATCTGCTGGCAGCTATGGTCCTGCCCATACGAGATGGATCTGGTTTCTGCTCTTGCACTGATGAAATCTTTTGAATTTTGATGTTTCTATTTCGAAAGTAGTTTGAAATGTCATGACATACAATGTGTTTTTTTTTTGTTTCCAGTGTAATTAAGTTGGAACAATATGTGAGTGCGTTAGCTATGGTCGTCCTGCCCATACGAGATGGATCTGGTTTCTGCTCTTGCACCGACGAAATCTTTTGAATTTTGATGCTTCTTTTTTTTTTAAAGAGTGATGCTACACGTCCGACCAGATGGTCCGACCAATGTCCGACTGCAGCAATCCTGTGATGCAGAGTGATTTATTAGCCAAATCAAACGCTAAACAGCCGTAGATGATGTACAGTCGAACCAAAGTTGGACATATGGGTCGGCTCTATAGCATTTTTCATTTTTAAAGTAGTTTCACATGTTATGACATACAGTGTGGATTTTGTCTTTCCATTGTAGAGTACTAAAGTTTGGACAATATGAGTTCGTTTCCACCCCTTTAAATTTTAGACCTCTAAAATAAAAGATAATTTTGTCATTTAAAAGCATTAAATAAAGTTTAAAGACAAAATCTTTTTGACAGATGAATGCTCATTTCGAGAAGAATCTAATGAGCCTAATTAATCTATGTTTTGTTACAGTGATGCTACAGTAACTATCATCTAATCACGGCTTAATTACCCTCATTAGATTCGTCTCGCAAATTAGACCCGGGGTTCTGCAGTTAGTTTTGTAATTAAACTTTATTTAATACTTCTAAACAACAAAATTATCTTTGATGTGACCCTCTAAACTTTAGACCCCTGGAAACGAACACCCTACCCATTGAAAACAACTCACTGGCAAAAAAAAAAAAATGATACTTCATCTGAAATACAAATCACTGCCTTAATCTGATTATCTCAAGTCTCAACATCTTAAGTTTTTTTTTAGGGAAATTTTAACATCTTAAGTTTCAAAAAAAAAAAAGTCTTAACATCTCAAACCAACATGTTACTTTGAGGTGGTGTTTGGGAAGTGGAAAATAAGGATTGGGATATGGATTAAAAAATGAGGAGAGAAATCTAGACCCTTCATCCACCCATCATATTACATCTCAACCTTTCATTTTCTCATAAACTATTTCCCAATTCTGAACCCACCTCTCATTTCCCATTTACCAAACACCACGTGAGAGAAGAAATTCCTACTATCTGTCTCCCCACTTCCCGGCGTGTCCGGTCGCGTCAGTCCGTCAGTCCAACGACGCCTTCGCGCGGGCCCTTCTCTTCCCTCTAGATCTTCGCACCTCCACCTCCACGGCTCTGCCGCCGCCCACCCCGCGATGGCCGGCCGCCCGCGCCCCCCGCAGCAGCAGCCGCACTCGCCGTCGGCCTCCACGCGGCGTCGCGAGCGATGGCTGGTCGTGCTCGGCGTCGCGCTCCACGCAGTGTACATGCTCAGCATATTCGACATCTACTTCAAGTCCCCCATCGTGCACGGCATGGCGCCCGTGCCGCCCCGCCTCTCCTCGCCGCCCGCCAAGCGCCTCGTCCTCCTCGTCGGTGAGTGCCAACTGCCATTCTTCCTCCGATCCCGTCTCCTCGAGCTCCGCTTCGATGTTGGGTGTGCGTGATTTAGCGTGGGTTTTTGGTGCGTTGCAGCTGACGGGCTCAGGGCGGACAAGTTCTTCGAGCCGGACGAGCGGGGGAGGTACAGGGCGCCGTTCCTGCGCGGCGTGATCCAGGAGAAGGGGCGGTGGGGGGTCAGCCACGCGCGCCCGCCCACAGAGTCCAGGCCCGGCCACGTCTCCATCATTGCCGGCTTCTACGAGGATCCTAGTGCTGTCACCAAAGGTGCGCTGTTCCCCCCTCCAATTCTAGTGCAACGCAACTGACTCTTCATTTTTGAATTTGGTCCAATATCTTCACAACTCATCCAGTTCACTTCAATTTCTACTACGGTGGAATTGTTTATGGATAATTGCGTTGCTTAGTCCAACTAAGATTTCCTTGCCATTTCTCAGAACTTCGAAATGAGTGTGTGCAATATTTTCATAATTGTACTACTGAACTAGTATTGCTGATGCTTGTTCCCACAATCCACACACATGTCAGCCAAATAGCATGCACTGAACTATGTGTCAGTAAGGTGTTATAGAGGAAGTAAGACTTGCAATCTCCACTTGATTAATAATATCTCACTTAGACATCAAATCAACTTTAGCTTGGCCATGGCTACTGGTTACTTTCAGCTGAGCCGTAGCACGAAGCACCATATTTGGGCTATTGGAATATTTGGGGTGTGAAGGCCACTTCATGGATAATATAGAAACTTATGGCACATTTGAATCTGATAGAATGCTTCTGTATGGCATGGTCACAAGCTTTGCTTATTGTGTTGTTCAGGATGGAAGGCCAATCCAGTTGAGTTTGATTCCGTATTCAATCAAAGTCGACACACTATCTCATTTGGAAGTCCAGATATTGTTCCAATATTCTGCAGTAGTGTACCTCACAGTACCTGGGGAACTTATCCCCATGAATATGAAGATTTTGCAACAGGTCCGATCTATAATCTAATCTCTTGTTAATGCCTGGACTATCCCCTTATTTTAAGTTCTCTTCCGGTCCATTGTGGAAAACTACTAATTTTCTTATTAAAAAAAGAGGGTAGGGAATGGGGGCTAGCAACCTCATTTGAAGCTTATTTTTAAGCAGGGTCTGGATTAGCTTACTGAAACTCTGCTATTATCACTATATGGCCATATGTTGTATTTCTCTCACGAGTATTGTTACAGTCATAAATCATATGGTGCTCTTTTCGATGTATTTAGACAGCTTTATGATCTACCATGTGCGCTGTTCTTCTGAGTATTTGAATAAAAATCTAAAATAACTCTTGCAAACTTCGGCAAGATTAATTGTTAAATAGATCTGTGAAACTAGTTTGCTTAGTTCAGGTCAAAATTCTTTCCCTCACAAACCACAACTACTACCATTAATTTTTACAGGTTCTCAAGATTGTGAGGGTCCAAATTTAATTGTGTAAATAAGTCTGTTCCTTGTTTGAATACAGGCTTCTGTTTTGGCAATATGTCTTCTTTTTCGAGCCGTGTTTTTTTACTTTGTTAGAGGCCTTGATTGCAGATGCGTCATTTCTGGATCATTGGTCACTTGACCAGTTTCAAAGTCTTCTCAACAGGTCGTTTGACGACATTAAATTGAGGCAGCTACTCCTACAGGATAAGTTGGTCATATTTCTGCACTTACTGGGCTGCGATACCAATGGCCATGCCCATCGACCCTATTCGGACATCTATCTAAACAATGTTAAGGTTGTCGATCAAATAGCTGAAAGTGTGTACAATCTCATGGAAAACTACTTCAAGGACAACCAAACAGCTTATGTGTTCACCGCAGATCATGGAATGAGTGACAAAGGTACTCATATAAACAAATGGTTTCCTGAATAATTTCACTGTTCATCTTTCATACGGTTTTTAGGGGTAGGTTATATAAGGATTTTGGCAAGGGTTCAGAGGGTTGGCAGGAACTGTTTGGTTATGGTCTTGTGTATGGCTCTAGGAGACCAAGATATCTCGATCATCAACAGGGAATTGTACAACGGCTGAAATTGAAACATTCAAATTTATATATGAAATTCAAATCAGTCCCCATTGATATCTCGTTATTCACTTGTAGCATTTACCTTGGCCATTATCTCTTATTCAACTGCTGCATGCCCATTGCTCACATTGAATGGCATATCTGGCTGCTCTGATGCAGTATGGTCTCTAATGCCTGAATTGCAAAATCTGTGACCTGAAACACTTACTGATTTTATGTTGTTTAGAGTGGGTAGACCCTGGCGGATGCCGTACACGTTTAAGACAATGTTTGTTGATAAACAATCATGCTATCTAATTGCTTTCTTATGTGCTGAGTTTGATTATGCCAGACTGCCACTAATGTGTTATAAGGATGAATATTAGCATTGACCTGTTAGGTTGTTATTAATCGCAACAGCTTTCATTTTTGTTGGTTAACTTATTAGTATAATAGAGAAGTATTTGTATTGTGCTTTTCTTTATAACTACAGTTTAATTAGGCAATTATACCAACAGGAAGCCATGGAGATGGTCACCCTTCGAACACTGATACTCCACTTGTAGTATGGGGGGCTGGAGTGAGAAACCCAAAGTTCCTGACTTATACAGAGAAACCTGACGACGGTTTTCGGTTTGTCGATGACCATAAGCATGACACGCCCACTCCACAGGACTGGGCCCTTGAAGGCTTTGAAAGAGTTGATGTGAACCAGGCTGATATAGCTCCTCTAATGGTAACTTATGAACTTCCATATGCAAAACATATTTTCCTTTGTTCTTGTGCTCATTTTTTTTTCTCTCTCAAGCAAACCTTTTCTCGATTCTTCAATGAAATTGCAGGCTACACTTGTGGGTTTGCCATGCCCAATGAATTCTGTGGGGAGCTTACCTACTCATTACTTGAAATTAAGCAAGGTCAGACAGTGATGTAATACCATGCATGAACCTCTTGTTCTTGACACTGGTTGTTAAAGTTTATTTCCTGTATTATACAGGCTGATGAAGTTGAAGCAGTTTTGGCCAATACAAAGCAAATTCTTAATCAGTTTCTCCGAAAATCAGGTATTCTTTAATAACAAGTTTTGCAGCTTATCTGGTCTTTAAATTTTACCTACTCTGAACTTTCAAGCATCTACAATACACTCTTTGTGATGGGATGCATGATGATGTGAATGGTTGATGGAAGTCAAGACTATTTATTATTGATATGTTATCGAATTCCAGTGTAGAGAAGACATCCAAATTTGTTTGCTATATATTTCATCGTTTCAACCATCTCCGTTCTTTTTATTGCAAATGTATGGAAACCGAGATGAATAAATTAAACATTTAGTCATACTCTCACTTCTAAACATGTCTTCCCTTGCTGATCTCAGAGCTGAAGCAATCCAGTTCACTATACTTCAAACCCTTTAAGCCACTGGCAAACTATTCTTCAGTGCTCAATCAGATTGAAGATCTTTTATCTGCAAGGGACTATGAAACTGCCATGAAACATTCTGAAGAGCTGCGAAGGATGGCTCTTGCTGGTCTTCATTATTTCCAGACATATGATTGGTTCATGTTAATGACAACAATTACCCTTGGATATATTGGATGGATGGTGAACCTCATCCTACATGTGCTACAATCTTATACTTCATTTCCTGTGAATCTTATAAAGAAGACGCATACCTCTATTAAAGTATGATATCCTACCCAATCTATACTTACGAATTTATTATATGTTTTTTTATGTGTTAAAATTTTATTATTCTGTCATTTTTTTTCAGTAAACTCATTTTGTATCATGGTCAATATATATTTTTTTAATTTCATTACAGCATTTCAGAGTTTTGGTATAGAGTGTAGGCATCACATATAATTAGGTTGAATAGTTATTCATTCTTGTGTATTCGATCAAAGTTGCTCATGAAAATTGGCGTCCTAAATTTTAGTGTCTGCTAGTTAAATGCTGATCTACCTCTTGTTAC
This sequence comes from Eragrostis curvula, assembly GCA_007726485.1. Taxonomy (NCBI): domain Eukaryota; kingdom Viridiplantae; phylum Streptophyta; class Magnoliopsida; order Poales; family Poaceae; genus Eragrostis; species Eragrostis curvula. The sequence continues at coordinate 14,666,953 of CM017439.1, read as the reverse complement.
ACAGTTGCACTGTTTTTTATCTTATCTCCTCTGGCTGCAGGTTTACATAGGTGGATGTTTCATTATGGGTTTGTCATCAATTATATTACTCTTAGAGAAATCTCCCCTTCTTTACCATGCATATATGTTTATGACAATATTCCTTTGGACAAGAATTGTACAAAACTACGAATATTTGAAGGCAGTTTGGAGAGGATTATCTAATATGTCCTCCAAGTATATTTTCAATCTGATGAACTATTCGGTTGTTGCGTTGATTGTATTGGAGCTTCTGGTATGTATACACTTATTGACACACCAGGCATTTTAAGTGAGGCATGAAACTTGACATTGAATCTCATACTTATGTGCAGGTTGTGAGTTTTTTTGATAGGAAAATTTATACGTGGTGCTTCTTGGTCCTGGGGATACTTGGTTCAACTTATGTAGGCTTGTTTATTCAATCTAGCCCTGCCCTTGCGATATACATATGGCTTGCTTGCTGGTTCCTTTCTGTATTCACATTGATGCCAGCTGAAATTCCAGAAAACAACAACTTGGTGTAGGTTTCTTTCTCTGACAGAATTTGTTCATGCTTTTCTTAATTTTTCTGAAGTAGAAACTTTCTTATTGAGAAAAAGCTGTTATATACACACCATGGATGCTGTTAGTGCAATCATCGTTATTTAAGGAGCTACTACCTATCTAACTGGCAGTGGTCACCAAATTTTCATTATTTGGGAGTTCCCTTGCAACTTTTGGTCTGATCGACTCTGTATATGCAGCATTTTTAGTGGAGCACTCATAATACTGGTTGCAATGGCTTCAAGATGGACTAACTCAAATAGTACCAGCTTTTGGCTCTACCTCACTCGGGCAAACAAACGGGATCCTCAATCCTCTAAGCTATTTTTTGTTCAGGTGCAGAACTCAAATTGTTATATCCTGATGTTGGTATTTCTTTTTGCGCATAGAATTTCGAAACAATGTTGACAACTGTTACTATGCATCAGGTAATTTTGGTTGCAGTATCTTCCATAATGGTGTGGTTATCTACATCACATCGGTCTCAGAACAGAGAACTGCACTCATTGCACCAGTTGATCAACTGGTCTGTAGCGGGTAAGCCATATGAGTTGCAATTTGTGATTAATGCGTATACTGTTTCTTTGGTTCTTATCTTCAAATTTTTATGACAAAAGCTGATTGTTGTTACATCTTGTTTCTTGCTAGCAGTTAACTTTTGTTGTCACAACATGAGCGAAGGTCTTATTTTGCGTTTGCTGAACTATTTTAGTTGTCACTGTCTAATTAGGTTAATCATTTTACTTTCTTATCAATAACAAGTAAATACTTTGTGTGTATGTTTTAAACTCAGGAGTTGGTACATAATGGAACAAGAATTATTGGAGCTTCTCGTGAATGATTTTTTTTTACATCTCTGGTGGATCTATCCTTGAGCATCCAAATGTACTTTCATTGTAGGAATCCACTTGTCTAACAATTTTTTTTTGACATCACTATGTTACATTTGAAACTGCTGGAACCAGCCCCGTAGCCGACATTTTAACTGAATCCTAATCACTATGAACCTCTCGTGATGCTAAGAGTTAGCAAGCATTTCTGTGATAGAAATACTCTCAAATCCCAGCTTCTGGGAAATAGCTATAACCCCCTTAAGAAACTTTGAACCCCTTGTGATTAACAGCACTGGAATACACGAAGAGAATAACTATACAGAGAAAGAGGTCTATTATACAAAGCCCAGTAAGCCTAGGTGGATTCTGCATTGATTATTGGGTCTTAATCTTTCAGAAGTCTTGTTTGGCAAAACTCCATCAAGCACGCACCAATTTATTTGAATCCATTTGTGTCACCTTTTTGTTCATGCTATTTTCCGGTCAACTGCCCATGATGAATTTATAAGCTTTCCTGTTCTATTTGTTTTAATTTGTATTTTTGGCAGGTGTTGCTATGGTGCTACCTCTGTTCTCACCAAATAGTGTTCTATCTCGTCTTACGTCTATCTTCTTGGGTTTTGCTCCTCCGTTTCTGCTGCTTTCAATTGGGTAAGTCGACACCGTCTTCAGCAGTTCATGCATCGAAGTCTTTGTTGGTGCACCTGAACTCTAGGTACTTGAATATAATGCTTCAAACCTTTTTTAAAAAAAAAACAATGGTTGCAGCTATGAAGCAGTTTTCTATAGCTCTTTCGCAATGGTACTCATTGGATGGATATTTGTGGAATCTGCCAACCTGTATTGCTCAGAGCAAAGCAGTTCTACACGTCGTAGAAGCATTGTGGATGGCTCAGTTTTTGGTTATGAAGAAAGGCACTTACAACTATCTGATTTAAGGATCCCTCTGTTATTTGTAAGTCTGTTATAACTTCTTGTTTCTGTTTCTCTTTATGTATTAATGTGTATTATCTCAACTCTATGGTTGTGGTACATTATAAACTCAGGAAGCTGTCGGACACAATGCATTGTTTTTTCTACAAATGCCAGCATAGACATTAGATTGTATGGGTTTAGATGATTCTCTGCAATTAAATTGTATTGCAAGGAGCCAAAGATGATCGGATTTGGAGTGAGGGTCAATGAAATCATTTTGAATAACATAAAAAAAATTATGATCAAATGCATGTGTTAGAGATTGTTGGTGTCCAAAACTAAAGGAGAATGGAAGGACTATTCAGAATGGAATTTTCGTACCACAGGCGATGTTAAGCAAGAAGTCTTAGAGCTGTTGGAGTAGGATGAGTGGATTAAGAGTAATAGGGGGCAAGGCTCGAGTCCACCTTTTACCTTCTATAAGTGGTAGCGCGCTTACGGTCATTCACTTTTCTAGACAACCTTGTCAGCTTGTTCAGATGCAATCGAGGCCCATTGTCTATGAGGAAGGGCTGAAGGCATTTGTTTATCAGTGTACACTCTTTCATGAAAGTTATCCAACCCCCTTTACCGTCCATTTCAGACTTCCTAACTCCTCAGCCACTAGTGCTTGTTTATCTTTAAATAATACATATATGGGTGGCAATTAGAGTTGTGGCTCCTATCCAGTTAATCTCAAGCACATAAAAGGAGAGATCATTCAGTTTAGGTGATAAGCCTTGACTGTCTTAGCAAAATTGGCTGCCTCCAGGAGTAACTGTTCCTCGCAAAAAGAAAATGTTTCTAGCAAGCTGTTTTCTATAAGTTGGTTTCTAGAATACGGAGTGAGATCAAGCTAGGCTCGTAATAGTACACATTATGTCAAGTGGTAACCAGTATTATACCTGATTTACAATGACAGCACTAAAAGGACTGTATTGATTATTGGTCTGTTCAGAAAGATGTCCTGCTATCTTCATACCTGCATTATATTCTATATTTGCACCATATGCGTGCGCTTGTGAATATATAACAATGTAGTATTAGAAACAAAGACCAGTTTTGACATGAAGCTGAAAATATTATTACATAACTAATGATATGTTTCTGGTTTGCAGGTAATCTTATTTAATGTCGCGTTCTTTGGAACTGGTAATTTTGCAAGTATTGCAAGCTTTGAGATCTCATCAGTGTACAGATTCATTACAGTCTTTAGTGTAAGTGTATCTTTTTTCTTAAATGAATACTAATTTTATTACTCTTGGCACTGATCTCTCTTCTTTTTTTCCTTGGCAGCCATTTCTAATGGCGGGACTTCTTATTTTCAAATTGTTCATTCCCTTTATGCTTGTCATGTAAGTTTTCTCTGACATGCTATTCTGGGTCATGCAATGAAGTAAATGAATTAAGTTAATGAAACTCCGCAAAATTCACAACATATTTTTTAATATTATTTAACACTCTTCACAAAATACGATGCTTTAGTGAAGCATTTGTTACAAAATATGTCACCTTCTGCTATTGGAATATTAATAAAATATCAAGTTGTTTAGAATTTTATATATGTTACGTGTGTAATCTTCACATTAGTTGTCACTTGAGTAGCTTTAAGATTAATCTGAGACCTCCTTTTTTTTCTAGCTATCTAACATAATAAACACAGAGAGGATCCTGTTTTGAACGGAGTGGCTTTGGACATTCCATATGGCACCCTAGATAAATTTATAAATTCCTTTAGTCTGTCATAAACTGTATGGTAATTTGCATTAACGTGATTGTTGTAACTGCAGATGTACATTTAGTGCGATAACCAAGATTGTCCGAATCCCGCGATTGGGCTGTTATTTTCTTGTAATACTTCTTTCAGATGTAATGACTATTCACTTCTTTTTCCTGGTATGTACGCTCAGCCCCATCTGTATTTCGGAATTCCATTCTATGTTTTAAGATATGCACATCATCAGGATCATATTTAGCTGTTTTATGATTTTCTTTTGTTTCTATCCATTAAAGGTATTTGTTTCATTTTCCACAGTAGGGGCTTCGCCTACTGTATTTCCCTCAAAAAAAAAAAATTTGTGTCCTGTGCAGAATAAACTTGTTTTGAACTTAGGTATAGAACTAGATTTGTTCGAAATTTTGATTTGAAATACATCAAGTCGGTGTTACTTGCTTTATTTTGCTTATGACTGTTTAGCCTGATTTCTGAATATAGTGAAAGCTAACTTCCTGCTCTCTCACAGCAAATACTGTGCTTAATATTCATGTTCATTTAACTTGCAGGTTCGAAATACCGGCAGTTGGATGGAGATTGGCAACAGCATTAGCCATTTCGGAATTGTGAGCGCTCAAGTGGTCTTTGTTTTGCTGCTTTTCGCCCTCACAAATATATACACTAGAGATATTGAGGCCTCGTCTCGTCAACTAACCTCACGGAAAGTTATGTAAATCTGTTCATTTTAGAGATCCACTGAAATACAGTCATCTTTTTTTTTTCCCTTATAACTTTTGGGCTCGGTTTTCATTTTTGGCCCAAGTTTTGTAGCTTACTAGCTTCAGTCGGTCTTGTATGAAAATTTTGTGCTAACTTCTGTATCCTTGTATTTCTGTCAATTTTCTTGTCAATGCATGATAAAATTGCAATGATCTAATTTTCTTTTACCAAGGGTAATTCTGTTGAGGTAAGGAAGATATAAGGGGACTATTATTCTCTCTCTAATACAAAGAAGCGCAGCTCTCCTGCGTTTTTGAAAAAAAAAAAGGGTAATTCTGTTGAACAGTTGGCTAGGATAGACTAAACTACTTCTTTAGATTTCATATTTCTTGATGTTTTGAGGTTGTTTCAAGTCAAATCTTGTAAATATCTTTTTTATGTCTTAAGTACTACCTCCGTCCCTTTTTATAGCGTGTTTTGGGAGTTTGAATTTTTCTCTAAATGTAGAGCGTTTTGAGAATAAGACAAACTTTGTATTAGGTGGGAGGGTTGGTGGAGTGATGGGGTAAGGTAAAAATGAAGGGTATGGTAGTCTTTTAACGCATTGACTATTTCTGTTTTTGAATGCTAGAAAGCCCTACATTTAGGGACGGAGGGAGTACGCAATAGGCATTGCCACTGACATTTCATGACTTTCATAAAGTTATATTCTACGCTGACCTGTTATCTCTCGCTGTGGAAGGTTCATAAAGTTATATTCTACGCTGACCTGTTATCTCTCGCTGTGGAAGGTTGTCATGTTGCCCACGTACGATCTATCCCGTGCCTGAAACACAAATCATGCGCTAGTGCAAAATGTGCAATCCTGACAATACTTTTGCATCTTTGAGGTCTTCGTACATGCATTGAATCATTTCAGCTGTGAACTTGGTAGTTAAGGACGCCTATAATTATCCATTATTGCCTTCGATTAACTTATTTTCCTCAATACATGACTTTTCTGGGCTTTGTTTCTTGGCAGCAATCCTAGTTCTGACGGAGCTGCATTCCAAGCAAACACGACAGCAGCAATGTCCAGGTGATCGGCCGGGATCGCGATCGAAATGGTTCGGTCCAGTAACTCAAATCCCGGCTCCATCCGGTCCGCCCGTTCGTTATCCTCTCCACCGCACCCTCGCGTTATCCGGCATCCACGCCCCGCCCCTCGCCACGTCACGCCGCGCCGCCACATGGCAGCGCCGCATTGGCGGCTCGCCACCACGCGGGATAAGGCGCCGTCCTCCTTCCGGACCGCAGCTTCCATTCATAACCATGCAGGGCCAAAACCTTCCCCCCACGACCACGAAGCACGAGCGCCCCACGTCCACACGCGCACGCAGCAAAGCGGAAGCCGATCGAGGGAGAGAACTCGCTAGTGTACCAATGGCGTCGCTCACCATGATGGCGTCCCTGTCCGCCGTGGCCGCGGCTGAGCGCCCCACCGCCACCCCGGCGCGCCGCGGCAGCCTCGCGGTGGCCAGGGCCGCGAGGGTGGAGCGCCAGGAGGTGGCCCAGGAGGCCCGGCCGGCGGCCGAGGGGCGCCGCGCCGTGATGCTCGCGGCGGCGGCCGCGGCCGTGGCGGCCATCGGCGGCGCCGGCGGCGCGTTGGCGGGCGAGCCCAAGAAGGGCACCCCCGAGGCGAAGAAGAAGTACGCGCCCATCTGCGTCACCATGCCCACCGCCAAGATCTGCCACAACTGAGGGCGCGCGCGCCGTGGCGCGAGCGGTAAATATATGTACGGGGCCATGGTTAATCATCTGTTGTCCATTGATTCGAGCTTAGATGCGTGGGACCGCTTGGTCGCCATGGACGGTCTCAAACTTGTAATATCGTTGCAAATTTCGAGGATAAAACCGTTCTTGTTTCTTTACATGAATCTCTGGCTTTGCTGTGAGACGTTGAATCAGTGGCGATGTCCAGTGAGCGAGTGAGCTGGGTTACACTGCTTACTTATAGCTTTGCCCACGTTGCTACGTGCGTAATCACGTCGAAATTACTAGCCAGTTTAGAGAGGAATACTTTTTTTTTTATCGAACACGCAGCAGAACCACGTGGGAGAACACGGCTCATTACTAGCCAGTCATTCGCGCCATTTGCTAATTTTTTTTACCCATCTATTACCTCCGTCCCAGAATATAAGCATTTCTGGATTTGGTCAAAGTCAATCTTTATAAACTTTGACTATTAATATATATAAAAATAATTTATTTTAAACATTAAGAGTTACATATTATGATAGTTAGTTTCATGATAAGTCTAACAACATTCTTTATACATAATCAAACATTACGGATTTTTTGTTATTCATAGTCAAAGTTAAAAACTGTTGACTTTGACCAAACCTAAAAAAGCTTACATTATGGGACGGAAGGAGTACCAAAAAACGCAGCTTACATGAGCTGTTTTAGCTTCTTCGCCCCCGCTAACATCCATAGGTTGGCTTCCTCACTAATCACTCGTAGCAGTGCCTGCATGTGTGGCTGCATCCCGTCAAAGACGCAGCGATTACGGTGTTTCCAAATCTCCCACGCCACGAGGATAATTAGTGTGTTAAAGCCCTTCCTCTTTTCTGGGCACACTCGCCTTGTTTCGTCTAAGGACGGGGACAATGTGCCAAGGCCTAACCATTGTAGAACATGGAACCATGCCTTCCTTGTAAAAACACATGTTGTCAAAATATGTTGTATGTCTTCGTCGGTCTGATCGCATAAAGGGCAGCGGTCTGGATGTTGGAGACCACGGCGAGCCAGGCGATCAGCTGTCCAACACCGGTTCCGGATTGCTAGCCAAATGAAGAGCTTGGTCTTGAGTGGCGCCTATGTCTTCCACAACCTCTTGTGCGGCTCGAATTTTATACCTCCCGTGAAGTATCGCTCATAGGCAGATTTAGTTGAGAACTGGCCAGAGGCTTCCGGCGTCCAAACGTGCTGATCTGGCCGGTCCGGGGCCAACGTAACCCCGCAAACACTACTGCAGAAACAGAAATTTCAGACGGGGACAAAAGCCCATAGCAGACGGGAGAGGCAACCGTCTGTAACAGCGCGTCTGAGATGTTTGACATTATCAGACGGGGAAATCCACCGTCTGAAACAGTAGAGTATCTCAGACGGTTTCGAACGACCGTCTGATATATGGGCTCGAAGCCCGTCTGAGAGGGCTAACTATTTCAGACGGTTTCTGAATCCCGTATGACTTTTTGGATCAAAACCCGTCTGAAATATGGAAACACCTAAGACGGTGGCCAAAGGCCGTCTGATATATGGTCTCGAAGCCCGTCTGAGACGGCGAACTATTTCAGACGGTTCTAAACCCCGTCTGACTTTTTGGATCAAAACCCGTCTGAAACAGGAAAATGTCTCAGACGGCGTTCGATTCCCGTCTGAATTTGGTGTTTGAACACTGTCTGAGATGGCGCATGTTTCAGACGGTGTTTAGATTGGTCGCGTCTGAATAGACTCGCAGTCTCAGACGCCGTGATGAGAAACCCCGTCTTAGATAGTTAACAAATCGCGCCAAAAAAAAATTCTCAATATTCATGATGCTGGATATATGCTGCATGCTGATGCTGCCTTCATCATCATCACATATGAATCGATCAATTGTTCACCATCTACTAGTCAACCACACCATCACATATGAATCAATCAATTGTTCACCATCTACCAGTCAACCACACTACTTGTTCTATCTTGATCTGATAACATCACATCGCAGTAGCATAATATGGCATGACAGTAACAAAATAGTTGAACTTAATTGTTAGGAAAGGTGGAACTCGCCTGCAGTCTTGATTACTTCATTCAGAAAGATGGAACTCGCCTGCAGTGTTGATTACTTCATTCACTAAGAATGCAGCAAACCTTTCACGAATTTCGTGTAGTTTTTCTTCAGGAATAGGATCTTTTGGCACTTTTACATCCTACAACAGAACAGGGGAGATCAAAGAATGCCACAACAGCTACCACACAGGAACAAAAAAGAAAAATGTAACTTGTTAGAGCTACCACACAGGAACAAAAAGAAAAATGTAACTAGTTAGATGTTTAGATTATTACTGACCTGAGCATTTTTTTTTCCAACTAATGCAGGCATCAGCATCATGTGATACATACAGTAGAAGCCACACATTTCCCCAGGTGGTTGTTGGTGGCACTGCAGGAGAATATAAAATGCAAAATTATGTCCAGCTATATGTCAAAAGCACATTCGGACACATTGATATCTAATTTAGTAGTCATATCAGAAGCACAAGATAAATGGTTACACATACCCAGACTTTGAAGTTATGGTTCAGTTTGGTTTTTAGGCCTTTCTTGTAGTCCAAGGTATACGCCTTAACGTGAGCGGCAAACGATCTACATGAAACATCATTCAGTTAGCTAGTTTGTTAATTTGATCAAAATAAAGGTAATGTCAATTATAACTTACTCATCAATGACTGATTCCAAGGCTGAGTAATCACGTCCTACTGCTGATGAGCTGGAGTCAAAGTAGAACACCTTAGCCCAGCTGAGGCAAATCAGCACCACAACCCAATGGCCGCCAGTGTTGTAGGCAAACACAATGAACTTTTTTGGTTTATGAAAGCGGTTGAATGCCTTCATCAAGTAACTGATCACAAAAGCTCGATCGTAAGTGACTGTTGAAATGCTTTGAGGGTCGAGATATGCAACAGAAGCCTGGCTTCGCTCGGCTTCTTGCACCATGTGCCTAGAAAATTGAAATACACATCAACATTTCTCATGGTAACCACTGAAATGAAATGGGAAATGCTGAGATGCAGAAACTTACAATGTGAAGGTTTTTAGAAGTTGGACGTCCAAGGCACCAATGTGGAGGAGATCGTACAGGACATCCAAACCAAGATAATATTTTGTTTCCTCTTCAGCCAACCACAAGTGTTTTTTTTTTAAAGATGACGGGGATGGTATCCTTATTAACTTGAACGCAATCCATATAAAATTTGTGTAGGGCGATACACGCAGGCCCTGTCTTGTCAAGTTCTTCTTGAGTCATCATTGGTTCCCCAGCCACATAATTCGAATTGGCCTTAGTCCAATGTGATGATACAGTATTGTTGTTGTTCTCTTCCTTGTTCTGCTGATTAGTATTGTTCTCCTCTTCCTTGTTCTGCTGGGCCTCCTTGTTGGATTGCATTTTTTCTGTAATGGAGGATCTCTCCTCCGGCTTTTTCTGAAGTTGGCCCTTCTTGATCTGGTTCTGCTTCAAGGCCTCCTTGTTGCTTTGAACTTTGTCTGCACTGGAGGATCTCACCTCCGGCTTCTTCTAATGTTGGCCCTTCTTGACGTGGTTCTACTTCAAGGCCTCCTTGTTGCTTTGGACTTTGTCTGAACTGGAGGATCTCCCCTCCGGCTTCTTCTGAAGTGGACCCTTCTTGTCATGGTTCTGCTTCAAGGCCTCCTCCTCCTTGTTGCTCTTGACTTTGGCATTGGAGGATTTGCCAGGTACTTCCTCCGCCGGCTTCTTCTCAAGCGAGCCTTTGTCCACCATTTTGTTCTTTGCTGCCTTATTTCCAACAGCCATCTTCGGGGGTGACGGCTTCCTGGAAGATCCATTTCTTGCCGTCTCTGCTGTGTGAGTCTCTTGTGCAGCCTTGGTATTCCTCTCCAACCGTGGATTAACCTGCTGCAGGGCTTTGTGGTCTCTGGTGTTGGCCTTGGACCTGCCAGAGTTCTCAGGCTGCTCTGGGCTCTTTTTTTCGCCCGGCTGAACGTTCATCTCCTGGGCACTTATGTTGCAAGGAGGTGAGTGAGGAGCATCTAATGGCGGCGGTCGGAGCACTATGTGTGATTTCTTCCACTGGATCCTCTGCAGCCGAGCATCCCCCAACGTTGTTATCTCATCGTTGGGGATTACAGGAAGCTTATCCTCCTCGTGCCCGGCATGTACAAAGTCCACTTGTACGACTGCACAGTCTGGCTCTACTCGGACCGTGTGTACCACCTTCTGCCCCGGATGTACCAGTCCCCTAGCAACCTCCTGCCGAAAACCTCCAAGATAACTCGCTAGGGCACAAGGCGTGGGCTCGGTGAGGCCATCTATGCTATCTGGTTCATCATTATTGTCACCTTTCCTGTCATCATTGAACGACCCCATCACGATTTCATTGTCTGCACCACCACCACCATTTTGGGAGGCACCTGTACTGTTCCGTGCGCCTCCAGTACTTGGGTTGGAACATATCGGCACAACCTGCAGTCCATTGGCTACAAGCATCTCTTGGAATTGTGTCATGAATACTTGTTTCAATTCTTCCTTGAGATCTTCCTTGAGATCTGCCTTCAACTTGTCGACATCAACTTCTGGTGCCCTCTTCCTCCTCTTCCTGTACATGTCAGAAAATTCCGGAAATCCATACTTCCACCCAAGGTAGCTATCCACAGCCCGCGTACGCCCAGGGTGTTCCTCGTTCCCCAAGCCATATGTAAGGACGTCTCGTTCCCTGACACTTGGACATGAGCCTTCATTATCTTTCTCCTGGAGCATTTGTTTGATTACTGATGCAATTTGTTTCATCTCATCACTTTTGAAGATGATCTCACCATTTTCGTTCACTTTTGCCCTAGCTCGCAAGAAAGCCCTGGCCCGGGGATCATCGAATGCCTCCCATGGATTTGGGATACCTGCCTCTTTCATCTTCTCATCCTCTTCCTTCCATATTCTTTGTTTCCCTTGGTATCCCGTTGTGCCCAGACAATGGTTGTGCTTGTTCTTCTCGCGCAGTTTCTTCATTTTCTGACTCTCAGCTATAAACTCATCCGAAGTCTTCATCCTCACAAACTCATTCCATTCTTCCTTTATTATGTACTTGTATTGTTTGAAAGGGGTGAGTCCCTTTCGCACATAGTTTTCGATCAGGTAATTCTTGTGGGTTCTCAAAGCATGGGCAATAAGCTTCATGGCTTGCTTGAATGCCAATGGTCTCATTTCCTCTGAGAACTCCAAATAAGGTAAAACATAGTCCTTGAATAGGTCCTCCTTCCGATGTCGATCTAGGCCTTTGAATGTTGGAACCAAAAGGGAAACCTTCTCACGAGCAATAAGGCCTGTCAGAGTGCGCATTCTTTGAAGCTGATCTTTATCTTTAGGAAACCCAGCTTCATTGACTTCTGTAACCACAACGCAGCCCTCCGGCCACTTTGTTGATGTTCGGCCTCTCCGTCCTTCACTCTGGCCTGATGCCATCATGTCACTGTCACCATCATCATCTTCCTCAGCACTGCCATCATACTGCTCATTGCCTTCATGCTGCTCACTATCTTCATGCTGCTCACTGTCTTCATGCTGATCTGATTGGTGATCACTTTGATCATCAGGATCCGAATGCTCATTTGTCGACATCTATCAACAAAGTAGCACAAAATGATGTCATAAAATGGTGATTGAGAAAATGCCATCACAATGCAAAGATACAATATTACATGAACATCAGCAGCATAGATAGCAGATAGTGGCGGATCCAACGGGGCAGCAGGGGGGTCTGGAGCAACCCCCCACTTCTATACTGCCATGGAAAAAAAGCTTGGAGGCCAGCGGTAGAAGACAACCAAAAAGAAACTGATCTGCTTCGCATGCTGGGCTGAAAATTCAGTACTGGGACATATCTCCTAGTGCATCAACAGCAATGTTGTGTACTAACGGGCTAAGGGGTTTAGCGGCATGTCTCTAAAATAGCTAATAGCAGAGCTAAATCAGGCTGTAGCGGGAAATAGCGGTTAATTTGTACATGGACAGAAATACCGGTACACTCTCAAAAAGCTATAGAGGGAGATTTCAAACCTTCATGAACAGTTTAGCTCAGCCCAAATAACACGAGCCCACCAATAACCCAAATAACACTAGCACACCCACGTCCATGACCTTGCCGCCCTGATCGATCTAGCCCAAATCCTTTTCTTATCTTTATTTCTTCTCTGAATTATAGCAAACAGATGGATATTGGTATGCAGTCAGCCAGTCACTTCCCAACTAGTTAAAAAGAAGGCAATGTCATATTAAAGTTTTAAATGATCAATAATTATATTTTTTCTGTGTGTTTCAATTATTTTTTCTCAAAGATTAATTGGTTTACAATCATATAATTGTGTCAGAACCTTTATATTACTTTTAAAAAAACTAAATTTCAAATAAACCTATGCACTAATGCAAGCATTTCAGAAGAAACCTACATTTTCCGTCTGGATCCGCCTCTGACGGCATTAGAGAGTAGCATCAAAGTCCCCCCAACCCCTACATTTTCCGTCTGGATCCGCCACTGACGGCAGCATAGCAACAGCAGAATAAACCTATGCACTAGTGCAAGCATTTCAGAATGAAAAGCAGGAAACCCTAATGCACTAATGCAAGCATTTCAGAATAAAAGCAGGAAACCCTACAACTAAAGAATGAAAAGAACAAACTACCTACAGAAGCAACAGTACCAAACCTAGAACTCACAACATCCGGAAGGAGAAAAAGAGGAGGAATGTAACATGCCTTGCTTCACTTCACGCTCGAGGACAAGGAAGGCGTCGGAGTCGGGTTCGCGCCGTAGGAGGAGGAAAACGACACCGAGGAGGACGGCGTAGTGGATCGCGTCGAGGCCGAGGAGGAAGACGTCGGCGGGATCCTTGTCGATGTCCACGAGGAAGGTGGCAACGGGGCCCGCTTAAAGGTCGACGAGGATGACGGCGTCAAGGCCTGAGTCGAGGCCGAGGACAAGGACCCGCCGAGAAGGCGGCGGCGATGAGCCTCGAAGAAGACGACGATAGCGGGGGCTAGGGTTTGGAAGCTGAAGCACGGCTAGGGTTGGGGAAATGAACGTGCGGCGAAATGAACGTGCCCGACCGGGGAGCGCATTGTGGGCTGTACTCAACGTTTTTGTGCCTGTGGGCTGTACTCAATGTTTTTGGGCCTGTGGGCTGTCACGGTTTTATGGGCCGGCCTGATCACGCTTCAGACGGGGACTCATATTCCCCGTCTGTGATTGGTTTTCCCCACCAATATAATATTCTTCCGAGATGCTTCCTCTACCTCTCGCCGTCATTATTTCTGCCTCTTCCGATCCACCTCTCGCCGTCATTTCCCTCTTCCTCTACCTCTCGCGATCCGCCTCGGCCAGAAGCAATGGCGGTATGTGTACCCTCATTTCCTTTTCTAAATTAACATAGGTCATTCCCCTAGCTAGCTAGCCGCGTTGCTACTGTTCTTCCATAGTTCCAGGCCCCCTAGTCGTGTCTCATTGGTTAAGTCGAATATTCGCCTGGGTGGCGGCCATGTCCAGCCTCTCGCGTCATCCAAACTTGCTGAAAAATCTGGCCACCAGCTCCCATCCAACTTTAGTCGTCCATCGAAACGCATCCTACTTCGTTCTGTCGCCAACTGTGGAAACATGTGGGGGCTGCCTTCTTTTTATTAATTCGGTAATTACTTAACTAGTTGCTAACAAGAAAACTTCTGTCATTCGTGAAGGGTTGCAACATCTGTCTAGACAAGTCTTGTGATGGAGAACAGCAGCTTCCTGAAGTTGAAAGATTTGTCATCTCAGCAGATTCCTGGAATAGGGACAGAGCTGTAAGTAAATATTTATTTTCAAAGTTCTGGGACATATTTGTGAATTGTTGTAGAGGATGAGATTTGTTACCAACTGTTTTACAGATTGTCCCCTGCAAAGTGAGGTTTGCCTTTAATAGTGTGGTTGGGGACAACTTTGAGATGTGCACAGTACAATGTCTTCGATACAATGTTTGAGTTCTTAAGCGAAGTTCAAAGACTTTCTTGAAGGGGGACTGGTCTCTGTTTGTTGATCACCATGACCTGAAATCTGGTGACAATGTTTTAATGAGTTACAAGCCACACGTGGGATCATTTAATTGTGTTCCTATGGCCCCTGATGGAGATGTAAGGATATCAGCCCTGAATGAAGGTTCTGTTCTGTCATGTTCAATGTACCTTACATTTTGTTTGCGTATTCCATTTTCTTAATTAATGTTTTAACTTCATTAACCTCAGCATACTGACATGCTTTTTTGTCATCCTTTTTTGCAGCTGAATATAATAACCAAATTTTTTCTGGCACCTCCTTTACTCTTAGAATGTCGGAGATCACTGATGATGAGATGAAGAGGCTGCAGTCTATAGTGAAATGGTCCAAGAGGTGGACAATGACCCCTCTTGTCCACAGGCTTACAACCACAGATGCGGAAAGATTTGCTCTGGTAAGTAATCATATGGCACAATTAATATAATGTGGCGATAGTGCTTGTGTTAATTTGGATCAACCTTTACTTGCAGAAACTGAAGAAGAGTCTCATTGACAAGCTGAATCTGGAACCAGCAGTGACCATTCAATTTAAAGTGTATGGTGGTGAACCATGTGATGGACACGATGTGAGATACAAGATCATGACTGATGGTCGTGCTTTGTGCCAATGGAAGGAGGTTGTCGAGGACCATGGGTTCGCTGTAGGCCAGCTTATGGTGTGTGCTGCAGTCATGTACGAAGATGACCCTGTTGTGATTGTTTGGAAAGTCTGAATTAATGTATCAATGTAGTTTTTTTTTTTGTTTTTCGTAACAAGGACCAAGGGTTAGCTTAACCATCAAACAGATACATGTTGGTGCATGCATGCTTGTGACTATTAATGTGGTATGAACCAGTATTAATGTGGTATGAAACAGTTTGAGTCAGTACCTATGCAAATCATGTTCTGTATGATGTGGTTGAATAATCGTGCTATCGTATATACGGTAGTTAAATAAAATTTGTTCAACTTCACAGACGGGGAACAGGTAAACACCGTCTGAAACATCTAAACATTTCAGACGGGTAAATATTTCAACGCCGTCTGAGATAGCTGTTGCAGAAGATGTCGTCTACCTTAGAAGCTAGCTTGGCAGTGTATTTGCTACCATTTCTCTAAGCAGCTCGCTAGCGTGTGTGCGGCTGCCGCTCCTGGCTTTCCGTCCACCGCGCCCCCCTGCCGGCGTTGACACTCGCCGTGTCTCTCCTGACTCCGCGTCTGGAGGCTGCGGCTCGCCGCGCGCTCCCCTGCCTGCCGGCTTGGGCTCTCGCCGTGTCGCTCCTGGCCCCGCGCCCGCATCTGGAGGCTGCGGATCGCCGCGCCCCCCTGCCGGCGTGGACTCTCGATGTGGCGTCGCTCCTGGCTCCGCATCGCCGACCCGCTGCGCCGATCCGCCACTCGCCGCTCCGCGCGCACGTGCAGGTTTTGTAGTCACACTTACCAACCCTTTATTTTTCATTATTTGTCTGCGTAGTTCTAGGGTTCGTTCCATATTGAGTAATTGAATTAATTAGCGGATATATTGCAGATGGATCGTAAATGGATGTACCCCGACAACCGTGCATGTAGCGAGTTTGTCTCTGGTGTGTTTGGCTTCATTGCTGCTGCAGAAAGGTACAAGCGGGACTTCAACTTGACTTCTTTGTGTTGTCCATGTTGTGATTGCAATAACAAGAGAAGGTACAATGAGGCCAAACATCTCCATTCACACTTGATCTTGCGTGGTTTCATGAAGAATTATGAAATTTGGAACCAACATGGTGAGGAAGGAGAGAATCCGGGTGAAGTGGATGAAGCTTGCTTAGATGGCAGGGTTTCTGAAGGGCACCAAGATGATACATGCGAAGACGTGCCACATGTTAGTGTGGATGAAGACGTACATGACGCCGACGAAAATTACAATGGCATAGATGGCAGTGATCACTTGGTCCATGTTGCCCATCATTTGGATCAGATGATGATGGATGGCATCGAAGGTGATGACAATTATGGTGAAGGCGAATTTGCCAAGTTCAAGGAATTGGTTGCAAACTCGAAGACCTTATTATATCCAAATTGTGACAAGGAGGAATACACAAAGTTATATTCAGTGCTCAAGCTTTTGCAGTTGAAGTCAAAACATCGTTGGTCTGACGTCAGTTTCAATGGCTTGTTGATGCTGCTACGGGACATGCTACCTACAGGGAATGTGTTGCCCAAATCAACGTACGAGGCCAAGAGGATCATTTGTCCATTGGGGTTGGAGGTAGAAAAAATACATGCCTGTGTCAATGATTGTGTCTGTTTCGTGGTGACAATGCAGAGATGAATCATTGTCCTGAATGGGAACCTCTCGCTACAAGCGCAGAAATGATGGGGGGGGGGGGGGGGGGGGGGGGGGACAGTAAAGGAAAGGTGCTCCTAGGAAGGTGATGTGGTATTTTCCTATAGTTCCTCGCTTGAAGCGTTTGTTTGCCTGCAAAAAAGGATGCCAATTGATGCGTTGGCACAGTGAGGGGCGTAAAGATGATGAATACTTACGTCACCCAGCGGATTCAGCTCAATGGAGGAACATCAACAGCAGATATGGAAGCACTTTGCAAATGAGTTGAGGAATATTAGGTTTGCTTTGAGCACAGATGGAATGAATCCTTTTTCAAACATGAGCACATCACACAGCACATGGCCTGTTGTGCTGACCATTTTCAACCTTCCACCCTGGCTTTGTCACAAGAGAAAGTACATGATGTTGAGCACCTCTAATATCCGGTCCAAAGGAGGCCGGCATCGACATCGATTTGTATCTCAGACCATTGGTCGATGATTTGAAATTGCTATGGGATACTGGAGTTGAGGTTGGGATCAGCATAAGCGCGAGTACTTCAACCTGAAAGCCATGTTGTTCTGCCCATCCAAGATCTACCCACAACGTAACTTGACGGGACAACGTAAAGGAGAGAAAGACTGCCCCCAATGCCTAGATGACACAGAGAGTGTGTGGCTGAATCACTCGAAGAAAAGGGTTTATATGCGTCACCGGCGGTTTCTTCCCAAGTCTCATCCATGGAGGAAGATGAAGGAGCAATTTGATGGCACACAAGAGAAAGCAGGACCTCCAAGGCATTTCAGCGGGGAGCACATTTATGAGCAGGTGAAGGATATGAATGTTGTCCTCGGCAAGCGAAAGCGCACTTCTAAATCTGAGGAGATACCCATGTGGAGAAAAAAATCAATATTCTGGGAGCTGCCTTACTGGAAGTACCTGGATGTTCGGCATACCATCGATCTCATGCATCTCATCAAGAACGTCTGTGAGGCAATCCTTGGTACATTTCTAACATCAAAGAAAA